>JARFJB010000015.1:150000-540000 GCA_036346205.1 Vesta saturnalis | reverse complement strand
CACAGACACACCACACACCACACACCACACACACCACACGCACAGACACCACAGGCACACCCAGACACCACAGACACCAAGAAACACACAACACAACCCGCACAACACACAACACAAACACACAACCACACACAACACACAACACCCACACAGACACAGACAAACCACCAGACACACAACCACAGACACACAAAACACACACACAACACCAACACCAACACCACACACCACCAACCCACACGCACACAGCCAAACCCAACACCGCACCAACCCAACCACGACCACGCACAAACGCACCACGCACCACCACACACACACACAAAACCACACACAGACACAACACAACACACACACACACACACACACACACACACACACACAACACACACACACAGAACACAGACACACAACACACAGACCACAGAACACAGACACACAGACACCACACACACACACACACACACGACACACGCACACAACACACACACCACAACACACCACACAACACACCAACACCACACACCCACACCGCACACCGCACACGCCACGCCACACCGCACACGCCACACCCACACGCACACACCACACACGCACACAGACACACAACACACAACACACAACTACAGAACACAGACACACAGACACACAACACCACACACAACACCGCACACAACACAGACACAAACACAGACACAACACCACACACCACACACCACACCACAAACCACACACCACACCACACCAACACACAGACCCACCGACACCACAGACCACAGACACCACAGACCACAACCACACCACACGCCACCACACGCACAAACGCCCACGCACACACACACACACACAAACACACACAAAACACACAACACCCACCACCACCACCACCACCACAACAAACACCACCAGACCCACAGGCAACGACACCCAGGCCACAGACACAGACACACAACACACGACACACGCCACACACACACACACACACACAGAACACACAACACGCACACACACAACACACAACACAACACACACGCAACACACACACACGCCACACGCACACCACACGCACACACCCACACACAACACACCACGCACACACGCACACACACACACAACAACACACAAACACAACCACAGACAACAAACACAGACACACCGACACACCCGACACACAACCCACACCGGACACCGACACGACACGACACCACAGGACACCCACCCGACCCACAGGACCCACGCCACACGCCACACGCACACACACAACGCACACACCACACACCACACACGCACACAACCACCCCGCACACGACACACAGCACCACAACCACGCCACGCACCACGCACACGACACACCACCACAGCCCAGCACACAACACCACACACACACACACACCACACCACACACCACCCCACCACCACCACACCACAACAAACACCACCACCACGCCACACCCAAACCCACACGACCGCACCGCCACACCCACACGCCCACGCGCACACCCACCCACACCAACACACCACCAGCACACCAACCACACACCACACACCACAAACACACCACAACCACACGCCAACCACGCACACCAACCAGCACACGCACACGCACACGCACACACACCACACGCCACGACCACGCACGCCACACCACCCACACGCACAAAACGCACGCAACCGCCCACCCACCGGGCCCCGGGGGGCCCGGACGACCACACCCCACCACCACAAACCACCACCACCACGTGGCCCGGGGGGGGGGGGGGGGAAACGGGGGGCTTTCCCGGGGGCCCCCCCCCCCCCCCCGCCCCCCGGGGGCCCGGGGCGGGTTTTGGCCCGGACGCCACAGGGGGCGGGGGGCGGGGGGGGGGGGGGGGGGGGGGGGCGGGGGGGGTGGGGGGGGGCGGGGGGCGCTTGGCGGCGGGCCCCCCGGCGGGCGGCGGGCGGGGGGCGGGCGGGGGGTGTGGGGGGGGGGGGGGGTGGAGGGTTTTGTGTGTTGTGTGTGTGTGTGTGTGTGTGTGTTTCGTGTGCTTGCGTGTGTCGTGTGTTGTGTCGTGTGTTGTGTGCGTGGGCCCCCCCCTGTGTCGTTTTGTGTGTCGTGTGCGTTTGGGGCTTGTGCGTGTTGGTGCGTGTGCTGGTGCTTTGGTTGTTGGTGCAGCACGCACACGCACCACACCAACACACCACGCACGCACGCACCAGCCACCCGCCGCACGCAAAAAACGCACGCACGCACTTTTTGTGTGTGTGTGTGTGTGGGGGGTGTGGTGGGGCGTGTGGTGGTCTGTGTGGGCCGTGTTCACACACACACACACACCACACACACACACCACACACACACGTGTGCGTACGTGTACGTCGTGCGTCGTGACGCGCACTGTGCGTGTTTGAGTGTGTCGGAGTGCGTGTTACGAGTGTGTGCGTGTGCGTGTGGTGGTGTGTGCGTGCGCGCGTGTGTGTCGTTGCGTGTGCGTGTGCGTGTTGTGTGCGTGTGCGTGTGAGTGTGCGCTTGCGCATGCGCGTGTACGACTGTATGTCTGTGTGTCTGTGTCTGTGTGTCTGTGTGTCTGTGTGTCTGTGTGTCTGTTGTGTGTGTGTGTGTGTGTGTGTGTGTGTGTGTGTGTGTGTGTGTGTTGTGTGTTGTGTGTGTGTGTGTGTGTGTGTGTGTGTGTGTTGTGTGTCTGTGTGTCTGTGTGTCTGTGTGTCTGTGTGTGTGTGTCTGTGTGTCTGTGTGTCTGTGTGTCATGTGTCTGTGTGTCTGTGTGTATGTGTGTCTGTGTGTCTGTGTGCTGTGTGGCTGTGTGTCTGTGTGTCTGTGTGTCTGTGTGTCTGTGTGTGTGTGTCTGTGTGTCCGTGTTTATGTGTGTTTGTGTGTGTGTGTCTGTGTGTCTGTGTTTACGTTTCTGTGCGTCTGTCTGTCTGTGTGTCTGTGTGTCTGTGTGTCTGTGTGTCTGTGTGTCTGTGTGTCTGTGTGTCTGTGTGTCTGTGTGTCTGTTGTCTGTGTCTGTGTGTCTGTGTGTCTGTGTGTCTGTGTGTCTGTGTGTCTGTGTGTCTGTGTGTCTGTGTGTCTGTCTGTCTGTGTGTCTGTGTGTCTGTGTGTCTGTGTGTCTGTGTGTCTGTGTCTGTGTGTCTGTGTGTCTGTGTGTCTGTGTGTCTGTGTGTCTGTGTGTCTGTGTGTCTGTGTGTCTGTGTGTCTGTGTGTCTGTGTGTCTGTGTGTCTGTGTCTGTGTGTCTGTGTGTCTGTTTGTCTGTGTGTCTGTGTGTCTGTGTGTCTGTGTGTCTGTGTGTCTGTGCGTCTGTGTGTCTGTGTCTCTGTGTGTCTGTGTGTCTGTCTGTCTGAGTGTCTGTGTGTCTGTGTTTCTTAGTGTCTGTGTGTCTGTGTGTCGGTGTGTTTGCTTGCTTGCTTGCTGGATTGCGTGCGTGCGAGCGTACGTGCGTGCGCGCTTTTGCTCGTGGGTATGTTTGTGTAAGCCAGCACTAAAGGATATAACAAAGAAACCAAGTTTAGTGACCTCTCACCATTTTCGATGCAAGCATTTACTCTTTGTAGGGTAGATTGAACAGAAGTTTCAATTTCTACTCTCGAAATACTCTGAAACGCATTTCGTATTCTATCGAGAATTTTGTCTCGAGTAGTGTGTCTAGTTTCAAAAACAAGGTCCTCAATTCGTCCCCAGAGAAGTCTAAGGCAGTCAATTATGGTGACATGGCTGCCCAAAAAATAGGCTTACACGTCCTATCCATCTATCAGGGTATGCATCATCTAAAAATTATCTAACTTCTCTGGAGACATGCTACGGACACCCGTCGTGCTCGAACAACGTTACCTACGAGCTGCTAAGGGTATATATTCTAGAAGGCGAGGCAATTCATCCCTTACAAAATTTAGGTAGCATTCTCCATTAATTGAGTTATCTAAAATAAAGGGTCCAATTATCTGAGCATCTAAGGTACCACACCATACAATTACCGACCATCGACCATGATGTTGAACCTCTTCCATCCAGCGTTGATGATTCTGTGAGCAATACTGCATATTGTGACGGTACCAAACCACTTCTAAATGTAGCTTTATCTGAGCACAAAATACGTGACAGTAATTGAGGTATGACACATATCTCATCTAGCGTCCAGGTGCAATAATCCAACCTTCTATCGTAATCGCGATCATTCATTCTTTGATAAAGTACTAACTGATATGGATGTAGCCTAAAAGAAATATAACACCCTAATAGTCTCTAGCTATTGCTCTGATACCTAAATAGGGGTTAAATTGCATACATGCCAAAACATTTATTGTGTTTGCCTCTGAGCGACATCTGCCGCGTGTTGTATAAATAGGAAGATGTACATTTCCGTCGTTCTTAAACGTTGTATGAGTCGACGAAAAACTATACTATCGGAATGACGTCTTAGGGGATATTGAATTGCATACACCATAGCCGCAACGGTTGCATTTCTCATGTATTCAAAATACTTGCCTGTCATGTCACATGTTTCTTAGTTTGTAAGAACCATTATAGATTTAACTTTTTAAGTAAATGTTATATCCAATTTGATACGAATAAATCGCAATGAAACGTAATTGAACAAGTTACTATGTTTAATAGTTTGACACATGTCTTTTTGTTGTTTTTTCCATTGCCCACTATTTGTTTGGATATATTTCTACTTTAACTTCCTTAACGCCGTTTCCGCGTAACAGTAATAGTGACATTGAATTATAATTGATATTATTTACAGGACAAGGAAAGTAAATTTTAAGAAGTTCAAAATTGTTAAAATTCGTTCAATAATTCCCGAATAATCAATATTCAAAGGAAAATGCTTAAAATTTACACATTTCTTAAGACATATCGGGATAGAAAAAAGATATCGTTCTCCATTCTGTTGCCAACTTGGTCTACTTTTGTAATTCAAGATTAGAACTGCATACTCATATTTAACCTATTCCAAAGAAAACTAGATTTAAAAATAAATACCGCCCTCTAGCCTACTAAGTTGTGTCGAAATTAATATTCTTACATTAGTGGAAAAGAGCTGTTCTCAACAAGACTAAGTTTGCAAAGGTCGAATAAGCAGAACCGCAGTTACAGGCGTTTTTTCATAATAAGGTTCCCACTCTCCCCCACCTCTTATTTAAAAAAATGGACTAAAAATTGTGAAACCAAATATACGCTGAATTTTTATACGAATATAATGATCGTATTTTCAATGCCTCTTAATTAGGCGAAATTTGTAAGATATTCATTTTAATTTTTAATTTTCAATTACGTCCTCTAGCGGTGTTCCTACAATTCTATAAATAATTTACAGGTTTTCTCGAGGCCACTTTCGTTAAAAATTTTTTTCCGAAGCTGTACTATAAGCGGTTTCTGATATATGGCCGAGAGTCATTCTTAACGGGACACCCAGTACGTAGTTGTCACTTCATAAATCTAGACACATTAGTCTAGTGCAATAGGTAATTGATCTTGGCCAGGCCAAACAAAAGGACACATTGACGCCCAGATACAAACAACAAACCTGTGTCAAAAGAAATAAAAATTAAAAACAGTAAATAACTCCTACAGGGCAAAGAACAGTCTTTGATATTTGCAGATAATGGAATATGACGATGAATCTCAATAATATTTTTGATGCAAGATCGAGCCATAAAGAACATTGAATCAATTTACCGAGCATAAAATACCACTTTAGCGCCTACGAATTACTTTAGTGCCGCGGGCGGTAAAGTAAATTTTTTGTTTTCAGAATTCACATTAAGTTATAAGTTAGATAAAGATGGAAATCACCTATTCTAGTCTTATTGACTTGGTTGCTATGGGAATCTGAGCGTATGTATACAGATTATTGCTTTTTCTTCTTACTAGTCACCACAATAAGAACAACTATTTTCCCTATAACCAATACAAATTATTTGGAGATTATTATACAGGGCGAATTTTAATAATATCCAGATATACAAGTTATACAACTTAAAACAACATTTATAATAAACTGCTCACAGAAGAATAGAAAAACAGAATGCATTAATAAACGGTAATTGAAACGATCTTGCTTAAAATCTGTGTGTGTACTCGCGTTTAGGGCGCAAACAGTTTTATGGGCCTTACGTCTTGCGGACCATAAACGCCTGCTTTACATCCTTGTTACATACGTTTAGGGCGCAAACAGTTTTATGGGCCTACGTCTTGCGGACCATAAACGCCTGCTTTACGCCCTTGTTACATACATAATCAATGTTTTCTTATATTGTGTTCCAACCGAATGCATCTTATTATGCCGGAACCTCCTTTTCAAATCAAAATTAACAGGGCAACTCTAAACCATACTGTACAAGCTGAGTGTAAATATATGTATATTAAAACGTGGTGCTTTGACGGCGCATTACGTACGTTAACATTTATTAAACTGTATCTGTAATTTTTCGCGTATTATGGCCTACATGTGTTTGAAATATTCTGGTAATCTAAATCCAGATAAAGAAATATGCCGTAGCCTGTGTATATTATTTATTCACGCAACGTGCTCGGAATTACCTAGATCTGAAATACAATGCGTTAGAGCGAAAGATAAGCGTGTGAGATTTAACTGGCACTTTCAGTATTCGGTGGGACGAAGTCATCGATTTAAAAAGCATAATTATGGATCTACGGAAAGAAATTGATGGTTTAAGACAACTAATTCCAACTACTTACCAAACTTCTAACTGAAAATAAGAATTTATAATGGGAATCAAATGAATCAATCTCTAATAACGAAAGTACGACACATGATTTGGAGAAGGTTAAATCTATCAGTAATCAACTAGCTCCGGCTACAGGTATGGCAAATATTAAAATATTTCGTTTGGGAAATAGTTGCGTTGCGGGTAAAAAATCTCCTTATTCAAGTTATATTAGGATCATCTTATGATGCACTGATGATATTAAAATAAGAATAAACTCAGAAATAACGACGACCGAAAATCTATAAACTCCGATCAGACACCGATGCAGCGTAAATATATGGAACATCTTCGTACGTAGCTATCAGAACTGCTTAGCAAAGGTGAGAAAATCCAACAATAAAGTATCTAAAAAGGTGCCTCAAATTGATCATCTTATGATGCACTGATGATCTTAAAAAATAAGAATAAAGTGAGAAATAACGACGACTGAATATCGTGAACTCCGACAAGACAGCGGTGCAGCGTAAATATATGGAACATCTTCGTACGGTACTATTAGAACGGCTTAGCAAAGGTGAGAAAATCTAACAATAAAGTATCTAAAATGCGTGGCTAAAATCGATCATCTGATCATGTACTGATAGTATTAAAGATAAGAATAAACTCAGAAATAACGACGACCGAAAATCTATAAACTCCGATCAGAGACCGATGCAGCGTAAATATATGGAACATCTTCGTACGTAACTTCAGAACTGCTTAGCAAAGGTGAGAAAAATCCAACAATAAAGTATCTACAAGGCGTGCCTAAATTTGATCATCTTATGATGCACTGATGATCTTAAAATAAGAATAAAGTGAGAAATAACGACGACTGAATATCGTGAACTCCGACAAGGCAGCGGTGCAGCGTAAATATATGGAACGTCTTCGTACGGAATTATTAGAACGGCTTAGCAAAGGTGAGAAAAATCTAACAATAAAGTATCTAAAATGCGTGCCTAAAATTGATCATCTGATCATGTACTGATGGTATTAAAGATAAGAATAAACTCAGAAATAACGACGACCGAAAATCTATAAACTCCGATCAGAGACCGATGCAGCGTAAATATATGGAACATCTTCGTACGTAACTATCAGAACTGCTTAGCAAAGGTGAGAAAATTCAACTATAAAGTATCTAAAAGGCGTGCCTAAAATTGATCATCTTATGATGCACTGATGATCTTAAAAACTAAGAATAAAGTGAGAAATAACGACGACTGAATATCGTGAACTCCGACAAGACAGCGTGCAGCGTAAATATACGGAACATCTTCGTACGGAACTATTAGAACGGCTTAGTATAGGTGAGAAAAATCTAACAATAAAGTATCTAAAATGCGTCCTCAAATTGATCATCTGATCATGTACTGAAGGTATTAAGATAAGAATAAACTCAGAAATAACGACGACCGAAAATCTATAAACTCCGATCAGAGACCGATGCAGCCTAAATATATGGAACATCTTCGTACGTACTATCAGAACTGCTTAGCAAAGGTGAGAAAATCCAACAATAAAGTATCTAAAAGCGTGCTTGAAATTGATCATCTTATGATGCACTGATGATCTTAAAAATAAGAATAAAGTGAGAAATAACGACGACTGAATATCGTGAACTCCGACAAGACAGCGGTGCAGCGTAAATATATGGAACATCTTCGTACGGAACTATTAGAACGGCTTAGTAAAGGTGAGAAAAATCTAACAATAAAGTATCTAAAATGCGTGCCTAAAATTGATCATCTGATCATGTACTGATGGTATTAAGGATAAGAATAAACTCAGAAATAACGACGACCGAAAATCTATAAACCCGATCAGAGACCGATGCAGCGTAAATATATGGAACATCTTCGTACGTAACTATCAGAACTGCTTAGCAAAGGTGAGAAAATTCAACAATAAAGTATCTAAAAGGCGTGCCTAAAATTGATCACTTATGACGCACTGATGATCTTAAAAAGTGAGAAATAACGACGACTGAATATCGTGAACTCCGACAAGACAGCGGTGCAGCGTAAATATATGGAACATCTTCGTACGGAACTATTAGAACGGCTTAGCAAAGGTGAGAAAAATCTAATAATAAAGTATCTAAAATGCGTGCCTAGAATTGATCATCTGATCATGTACTGATGGTATTAAAGATAAGAATAAACTCAGAAATAACGACGACATAAGATCTATAAACTCCGATCAGAGACCGATGCAGCGTAAATATATGGAACATCTTCGTACGTATCTATCAGAACTACTTAGCAAAGGGGAGAAAATTCAACAATAAAGTATCTAAAATGCGTGCCTAAAATTGATCATCTGATCATGTACTGATGGTATTAAGGATGTAAGCCCTTTTTTTGGGATGAGCACAGGTTCTCTTTAAGGATAGCTTACTAATTATTTTGTGTTTACCTCGGCTAGGTCAGGGAGTAGGGGTGGATTGCTTTTAGACTCATATACCTATTAAACAATACCTTACCTCGGTTTAATACATATATTTAAACAAAATATTAATGGTTACAATAAATCAAAGTAAAAATAAAAAGTATTCTGGTAAAATAAAATTAATGTTCTTAAATAAATTAATATTGGAAAAATAATGCAAACTTAAAATTGGTTTTAATTTCGCCTGGTCGGTGGCAGCCCACCGTACACCAGCGTGCTCCGGCTTCCTTGACGCTGGAGGTGGTAATTCTGGGTTGTGTACTTTCGGCCCAGAGGTCGCCTGTGGTCGATGGTCGGTTTTTCAACTCTGTAAATCAACCGCGTTATATATAGTATTTAAAACAACTAAATAAATGGTGGATTTTGTTTATTTCTAAACAAAATTATAACGTGTTCAGGTGTAAATAATACAAGGGTGTGTGCACAATTTCAAGGAGGATTACTGTGTTTTTGCCAGGTAAGTTTATTCTGATTTAGTTTAATTAGTATTTAAGAAAAGGTGGTTGAATTGAGGTTAAGCGTAATTCAAATTTATATCAGGGACTGGCTCTTTATTACTTATTTTGCTTAAGTAACGTTTTGCAATTCTGAACAGGTTAAAGAAATAGCAGGACCAACACAGGTTTTGGTATGTACACGATTTGTGTTAATACAATTTTGTGTAAGGCAACGGTTGCGTGTTATGTATTTAATTTTTGGGGTTTGTACACAATGTCTAAGGGAAATTCTAATTAATTATAAATACTATATACAATCAAAATATCTACAAGGGTTATGCAACGGTTGCAAGTCGTAATTTACGATTTGCAATGTTTACGTGATTCAGGAATATTGTTCAACAGGTGTTGTTGAAAATATTGATAAGAGTTCATTCAATGTATAAAATGGAACGTTGACCTTCGTTTGATTTAATACAAAATAGGATGATTCTTTACTATAATTGAATATGATTTCTTATTTGTGGAAATGGATATGTAATTTCCCTACGAATAATTATCTTCAGTATTAATTATTAAAGCAGAATAAATTGCTTTATTTCAATTAATGTAATGGATTTCTTATTTTCAAATAGAAATTCTTTTACTTTTGAAGTAAAACGTAAAATTTACTTTTAGTTGTATAAATGTAATATTTTACTCAATTCAGGTTGGTTTTCGGTAACAAATTGGATTTGATATTCAGGTATATTTTTGTGATATACAGGGAAGTAAATTATAAGTGTTGATAGCCAAGCAGGAGCTCGAGCTAAATCAACAATTCTAGTGATTCTATTTATTCAAAGCTGTAACGGACGCTTCGAATATATAGAATTATATACAGGAGGTTCAGGATAATTGGTTGTTCGTTTATAATTTCGTTAATAGCCAAGCCAATGGGCTCAATAGTCTAAATTAACGAATCTTAGAGATCCTATTTATTCAAAGTTATTACGGACACTGTGAATATATAGAACTTATACAGGTGTTTCAGGATAGCTCAATTTACGTGTTGATAGCCAAGCAGGAGCTCGAGCTAAATCAACAAATTCTAGGATTCTATTTATTCAAAGTTATAACGGACACTATGAATATGTAGAACTTTATACAGGTGGTTCAGGATGGACGTGGTAATTGCCGTTTTTGGAGGTTAGACGCTCGATTTGAACTTCCAGACGTTGCTTAAAGCCCCATTTGCTAGAGAAGCCCTATAATAATCCAGGTGATCGCCGGTCTTAACCAGTCAATCTACCGAAGATCAGTATAATACGCAAAACCTCTTTGACGTCAATTACTTTCTAAGGATGGTTGGTTAATAGGAATTTCTAGGTATTACAACTATTTTCATAAAAATCGGTTATACTTCGGAGTATTTGAATTCTATTTAAATTTAATTGAAATTGCTTTAAGAGCTGTCAGGCGGTTATGTTCTCGAATAGAGAAATTTAGGTGTAATAAATAAATTATTACAAACAGGCAGGCAGGAGAATATATTTGCAGAGATGCGTTCTACAAATAGTAGTTTCAGGTGTAATAATAAATTATTACAAAACAGGCAGGCAGGAGAATATCTGTAGAGAAGCGTCCACAGATAGAAGTAATTTAAAAGTGCCCAAATTTCGCTTATAAACCTTGCGACTGAGTGGAGTTTTTGGTAGGAAATGTCGCAACGATTCTGCACATCGTGCAAGTGGGGTACTGGTGCGCACGCAAAAGTGCTGATTATTTACCTTAATCTGGCACTGAAATAAAATGAATTATTCTTAAAACATTATCTTAATAATTTTTATTAAAATAATAATTAATTTATCTTACTCAATTCTGGCTCGTTACATATCTCTCTTCGGGTGAATTATACTAGGTTTATTAACCCCAACTCGTTGGCCTGGCTGCGCTTGACCCGCAGGAAGGTTCCGTCGCCCAACGGCAGTCTTACGTCGCCGGTTCTTCTTATTTCGCCACGACAGGCGTTGCGTTATAGAGTCGGTGGTTTCTTAACTGCGGTTCCGGTATATGGACGGTTAGGGCGTTATTCAGATCCTCCGTATTACATACGGTGTCCATTGATGGATGTAGTTCCAACTCGTCTAGCTTCCTCAGCATTTCCTTGAGATGTTCGGGAGTTCTAGGTGTTATAGGTAAGGCAGGGGTGGCTGGTTCCGGGAGAGTTCCAGGTACGGGCAGGAGGGTTTTGTGTCGGAGTCGTCGGTGAAGTAACAGGGGAGAATTGATTAGTAGTTGGTGCGGACGTAGCGATATCGGGAGTTTTGGGTAGAGGACAGGACTAATGGAAATAGGTTTAGATTTTGACAGGAAAATTGGTGGTAAATGTTCAGTACCTGGTCGTCTATACCGTTCGGGTAGCCATGGGCGGATTACCAATTTGTTTCTTCGGCGTCGGAGTTTTAATTGAACTGGTGCCATCTCGGAGACTGACCGTTGGTCGTCTTGTCCTCGCCTTTTCTATCCTTTGGGTCGTCCCTCCATTTGGTTACCGGTGGGGAGAATTCTCCTAAATGTTGGGTGAGAGGGGTTTTATGTGCGCAGGTTTAACGTCCTTTACATGTGCTTGTCCCACCATCTTCCGGTTGTCAGGATTCTGTAATTCTACAATCACTGGTGAAATAATTCTACTCACTTGTAACGGTCCTTCATATTTTGGGGCCAATTTTGCCGCAAAATCCCGGGCTTTGTTGGATAACGCGTGTGTTCGCCTAAATACGAGTTCTCCTGGCGGGGACGATAAGGTCGTCGACGGAGATCGTAATATTTCTTCTGTTGTACAAAGGATTGGGAGAGTGTTTCTAGCCAGCTGTCGGAGGACTTCCACTCTTCATGTGTCTTTGTTGTTCTTTAACAGTAAGATCGGCAACATCGGGTGATGGAGTATCCTGGGTATGCCACGCGGCTGGTGTAGTTAATTCTCTACCTAGGTTGAGACTTGCGGGGAGAAACCTGTAGCAGAGTGGTTAACTGAGTTAATTGCAAACCTGATTTCACTGATATTTAGGTCCCAATCTTTTTGATCCTTCCCGGTCAGCTGGACTAGCAGGGTGCCGATTACTTTATTGGCCCGTTCGACTGGGTTGGCCTGGGGGGAGTAGGGTGGTGTGCGACGGTGTTGATTCCGTGTTCCTCCAGGAAGGAACTGAAGGTGCGGCTTATGTATTGTGGTCCGTTGTCGGTCGTGAGCTGTACGGGATTTCCAAACCTAAAAATGACATAGTCCTTCATGGCCTGGATGATGAGTCCGTTGGTGGCATGGCGTAGGGGAATCAATTCCACCCATTTTGTGAGTTTGTCCTGGAAAACTAACAAAAATTTATTACCTTTTCTGGATCGAGGTAGTGGTCCTATTATATCGGAACTAATTGTTTGCCAGGGTTGTCCGGTTTTTGTAAAGTGTAGTTCGCCGGCCGGTTTATGTGTAGGGGTCTTGTATTGGTTGCAGGTTATGCAGGATTTTATGTGGCGAATCACGTCTCCTTTTATTCCTGGCCAGTAATAATGTTGGTACACCCTGGAGATAGTTTTCGCGATACCGAAGTGTCCTGCGGCTGGTTTGTCGTGACATTCTTTTAAGATGTGCTTGCGGCGATGTGTCGGAACGCATATCTTCCACTTGTTATGCACTCCGGCTTCTATTTCCGGGGACGAATAAGGAAATTGTTTGTACAGCTGGCGACCTTGTAGTTTATATTGTTTATGCTGGTCAGGGTGTTTTCTACTAGTTCAGCCGTTCGTCTGTACCAGGGCACCCAAGTCTTCGGTTATCTCTTCCATAGTATTTATTTCCGGTTTGGGTTCATGGATTCGGGATAATGCGTCGGCTACTATGTTGGTGGATCCTGTGCGGTATTGCACTTCAAAATCGAATTGCTGAAGTTCTAATATCCAACGGGCCAGACGGGAGGTGGGCTTCTCGAGAGTTCGTAACCACTTCAAACTCCGGTGGTCTGTCATCACCGTAAAGTGATAGCCCTCTAGGTACCCTTTTAGTTTCTGTACCGCATAAACTACGGCTAAGCATTCCAACTCGATGGTGGAGTAATTTTTCTCGGCCGGGAGGAGGGCACGGCTAATGTAAGCAATCACTCTCTCGTGCTGTCCTTCACCTTGCGTCAACACCGCTCCTAGTCCGGTGGTACTGGCGTCGGTCTGTAGGATGAAGGGCTTTGTAAAGTCGGGGCAGGCCAATACAGGGGGGGAGATGAGTGCTTCCTTGATTGCTAGAAAGGCTTCTTGTTGCTCCTTTTCCCATTCGTATTTTGCTCCTTTCTTTAGGAGGCGAGTTAGCGGTTGTGTTTGTAGCGCAAATTTTGATATGTACTTCCGGTACCAGGAGGCTAATCCTAGGAATCTCCGGAGTTGTCTTGTGTTGCGAGGCGGCTCGAGCTGGACGAGGGCCTCGACTTTTTCTGGATCAGGCAGGATTCCTGGGCGGTGACGATGTGTCCTAAATACCGGAGATGTGTTCGACAAAATTGACATTTGTCCACTTGTAATTCTAATCCATGTGTGCGGAGACGTTGGAACACTTCCTTAAATTTTGTAGGTGTTCCTCGAATGTTTTCCCTAGCACAATGATGTCGTCCAGGTAAACAAACGCTTTTCCTACCATTTCTGGTCCAATAACAATGTCTAATAACCTTTGAAATGTTGCAGGAGCTGAGTGCAGTCCAAATGGTAATACCTTGAATTGGAACAATCCTCGGCCAGGGACAGTGAATGCAGTGATTTGTTTGCTGTCGGCTGCCATTGGAACTTGCCAATAACCCTGCTTAAGGTCCAATGTGCTGAGGTGCTGGGCTTCTCGCAGTTGGTCCAGGATGCCCTGTATATAAGGTAAGGGATATGCGTCTCTAACTGTTACCTTATTTACCTTTCTGTAATCTATACAGAATCTGTATTTTCCTGACGGTTTCTTCACCAACACCACTGGAGAGCTCCACGGACTTTGAGCTGGCTCTATGATGTCTGCAGCAAGCATTTCGTCTACTTCTTGGTTTATAATTGCTTGTATGGCAGGATTTCGTGGATAGTAGTGCTGTTTGACTGGTTCAGCTCCTGGGAGCAATTTAATACGGTGAGTAACGCTACTCGTCCTTCCTGGGGATGGATTAAATTTTGCTAATTCTTCCTCTAGGAATTGGTTTAATTTTGACAGCTGGTGTTCTTCAGGACCATGAATTCCATTAAGACCAGGCTTACAATCGGATTGTAAGTGAATCACCTCGCCCTGGAGTTCCATACTTTTATTTCCTGGTTGTATGATGGCCTGGGTTATCTGGAGAAAATCCAATCCTATCACTAGGTCTGTGGATAAAGTGGGTAAGTAATGTGCTAAAATATTGTAGTTTCTGGTTCCTATTTCTACAGGAAATCGATATTGTCCCAATGATTCTGTAATGGATCCATCGGCTAGTCTTACAGCATCATTGGCCAGTGATTCGGGATATATTTGGTGACGTACGAGTAAATTCTTTACTTGTGGACCAAAGTAGGTCTTAGAAGCGCCTGTATCTATCAAGGCCTTCATTGATTTCTGGAAGATGTGCAGGAGGATGAAGAGTCGATCATCTGTGGACATGGGTTGAAGTGATGGTGCTGGTGCTTCCTTGAAAAATTGTTTTATCTGGTGTAACCAGTCATTCCAACCTTCGGGGGGAGTTGTAAGTTGACTGCAGTGTTCTTCGTTATTCGCCGGTGTTACCAAAGGTGTCTGCATCTCCTTTACCGGCGTGATCCGTTTCCCGACTTAGAGCAGGGGCAATTTTTGGATAACACTCCTTGCTTACCACATCTCGAGCAAAAAGCTTTGAAGGTCCCACGACAATTTCCTCTGAAGTGGCCTTTCTCTCCGCAGGTCCAACATACCTCTTCTCTCCGGTAAGTATTATTGGTGCTGGTTTCCGGATTAATTTCTAACCTTTCAGGTCTGGTTTTCGGTGCAGTAGTGGCTGATTGCATAGTCACGCTGCTGAAATGTACACGACTTGGACTACGAGTTACAGGAGGACTGTGAGTACGTTGAGGCAGCATTTCGTACTGATTCGTCATGGCCAGGAGTTCAGATAAGTTGTTAAAATCTTGTTGCCTAATGTAGAATTTATATTCTGTTCTTAGATTATCATAAATTCTTTCCATTTGGGCAGTATCGGACATCCTTCCATGCCTACGCATCAGGGTTGAGATGGCAGTTACGAAATCAAGTGCCTTCTCTTTAGGACGTTGCACGCGATTTCTAATTTCTTCTTCGAGACGGCTGTGATATCTAGGTGGTAGAAATTGTAGCTGAAATGAATATAGAAATTGATCCCAAGTTTGCCAGTGAATTCGGTTGTTTCGGTACCACAAGAGGGCATTTTCTTTAAATAGCTCAGGAAGGGCTAACAGCAATTCTTGTCCGGGTATCTGGTAGCATGTTTGTAACTCTTGGATTCTTTCCAAGAACGATAATGGATCTCCTACACCATCATATTTGAGGCCCCATTTGCGTACGCGATCGCAGGTCGCTGCACTTTTATTTATGGGTTCTACAGGTAACATCTCTGGTGGTGAATTTGACGGTAATGAAAATAAGGTTTCAGGAATTAATGGAGCGGCTGCTGGTTGTATTATGGTACCTTCTCCAGTACGTAAGAAGTGTGTTAGACGAGTTCTTAACTCTTCTACATTTCCCGAAGGGACCAGGCGATACTTTCTTGCTTCTTCAATAAGTGCATCTTTTCTGAGCTGACACGAATATCTTCTGTGCTTTTGATGTACTCATTTTGTGAAATGTTTGCTGGCAGGTTTAATGGTTTTACACAAATATTTTAAATAACTGGAAAAGAAATATTATTTTATGTATAAACTACTAATTTTAATTTTCCTGTAACAAATCTAAATTTGATTTTAGTTTCTGAAACAAAACTGTATTAGTTTTAAGCTGGAATTAATGTTTAAATTACTTTTACAACAATAATTCAATCTCTGAAATAGATTAATAATTATTAATTATATTGGTTGCTATTTACGACCAATCTGGAATCTTGTCTGGAATACCTAATTTCTGTAAAATTAAAATTAAGTTACTGGTGTTGTAATCTGTAAATTACATCAGGGATATCCTGGTACTGCAGGTTATGTATCTGTAATAAAAATTAATTTTTGATGTTCTGGACTCGTTCTTCTGGAAAACTGTAAAATAAAATTAGTTCGGTTTCATGTATTTTTTTAACCTGGTTATATTTAATAGTTATATTTAAGTCTACAGGATAGGGATGACTATTTCTAGCCCTTTACGTTGAGCGCCATTTTGTAAGCCCCCTTTTTTGGATGAGAACAGGTTCTCTTTTAAGGATAGCTTACTAATTATTTTGTGTTTTACCTCGGCTAGGACAGGGAGTAGGGGTGGATTGCTTTTAGACTCATATACCTATTAAACAATACCTTACCTCGGTTTAATACATATATTTAAACAAAATATTAATGGTTACAATAAATCAAAGTAAAAATAAAAGTATTCTGGTAAAATAAAATTAATGTTCTTAAATAAATTAATATTGGAAAAATAATGTAAACTTAAAATTCGGTTTTAATTTCGCCTGGTCGGTGGCAGCCCACCGTACACCAGCGTGCTCCGGCTTCCTTGACGCTGGAGGTGGTAATTCTGGGTTGTGTACTTTCGGCCCAGAGGTCGCCTGTGTGTCGATGGTCGGTTTTTCAACTCTCTGTAAATCAACCGCGTTATATACAGTATTTAAAACAACTAAATAAATGGTGGATTTTGTTTATTTCTAAACAAAATTATAACGTGTTCAGGTGTAAATAATACAAGGTGTGTGTACAATTTCACGGAGGATTACTGGGTTTTTGCCAGGTAAGTTTATTCTGATTTAGTTTAATTAGTATTTAAGAAAATGTGTTTGAATTGAGGTTAAGCGTAATTCAAATTTATATCAGGGACTGGCTCTTTATTACTTATTTTGCTTAAGTAACGTTTTGCAATTCGGAACAGGTTAAAGAAATAGCAGGACCAACACAGGTTTTGGTATGTACACGATTTGTGTTAATACAATTTTGTGTAAGGCAACGGTTGCGTGTTATGTATTTAATTTTTGGGGTTTGTACACAATGTCTAAGGGAAATTCTAATTAATTATAAATACTATATACAATCAAAATATCTACAAGGGTTATGCAACGGTTGCAAGTCGTAATTTACGATTTGAAATGTTTACGTGATTCAGGAATATTGTCAACCAGGTGTTGTTGAAAATATTGATAAGAGTTCATTCAATGTATAAAATGGAACGTTGACCTTCGTTTGATTTAATACAAAATAGGATGATTCTTTACTATA
Source organism: Vesta saturnalis (assembly GCA_036346205.1). NCBI lineage: Eukaryota > Metazoa > Arthropoda > Insecta > Coleoptera > Lampyridae > Vesta > Vesta saturnalis. Next base: position 522,021 of record JARFJB010000015.1, on the reverse strand, counting down.
ATTGAATATGATTTCTTATTTGTGGAAATGGATATGTATTTTCCTACGAATAATTATCTTCAGTATTAATTATTAAAGCAGAATAAATTGCTTTATTTTAATTAATGTAATGGATTTCTTATTTTCAAACAGAAATTCTTTTACTTTTGAAGTAAAACGTAAAATTTACTTTTAGTTGTATAAATGTAATATTTTACTCAATTCAGGTTGGTTTTCGGTAACAAATTGGATTTGATATTCAGGTATATTTTTGTGATATACAGGGAAGTAATTATAAGTGTTGATAGCCAAGCAGGAGCTCGAGCTAAATCAACAAATTCTAGTGATTCTATTTATTCAAAGCTGTAACGGACGCTTCGAATATATAGAATTATATACAGGAGGTTCAGGATGAAATTGGTTGTTCGTTTATAATTTCGTTAATAGCCAATGGGCTCAATAGTCTAAATTAACGAATCTTAGAGATCCTATTTATTCAAAGTTATTACGGACACTGTGAATATATAGAACTTATACAGGTGTTTCAGGATAGCTCAATTTTACGTGTTGATAGCCAAGCAGGAGCTCGAGCTAAATCAACAAATTCTAGGATTCTACTTATTCAAAGTTATAACGGACACTATGAATATGTAGAACTTTATACAGGTGGTTCAGGATGGACGTGGTAATTGCCGTTTTTGGAGGTTAGAGCGCTCGATTTGAACTTCCAGACGTTGCTTAAAGCCCCATTTGCTAGAGAAGCCCTATAATAATCCAGGTGATCGCCGGTCTTAACCAGTCAATCTACCGAAGATCAGTATAATACGCAAAACCTCTTTGACGTCAATTACTTTCGTAAGGATGGTTGGTTAATAGGAATTTCTAGGTATTACAACTATTTTCATAAAAATCGGTTATACTTCGGAGTATTTGAATTCTATTTAAATTTAATTGAAATTGCTTTAAGAGCTGTCAGGCGGATATGTTCTCGAATAGAGAAATTTAGGTGTAATAAATAAATTATTACAAACAGGCAGGCAGGAGAATATATTTGCAGAGATGCGTTCTACAAATAGTAGTTTCAGGTGTAATAATAAATTATTACAAAACAGGCAGGCAGGAGAATATCTGTAGAGAAGCGGTCCACAGATAGAAGTAATTTAAAAGTGCCCAAATTTCGCTTATAAACCTTGCGACTGAGTGGAGTTTTGGTAGGAAATGTCGCAACGATTCTGCACATCGTGCAAGTGGTACTGGTGCACGCAAAAGTGCTGATTATTTACCTTAATCTGGCACTGAAATAAAATGAATTATTCTTAAAACATTATCTTAATAATTTTATTAAAATAATTAATTTATCTTATTCATGGCTCGTTACAAGGATAAGAATAAACTCAGAAATAACGACGACCGGAAATTGAAAAACAAAAAGATTAAAATTGGCTTTGTCGGAACATTAGAAGGTTGAAAGGTAAAAATTTAACAAAAATTCTAAAATCGGCCAAAATTGTTTGAATTTGTTAAAAAAAATAAACTAGAAATAAGCGCCAAAATTTAAAACTCCGATGGACCGATGACTAAAATAGGAAACCGACGAATATCGAACTCACAAAGGGAAAAATTCAACTAAATATTAAAATGCCAAAATTGACTCTTAGAGGGAAAATCTTAAAATAAGAATAAAGGGAAATAACGACATGAATACTGAATGAAAGAAATCAGGTAAAAAGGAAATTTTACGGAACAAGAACGTTTAGAAATGAGAAAAATCAACAAAAAGTAAAAATCCTAAAATTATCCTAATGTACTAGGATTAAAGATAAAATAAATCAGAAATAACGGACCGAAAACATAAACTGACAAGGACCGACAGGAAAATTAGGAAATTTCACTAAAATCAAACTGCTTAAAATGAAAAATTAAAATAAAGATTAAAACGTTAAAAGATATCTTATATCACGAGACTTAAAAAAAAATAAAGTAAAAAAGAGAAATACTAATCCAAAGCGGCATAAATTATGGAACACTTGTACAATAAAACCAGAAAGGTGGAAAAATCAACAAAAAGTACTAAAATTGAAATTTCTCGACATTAGAGGTAAAGGGAAAAATAAACCAAAATAAACGCCAAAATTATAAACTGATCAGAACCGATGATAAAATAGGAAATTTCGACTAAATCAAACTCACAAAGGGAAAAATTCAACTAAATATTAAAACGTCCTAAAATTGACTCTTAGGCAGTGAAAAAAAAAAATAAAGAAAAAACGGCTAAATTGAACTCCAAAGCACGGTGCAAAATAATGGAAACCGACGGAATATTGAACCCTTAGCAAAGGTGAGAAAAATTAAAAAAATCTTCGTCCTAAAATTATCACTGCTTACAGGTTTAAAAATAAAATAAATCAAAAAACGCCAAAATTATAAACTGATCAGAGACCATAAAAAATGGAAATCTTGAACTCATCAGAACGGAAGCAAAAATTGGAAAAATTCAACATAAGTTAAAAGGGGCCTAAAATTATATCTTATGCGTATGATATCTTAAAAATTAAGAATAAAGTGAAAATAACCCACCGATGAATAATATAACCCGAACTACTAAATATAGGAAACTTAGAATATTAAAAGGCCAAAAGTGAGAAAATCTAAAATAAAGATTAAAATCTAATGATATCTGATCAGAGAAGGTTAAGATAAAAAAAACTTGAAATAGACCAATATCAAATGATAAACCAATAAAGTAAAAATGGGAAATTTCGTTACACAGAACTGTTAGCAAATGAGAAAATCACAATAAATACTAAAAGGCTGCCTAAAATTGATCATCTTAGTAACTGTATCTTAAAATAAGAAAAATTGAATAAAGCTGAATATCTAATACGAAAGATTAAATAAGGAAAATTATGAACTAATAGGCTTAGAAAGGGAGAAATCTAACAAAATTAAAAATCGTGAAAATTGACATTGAAGGTAATAAAAGATAAGATAAATTAAATAAGACGACCGAAATTATAAAATAAGGAAAAACACGAAAAGAATTCGTGAACTACAGAACGCTACAAAGGTAGGAAAAATTAACAATAAAGAATCTAAAAGGGTCTAAAATGAAAATTCTTAAATACATGATCTTAAAAATAAGAATAAAAAAAATAACGACGACTGAAATCTAACCCGAAAGAAGGAGCGTAAATATAGGAACTTCTAGGAACTATTAGAACGTTGCAAAGGTGAGAAAATAAAATAAAGTATCAAAATGGCTGCCTAAAATGATATGATCATGTACTGAATTAAAGGAAAAAAAACAAAATTGACACCGAAAAAAATCAAAAAGAGGAAATTAGGAACTTTCGTAACCTACAAACGCAGCAAAAGGTAAAAATTCAAAATAAAGTACTAAAAGGTTAAAATTGAACAAACTATGTAAAAATAGGAATAAATGAAATACACTGAACTGTGAAAAGAAAATAGACAAATTTAAGGACTATTAAACCTTGACAGTAGAAAAAAACAAAAATTTAAAATCTCCAAAATTGACTCTTGACATTACGGAATATTAAAATAAGAAAAAGCAGAAAATTAAACAACAAATCTTAAGATCTGAAATGAGTAAATAAATAACACGTAAACTAACCCACAAACCGTGCAGGAAAAAAAATTTTGGGAACTAAGCGGCTTAAAAGGTAAAAATTAACAATAAATAAAAATTTAAAAAATTTACAACTGATGTTTAATAAAAAAAATAAACCGAAAAATTTAAAACTCCGCGAACTGGGAAATAAGGAAATTTGAAATTAAAGTTAAAAGGTGGAAAAATTAACAAAAATACTAAAAGGTTTAAAATTTAAAAATGAGAAAAATAAAAATCCAAAAAAAGAAAAGTGAGGAAATAAGGCACTTGATACTTGAACTCACAAAGGTGAAAAAATTAAAATAAAATCTAAAACGGCCTAAATTGAACCTTAGAGCAGGAAAAAAATAAAATAAAGTAAAATCGGCTAAAAATCCGAAAGACGGGAGGTAAATAATGGAAATTTCCGACGGAACTATTAAACCAAAAGGGAGAAAATCAACTAAATATTAAAACCTAAAATTACACTGTAAAAAAATTAAAAAAAAAGAAAAAAAAATCCAAAAAAGACACCGATTAAAATCCCAAAAAAATAAAAAAATAAAAAACTTTCTACGAAAAGCAAAAGGGAAAAATAACAAATTTAAATCCCAAAAGGGTCCAAAATTGAAAATCAAAATAAAGGGCTTAAAATGGGTTAAAAAGATAAAGGCCCAAATTACTGAGGAAAAGGTAAGGTAAATTAAAAAAAAACCAAACTATAAAGGGTAAAAATGGAAAACCAAAAAATTCAAAATTTAAAAGTTTGAAAGAAAAATTAAAATAAAGATCTAAAACGGAAAAAATTTTTTAAAGAAATTTAAAAAAAGAATAAAAAAGGGGAAATTTGACGAAACTAAAACGTTGAAAGGGAAAAAAAAAAAAAATTTAAATCTTTAAAGAATTTTAGAATTAGAAAAATAAAAAAAAAAAAACAAAACTTAAAGTCCGAAAAAAAAGGGGGAAAATATAGAAAACCCGGGAAAAAAAACCCAAAAAGGTAGGAAAAACATCTTCGTCAAAAATAAAAAGGTAGAAGGGAAAAAAAAAAAACTAAAAAGGCCTTTAAATTAAACCCAAAAGGGAAATCCTAAAATTTAAATTTAAAAATTTTAAAGTAAAAAAAAAACCAAAAAGGGGAAAAATCATAAAACAAAGGGGGGAAAATTGGAAACCTTCTTTAAATAAAAGGGCAAATGAGAAAAAAAAAATTTAAAATTAAAGACCAATGGTGCTAAAAAATAAAATTAGAAAAAAGGAACTAAAACGGAAGGGAAAAATAACCCTTCCTAAAGGTTTAAAAAAAACTCTGACTATTTTTAAAAAATGGAAAAACAAAAAAAAATTAAACTCCGAAAACCGAAGCGAAAATTAAAAAATAAAAATAAATTTCAAAAAAGGGAAAAGAAAAATCCAATAAAGTACTAAAATTGAAATTAATCTATAGACTATTTTAAAATAAGAAAAATAAAATAAAGACTAAAAAAGGCCCAAAAGAAAAGGCACTAAAAATTTAAAATTTAAAAATAAAAAACACAAAAAATCTAAAACCCAAAAGCCAAAATTGAAATTTAACTAAAAAGTTAAAAGGTGGAAAAAAAAATAAATCAAAAACCCGCCAAAATTTACGTAAAAAAAATGGAAACTTCAAATAAGAACCGAAATAAAAAATTCAAATAAAATCAAAAAATTTAAAATTTCCCTTTTACTTAAAATTTAAAAAAAGAAAAAAAAAAAATTTAAAACGGGAAAAATTAAATAAAGCACGGGACTAAAAAAGAATTTAAATAAATAGAAAAAAAATTAACAAAAAGGGTCAAAATTGAAAATTTAAGGCATTAAATTAAAAAAAGAAAAAAAAATAAAACTAAATCGGAAAAGGGTATTAAATTCCTTTAGGTATTAAAGGTTAGAAAAATAAAAAATCAACAAAAAATTTAAAATCGGCAAAAAATTATAATTGGAAAAATTAAAAAAAAAAAAAAAAAAACCCACAAAAAAAACGTAAAATTGGAAAATTTGAACTTTCTAAAAATTTAGAAAGGTGAGAAAAACAACAATAAAGTATCAAAGGGGCCTTTTGACATTTTGAAATAAAAAAAAGGGAAAAATGAGAAATAAAAAGACAAAATGCCCTAAAATAAAAATTTAGGTAAAAATTTGGGAAAAATTTCAAAATTTAAAGCGAAAATAAAAAATCAAAACAAAGACAAAACCCTGCCAAAATTATAAATTTCTTAAACTTAAAAGGTTAAAAGGGAGAAAAAAACAAAAAAAAAATGAAATTATCATCAATGACTATAAAAAAATAAATAAAAATAGTGTTAAAAGTGAAACCCAAAAGGGTCAGGTAATGGAACATCTTTAGGAAAGAAAAAAAAAAATTAAAAAAATTAAAAAATTTAAAAACAAACAATTAAAAAAAGAAAAACTGAAATAAAGCCAAAATTAAAACCCCAAGAAAAGGGAAAATTAAAATTTCTTTTAAAAAAAGGGAAAAATTAAATAAATTTAAAAACCGGCCAAAATTACCTTTAAACGATGACTTAAAATAAGAAAAATGAGAAATAACGGAAAATAGGAATCCACAAAAAGGGCCAAAAAATTTGGAATTTCCAATGAAGGCTTTAAAGGTAAAAAAAAAAAAAAAAGAACTAAAGGTGTAAAAGAATAGAAAAATGGAAAAAAGGGAAAAAAATTTAGAAAACCCGAAAAAAAATCTTTAAACCCAAAAGAACCAAAAGGGGAAATTAAAAAATTTGGGGAAAATATCCGAATGCAAAAATAAAAATAAAAAGGAAAAACCTAAATTAAAACCATAATTTTAAAAATTTAAAAAAAGGTGAGAAAAATTAACAATAAATATCTAAAGCGGCCTAAAATTGACATCTTTTACGAATTTTAAAATAAAAAAAAAAAAAGACAAAAATTTCCAAGACCGTCAGGTAAATTAATGGAATTTTGAAATAAACCAGAAATGAGAAAATCCAATAAATATCAAAAGGCCTAAAATTGATATCTTGACTATATTTGAAAAAAGAATTAGAAAAATACAAGTAATCAAAGAAGGCAGGTAAATATATAACATTTCGTACGTGAACTATAAATTTAAAAGGTGAAAAAACTAACAATAAATATCAAAAGGCGGTGCCAAAATTGATTCTTAATTTCTGCAGAATCTAAAGTAAGAAAATGAGAAATAACAACACTAAAATAAACTAACCGGTCAGAACATTTAGGTAAAATTTAAATCGATACTATTCAGAAGTTAAAGGGAAAAAATCTAAAATAAAGTATCAAATGGCGTAAATTGGATAATCTGATCAACTTAAGGACTTTAAAAATGAAAAAGCACCTAAATATCCGGACGGACCAAACAGAACGTAAATAAGAACATCTTTAAACTATTAAGAAAGTTAGAAAGTGAGAAAAATCAAAAAAAGTATCTGGAGCCTAAAATATATTGACATCTTGTTTAGAATATTAAAAGTTAGAAAAATTAAAAACGACATAGGAATAATTGCAATCTCTACAATGTCATGTTACAAATATAAAATTCCAAGGAAATATCTAGAAACGCCATGAAATTATAAAATTTCCTAAAAATACATGGGAAAATTGAACATCTTCATCGTAATGAGACTGGTTAGCAAAGGGAAAATCATAAGAATAAAATAAATTAAAAATCTAAAATTGTAAATTATAATTATCAACATGGGTTAAAGGTAGAATAAACCAGAAATAACGAGACCAAAATCAAAATCGATCGAACATGACGAAATTATGGAACTCTTGAACGTAACTTAGAAATTGAGAAAAGGTGAAAAATCAAAAATTCCTAAAAGGTGTAAATTGATCATCTGATGGAACTGATATAAAATAAGAATAAAGTGAAAAAACACACTGAATAGTGAACTCCGAAAAAGGGTCACTATTATGGAACTTCTAAATATTAGAAGCTTAGAAATAGAAAATCTAAAATAAAGATCCTAAAATGCGCTAAAATTGATCATCTGATATAGATGGATTAAAGTAGAAAAACCGAATAACGAACCCGAAAATCTATAAAATGATCAGAACGATGCACGTAAATATATGAACATCTTGTAGAAATAGAACGCTTAGCAAAGGAAAAATTCACAAAAGATCTAAACTGAAATTGTACTTATGATGAACGATGACTTAAAATAAGAAAAATGAGAAATAAACGACTGAATTCCGTAAAATTGACAAACGGTACGTAAATAGGAACATCTTGACATTAAGAACGGTTAAAAGTAGAAATACTAAAGTCTAAAGCTGCCTAAAATTGATCATCTGTATGACGGGATTAAGATGATAAACTAAAATAAGAACAAATAACGTCAGAACATGCAGCGAAAATATGGAACATTTCGACTAATATCAGAATGCTAGCAAAATGGAAAATTCCAATAAGTATCTAAAGGCGTTAAATTAAATGATAGATAATCTTAAAAATAAAAAAAATCGCACTAAATCTGACTCGAAGAATGCAGCGTAAATATATGGAACATCTTCGTACGGAACTATTAGAACGGCTTAGCAAAGGTGAGAAAAATCTAACAATAAAGTATCTAAAATGCGTGCCTAAAATTGATCATCTGATCATGTACTGATGGTATTAAAGATAAGAATAAACTCAGAAATAACGACGACCGAAAATCTATAAAATCCGATCAGAGACCGATGCAGCGTAAATATATGGAACATCTTCGTACGTACTATCAGAACTACTTAGCAAAGGTGAGAAAAATTCAACAATAAAGTATCTAAAAGGCGTGCCTAAAATTGATCATCTTATGATGCACTGATGATCTTAAAAATAAGAATAAAGTGAGAAATAACGACGACTGAATATCGTGAACTCCGACAGGACAGCGGTGCAGCGTAAATATATGGAACATCTTCGTACGGAACTATTAGAACGGCTTAGCAAAGGTGAGAAAAATCTAACAATAAAGTATCTAAAATGCGTGCCTAAAATTGATCATCTGATCATGTACTGATGGTATTAAGGATAAGAATAAACTCAGAAATAACGACGACCGAAAATCTATAAACTCCGATCAGAGACCGATGCAGCGTAAATATATGGAACATCTTCGTACGTAACTATCAGAACTGCTTAGCAAAGGTGAGAAAAATTCAACAATAAAGTATCTAAAAGGCGTGCCTAAAATTGATCATCTTATGATGCACTGATGATCTTAAAAATAAAATAAAGTGAAAATAACGACGACTGAATATCGTGAACTCCGACAAGACAGCGGTGCAGCGTAAATATATGGAACATCTTCGTACGGAACTATTAGAACGCTTAGCAAAGGTGAAAAATCTAACAATAAAGTATCTAAAATGCGTGCCTAAATTGATCATTGATCATGTACTGAAGGTATTAAGGATAAGAATAAACTCAGAAATAACGACGACCGAAAATCTATAAACTCCGATCAGAGACCGATGCAGCGTAAATATATGGAACATCTTCGTACGTAACTATCAGAACTGCTTAGCAAAGGTGAAAAAATTCAACAATAAAGTATCTAAAAGGCGTGCCTAAAATTGATCATCTTATGATGCACTGATGATCTTAAAAATAAGAATAAAGTGAGAAATAACGACGACTGAATACCGTAAACTCCGACAAGACAGCGGTGCAGCGTAAATATATGGAACATCTTCGTACGGAACTATTAGAAAGGCTTAGAAAGGTGAGAAAAATCTAACAATAAAGTATCTAAAATGCGTGCCTAAAATTGATCATCTGATCATGTACTGATGGTATTAAAGATAAGAATAAACTCAGAAATAACGACGACCGAAAATCTATAAACTCCGATCAGAGACCGATGCAGCGTAAATATATGGAACATCTTCGTACGTAACTATCAGAACTGCTTAGCAAAGGTGAGAAAATTCAACAATAAAGTATCTAAAAGGCGTGCCTAAAATTGATCATCTTGTGATGCACTGATGATCTTAAAAATAAGAATAAGGAAGAAATAACGACGACTGAATACCGTAAACTCCGACAAGACAGCGGTGCAGCGTAAATATATGGAACATCTTCGTACGGAACTATTAGAAAGGCTTAGTAAAGGTGAGAAAAATCTAACAATAAAGTATCTAAAATGCGTGCCTAAAATTGATCATCTGATCATGTACTGATGGTATTAAAGATAAGAATAAACTCAGAAATAACGACGACCGAAAATCTATAAACTCCGATCAGAGACCGATGCAGCGTAAATATATGGAACATCTTCGTACGTAACTATCAGAACTGCTTAGCAAAGGTGAGAAAAATTCAACAATAAAGTATCTAAAAGGCGTGCCTAAAATTGATCATCTTGTGATGCACTGATGATCTTAAAAAATAAGAATATAGAGAAATAACGACGACTGAATATCGTGAACTCCGACAAGACAGCGGTGCAGCGTAAATATATGGAACATCTTCGTACGGAACTATTAGAACGGCTTAGCAAAGGTGAGAAAAATCTAACAATAAAGTATCTAAAATGCGTGCCTAAAATTGATCATCTGATCATGTACTGATGGTATTAAAGATAAGAATAAACTCAGAAATAACGACGACCGAAAATCTATAAAACTCCGATCAGAGACCGATGCAGCGTAAATATATGGAACATCTTCGTACGTAACTATCAGAACTACTTAGCAAAGGTGAGAAAAATTCAACAATAAAGTATCTAAAAGGCGTGCTAAAATTGATCATCTTATGATGCACTGATGATCTTAAAAATAAGAATAAAGTGAGAAATAACGACGACTGAATCGTGAACTCCGACAAGACAGCGGTGCAGCGTAAATATATGGAACATCTTCGTACGGAACTATTAGAACGGCTTAGTAAAGGTGAGAAAAATCTAACAATAAAGTATCTAAAATGCGTGCCTAAAATTTATCATCTGATCATTTACTGATGGTATTAAAGATAAGAATAAACTCAGAAATAACGACGACCGAAAATCTATAAACTCCGATCAGAGACCGATGCAGCGTAAATATATGGAACATCTTCGTACGTAACTATCAGAACTGCTTAGCAAAGGTGAGAAAAATTCAACAATAAAGTATCTAAAAGGCGTGCCTAAAATTGATCATCTTATGATGCACTGATGATCTTAAAAAATAAGAATAAATTGAGAAATAACGTGGACTGAATATCGTAACTCCGACAAGACGGCGGTGCAGCGTAAATATATGGAACATCTTCGTACGGAACTATTAGAACGGCTTAGTAAAGGTGAGAAAAATCTAACAATAAAGTATCTAAAATGCGTGCCTAAAATTGATCATCTGATCATTTACTGATGGTATTAAAGATAAGAATAAACTCAGAAATAACGACGACCGAAAATCTATAAACTCCGATCAGAGACCGATGCAGCGTAAATATATGGAACATCTTCGTACGTAACTATCAGAACTGCTTAGCAAAGGTGAGAAAAATTCAACAATAAAGTATCTAAAAGGCGTGCTAAAATTGATCATCTTATGATGCACGGATGATCTTAAAAATAAGAATAAATGAGAAATAACGGACTGAATATCGTGAACTCCGACAAGACAGCGGTGCAGCGTAAATATATGGAACATCTTCGTACGGAACTATTAGAACGGCTTAGTAAAGGTGAGAAAAATCTAACAATAAAGTATCTAAAATGCGTGCCTAAAATTGATCATCTGATCATTTACTGATGGTATTAAGATAAGAATAAACTCAGAAATAACGACGACCGAAAATCTATAAACTCCGAACAGAGACCGATGCAGCGTAAATATATGGAACATCTTCGTACGTAACTATCAGAACTGCTTAGCAAAGGTGAGAAAAATTCAACAATAAAGTATCTAAAAGGCGTGCCTAAAATTGATCATCTTATGATGCACTGATGATCTTAAAAATAAGAATAAAGTGAGAAATAACGACGACTGAATACCGTGAACTCCGACAAGACAGCGGTCAGCGTAAATATATGGAACATTTTCGTACGGAACTATTAGAGAGGCTTAGTAAAGGTGAGAAAAATCTAACAATAAAGTATCTAAAATGCGTGCCTAAAATTGATCATCTGATCATGTACTGATGGTATTAAAGATAAGAATAAACTCAGAAATAACGACGACCGAAAATCTATAAACTCCGATCAGAGACCGATGCAGCGTAAATATATGGAACATCTTCGTACGTATCAGAACTGCTTAGCAAAGGTGAGAAAATTCAACAATAAAGTATCTAAAGGCGTGCTAAAATTGATCATCTTATGATGCACGATGATCTTAAAAATTAAGAATAAAGTGAGAAATAACGACGACTGAATATCGTGAACTCCGACAGGACAGCGGCAGCGTAAATATATGGAACATCTTCGTACGGAACTATTAGAACGGCTTAGCAAAGGTGAGAAAAATCTAACAATAAAGTATCTAAAATGCGTGCCTAAAATTGATCATCTGATCATGTACTGATGGTATTAAGGATAAGAATAAACTCAGAAATAACGACGACCGAAAATCTATAAACTCCGATCAGAGACCGATGCAGCGTAAATATATGGAACATCTTCGTACGTAACTATCAGAACTGCTTAGCAAAGGTGAGAAAAATTCAACAATAAAGTATCTAAAAGGCGTGCCTAAAATTGATCATCTTATGATGCACTGATGATCTTAAAAATAAAATAAAGTGAAAATAACGACGACTGAATATCGTGAACTCCGACAAGACAGCGGTGCAGCGTAAATATATGGAACATCTTCGTACGGAACTATTAGAACGTCTTAGCAAAGGTGACAAAAATCTAACAATAAAGTATCTAAAATGCGTGCCTCAAATTGATCATCTGATCATGTACTGAAGGTATTAAGGATAAGAATAAACTCAGAAATAACGACGACCGAAAATCTATAAACTCCGATCAGAGACCGATGCAGCGTAGATATATGGAACATGTTCGTACGTAACTATCAGAACTGCTTAGCAAAGGTGAAAAAATTCAACAATAAAGTATCTAAAAGGCGTGCCTAAAATTGATCATCTTATGATGCACTGATGATCTTAAAAATAAGAATAAAGTGAGAAATAACGACGACTGAATACCGTGAACTCCGACAAGACAGCGGTCAGCGTAAATATATGGAACATTTTCGTACGGAACTATTAGAAAGGCTTTTAGAGGTGAGAAAAATCTAACAATAAAGTATCTAAAATGCGTGCCTAAAATTGATCATCTGATCATGTACTGATGGTATTAAAGATAAGAATAAACTCAGAAATAACGACGACCGAAAATCTATAAACTCCGATCAGAGACCGATGCAGCGTAAATATATGGAACATCTTCGTACGTAACTATCAGAACTGCTTAGCAAAGGTGAGAAAATTCAACAATAAGGTATCTAAAGGCGTGCCTAAAATTGATCATCTTGATGCACTGATGATCTTAAAAATAAGAATATAGGAAGAAATAACGACGACTGAATATCGTGAACTCCGACAAGACAGCGGTGCAGCGTAAATATATGGAACATCTTCGTACGGAACTATTAGAACGGCTTAGCAAAGGTGAGAAAATCTAACAATAAAGTATCTAAAATGCGTGCCTAAAATTGATCATCTGATCATGTACTGATGGTATTAAGATAAGAATAAACTCAGAAATAACGACCGAAAATCTATAAATCCGATCAGAGACCGATGCAGCGTAAATATATGGAACATCTTCGTACGTACTATCAGAACTCTTAGCAAAGGTGAGAAAAATCAACAATAAAGTATCTAAAAGGCGTGCTAAAATTGATCATCTTATGATGCACTGATGATCTTAAAAATAAGAATAAAGTGAGAAATAACGACGACTGAATATCGTGAACTCCGACAGACAGCGGTGCAGCGTAAATATATGGAACATCTTCGTACGGAACTATTAGAACGCTTAGCAAAGGTGAAAAAATCTAACAATAAAGTATCTAAAATGCGTGCCTAAATTGATCTCTGATCATGTACTGAGGTATTAAGATAAGAATAAACTCAGAAATAACGACGACCGAAAATCTATAAACTCCGACAGAGACCGATGCAGCGTAATATATGGAACATTTCGTACGTAACTATCAGAACTGCTTAGCAAAGGTGAAAAAATTCAACAATAAGTATCTAAAAGGCCTAAAATTGATCATCTTATGATGCACTGATGATCTTAAAAATAAGAATAAAGTGAAAATACGACGACTGAATACCGTGAACTCCGACAGACAGCGGTCAGCGTAAATATATGGAACATTTTCGTACGGAACTATTAGAAGGCTTTAAGGTGAGAAAAATCTAACAATAAAGTATCTAAAATGCGTGCCTAAAATTGATCATCTGATCATGTACTGATGGTATTAAAGATAAGAATAAACTCAGAAATAACGACGACCGAAAATCTATAAACTCCGATCAGAGACCGATGCAGCGTAAATATATGGAACATCTTCGTACGTAATCTATCAGAACTGCTTAGCAAAGGTGAGAAAAATTCAACAATAAAGTATCTAAAAGGCGTGCCTAAAATTGATCATCTTATGATGCACTGATGATCTTAAAAATAAGAATAAAGTGAGAAATAACGACGACTGAATATCGTGAACTCCGACAAGACAGCGGTGCAGCGTAAATATATGGAACATCTTCGTACGGAACTATTAGAACGGCTTAGCAAAGGTGAGAAAAATCTAACAATAAAGTATCTAAAATGCGTGCCTAAAATTGATCATCTGATCATGTACTGATGGTATTAAAGATAAGAATAAACTCAGAAATAACGACGACCGAAAATCTATAAACTCCGATCAGAGACCGATGCAGCGTAAATATATGGAACATCTTCGTACGTACTATCAGAACTACTTAGCAAAGGTGAGAAAAATTCAACAATAAAGTATCTAAAAGGCGTGCCTAAAATTGATCATCTTATGATGCACTGATGATCTTAAAAATAAGAATAAAGTGAGAAATAACGACGACTGAATATCGTGAACTCCGACAAGACAGCGGTGCAGCGTAAATATATGGAACATCTTCGTACGGAACTATTAGAACGCTTAGCAAAGGTGAGAAAAATCTAACAATAAAGTATCTAAAATGCGTGCCTAAAATTGATCATCTGATCATGTACTGATGGTATTAAAGATAAGAATAAACTCAGAAATAACGACGACCGAAAATCTATAAACTCCGATCAGAGACCGATGCAGCGTAAATATATGGAACATCTTCGTACGTAACTATCAGAACTGCTTAGCAAAGGTGAGAAAAATTCAACAATAAAGTATCTAAAAGGCGTGCCTAAAATTGATCATCTTATGATGCACTGATGATCTTAAAAATAAGAATAAAGTGAGAAATAACGACGACTGAATATCGTGAACTCCGACAAGACAGCGGTGCAGCGTAAATATATGGAACATCTTCGTACGGAACTATTAGAACGGCTTAGCAAAGGTGAGAAAAATCTAACAATAAAGTATCTAAAATGCGTGCCTAAAATTGATCATCTGATCATGTACTGATGGTATTAAAGATAAGAATAAACTCAGAAATAACGACGACCGAAAATCTATAAACTCCGATCAGAGACCGATGCAGCGTAAATATATGGAACATCTTCGTACGTAACTATCAGAACTGCTTAGCAAAGGTGAGAAAAATTCAACAATAAAGTATCTAAAAGGCGTGCCTAAAATTGATCATCTTATGATGCCTGATGATCTTAAAAATAAGAATAAGTGAAAATAACGACGACTGAATATCGTGAACTCCGACAAGACAGCGGTGCAGCGTAAATATATGGAACATCTTCGTACGGAACTATTAGAACGGCTTAGCAAAGGTGAGAAAATCTAACAATAAAGTATCTAAAATGCGTGCCTAAAATTGATCATCTGATCATGTACTGAGGTATTAAGGATAAGAATAAACTCAGAAATAACGACGACCGAAAATCTATAAACTCCGATCAGAGACCGATGCAGCGTAAATATATGGAACATCTTCGTACGTAACTATCAGAACTGCTTAGCAAAGGTGAGAAAAATCCAACAATAAAGTATCTAAAAGGCGTGCCTAAAATTGATCATCTTATGATGCACTGATGATCTTAAAAATAAGAATAAAGTGAGAAATAACGACGACTGAATATCGTGAACTCCGACAAGACAGCGGTGCAGCGTAAATATATGGAACATCTTCGTACGGAACTATTAGAACGGCTTAGCAAAGGTGAGAAAAATCTAACAATAAAGTATCTAAAATGCGTGCCTAAAATTGATCATCTGATCATGTACTGATGGTATTAAGGATAAGAATAAACTCAGAAATAACGACGACCGAAAATCTATAAACTCCGATCAGAGACCGATGCAGCGTAAATATATGGAACATCTTCGTACGTAACTATCAGAACTGCTTAGCAAAGGTGAGAAAAATTCAACAATAAAGTATCTAAAAGGCGTGCCTAAAATTGATCATCTTATGATGCACTGATGATCTTAAAAATAAAATAAAGTGAGAAATAACGACGACTGAATATCGTGAACTCCGACAAGACAGCGAGCGTAAATATATGGAACATCTTCGTACGGAACTATTAGAACGGCTTAGCAAAGGTGAGAAAATCTAACAATAAAGTATCTAAAATGCGTGCCTAAATTGATCATCTGATCATGTACTGATGGTATTAAAGATAAGAATAAACTCAGAAATAACGACGACCGAAAATCTATAAACTCCGATCAGAGACCGATGCAGCGTAAATATATGGAACATCTTCGTACGTAACTATCAGAACTCTTAGCAAAGGTGAGAAAAATTCAACAATAAAGTATCTAAAAGGCGTGCCTAAAATTGATCATCTTATGATGCACTGATGATCTTAAAAATAAGAATAAAGTGAAAATAACGACGACTGAATATCGTGAACTCCGACAAGACAGCGGTGCAGCGTAAATATATGGAACATCTTCGTACGGAACTATTAGAACGCTTAGCAAAGGTGAGAAAAATCTAACAATAAAGTATCTAAAATGCGTGCCTAAAATTGATCATCTGATCATGTACTGATGGTATTAAGATAAGAATAAACTCAGAAATAACGACGACCAAAATCTATAAACTCCGATCAGAGACCGATGCAGCGTAAATATATGGAACATCTTCGTACGTAACTATCAGAACTGCTTAGCAAAGGTGAGAAAAATTCAACAATAAAGTATCTAAAAGGCGTGCCTAAAATTGATCATCTTATGATGCACTGTGATCTTAAAAATAAGAATAAAGTGAGAAATAACGACGACTGAATATCGTGAACTCCGACAAGACAGCGGTGCAGCGTAAATATATGGAACATCTTCGTACGGAACTATTAGAACGGCTTAGCAAAGGTGAGAAAATCTAACAATAAAGTATCTAAAATGCGTGCCTAAAATTGATCATCTGATCATGTACTGATGGTATTAAAGATAAGAATAAACTCAGAAATAACGACGACATAAGATCTATAAACTCCGATCAGAGACCGATGCAGCGTAAATATATGGAACATCTTCGTACGTAACTATCAGAACTACTTAGCAAAGGTGAGAAAAATTCAACAATAAAGTATCTAAAAGGCGTGCCTAAAATTGATCATCTTATGATGCACTGATGATCTTAAAAATAAGAATAAAGTGAGAAATAACGACGAATGAATATCGTGAACTCCGACAAGACAGCGGTGCAGCGTAAATATATGGAACATCTTCGTACGGAACTATTAGAACGTCTTAGCAAAGGTGAGAAAAATCTAACAATAAAGTATCTAAAATGCGTGCCTAAAATTGATCATCTGATCATGTACTGATGGTATTAAAGATAAGAATAAACTCAGAAATAACGACGACCAAAATCTATAAACTCCGATCAGAGACCGATGCAGCGTAAATATATGGAACATCTTCGTACGTAACTATCAGAACTGCTTAGCAAAGGTGAGAAAAATTCAACAATAAAGTATCTAAAAGGCGTGCCTAAAATTGATCATCTTATGATGCACTGATGATCTTAAAAATAAGAATAAAGTGAGAAATAACGACGACTGAATATCGTGAACTCCGACAAGACAGCGGTGCAGCGTAAATATATGGAACATCTTCGTACGGAACTATTAGAACGGCTTAGCAAAGGTGAGAAAAATCTAACAATAAAGTATCTAAAATGCGTGCCTAAAATTGATCATCTGATCATGTACTGATGGTATTAAAGATAAGAATAAACTCAGAAATAACGACGACCGAAAATCTATAAACTCCGATCAGAGACCGATGCAGCGTAAATATATGGAACATCTTCGTACGTACTATCAGAACTACTTAGCAAAGGTGAGAAAAATTCAACAATAAAGTATCTAAAAGGCGTGCCTAAAATTGATCATCTTATGATGCACTGATGATCTTAAAAATAAGAATAAAGTGAGAAATAACGACGACTGAATACGTGAACTCCGACAAGACAGCGGTGCAGCGTAAATATATGAACATCTTCGTACGGAACTATTAGAACGGCTTAGAAAGGTGAGAAAAATCTAACAATAAAGTATCTAAAATGCGTGCCTAAAATTGATCATCTGATCATGTACTGATGGTATTAAGGATAAGAATAAACTCAGAAATAATGACGACCGAAAATCTATAAACTCCGACCAGACACCGATGCAGCGTAAATATATGGAACATCTTCGTACGTAACTATCAGAACTGCTTAGCAAAGGTGAGAAAAATCCAACAATAAAGTATCTAAAAGGCGTGCCTAAAATTGATCATCTTATGATGCACTGATGATCTTAAAAATAAGAATAAATTGAGAAATAACGACGACTGAATATCGTGAACTCCGACAAGACAGCGATGCAGCGTAAATATATGGAACATCTTCGTACGGAACTATTAGAACGGCTTAGCAAAGGTGAGAAAATCTAACAATAAAGTATCTAAAATGCGTGCCTAAAATTGATCATCTGATCATGTACTGATGGTATTAAAGATAAGAATAAACTCAGAAATAACGACGACCGAAAATCTATAAACTCCGATCAGAAACCGATGCAGCGTAAATATATGGAACATCTTCGTACGTAACTATCAGAACTGCTTAGCAAAGGTGAGAAAAATTCAACAATAAAGTATCTAAAAGGCGTGCCTAAAATTGATCATCTTATGATGCACTGATGATCTTAAAAACTAAGAATAAAGTGAGAAATAACGACGACTGAATATCGTGAACTCCGACAAGACAGCGGTGCAGCGTAAATATATGGAACATCTTCGTACGGAACTATTAGAACGGCTTAGTAAAGGTGAGAAAAATCTAACAACAAAGTATCTAAAATGCGTGCCTAAAATTGATCATCTGATCATGTACTGATGGTATTAAGGATAAGAATAAACTCAGAAATAACGACGACCGAAAATCTATAAACTCCGATCAGACACCGATGCAGCGTAAATATATGGAACATCTTCGTACGTAACTATCAGAACTGCTTAGCAAAGGTGAGAAAAATTCAACAATAAAGTATCTAAAAGGCGTGCCTAAAATTGATCATCTTATGATGCCTGATGATCTTAAAAATAAGAATAAAGTGAGAAATAACGACGACTGAATATCGTGAACCCGACAACAGCGTAAATATATGGAACATCTTCGTACGGAACTATTAGAACGGCTTAGCAAAGGTGAGAAAAATCTAACAATAAAGTATCTAAAATGCGTGCCTAAAATTGATCATCTGATCATGTACTGATGGTATTAAAGATAAGAATAAACTCAGAAATAACGACGACCGAAAATCTATAAACTCCGATCAGAGACCGATGCAGCGTAAATATATGGAACATCTTCGTACGTAACTATCAGAACTGCTTAGCAAAGGTGAGAAAAATTCAACAATAAAGTATCTAAAAGGCGTGCCTAAAATTGATCATCTTATGATGCACTGATGATCTTAAAAATAAGAATAAAGTGAGAAATAACGACGACGAAATCTAACTCCGACAAGACCGGTGCAGCGTAAATATATGGAACATCTTCGTAGGAACATTAGAACGGCTTAGCAAAGGTGAGAAAATCAACAATAAAGTATCTAAAAGCGTGCCTAAAATTGATCATCTTATGATGATGGTATTAAAATAAGAATAAATAGAAATAACGACGACCGAAAATCTAAACTCCGACAGAGACCGATGCAGCGTAAATATATGGAACATCTTCGTACGACTATAGAACCTTAGCAAAGGTGAGAAAAATTCAACAATAAAGTATCTAAAAGGCGTGCCTAAAATTGATCACTTATATGACTGATGTTTAAAATAAGAATAAATGAAATAACGACGACGAAACTAACTCCGACAAGACCGTGCAGCGTAAATATATGAACATCTTCGTACGGAACTATTAGAAGCTTAGAAAGGTGAGAAAAATCTAACAATAAAGTATCTAAATGCGTGCCTAAAATTGATCATCTGATATGTACTGTGGTATTAAGATAAGAATAAACTCAGAAATAGACGACCGAAAATCTATAAACTCCGACAGAACCGATGCAGCGTAAATATATGGAACATCTTCGTACGTAACTATCAGAACTCTTAGCAAAGGTGAGAAAATCAACAATAAAGTATCTAAAAGGCGTGCCTAAAATTGATCATCTTATGATGCACTGATGATCTTAAAAATAAGAATAAATTGAGAAATAACGACTGAATATCGTGAACTCCGACAAGACAGCGTGCAGCGTAAATATATGGAACTCTTCGTACGGAACTATTAGAACGGCTTAGCAAGGTGAGAAAATTAACATAAAGTATCTAAAATGCGTGCCTAAAATTGATCATCTGATATGACTGATGGTATTAAAGATAAGAATAAACTCAGAAATACGACGACCGAAAATCTATAAACTCCGATCAGAACCGATCAGCGTAAATATATGGAACTTTCGTACGTAACTATCAGAACTGCTTAGCAAAGGTGAAAAATTCAACAAAATATCTAAAAGGCGTGCCTAAAATTGATCATCTTATGATGCACTGATGATCTTAAAATAAGAATAAAGTAGAAATAACGACGACTGAATATCGTGAACTCCGACAAGACAGCGGTGCAGCGTAAATATATGGAACATCTTCGTACGGAACTATTAGAACGGCTAGAAAGGTGAAAATCTAACAAAAAGTATCTAAAATGCGTGCCTAAAATTGATCATCTGATGACTGATGGATTAAGATAAGAATAAACTCAGAAATAACGACGACCGAAAATCTATAAACTCCGATCAGACACCGATGCAGCGTAAATATATGGAACATCTTCGTACTAACTATCAGAACTGCTTAGCAAAGGTGAGAAAAATTCAACAATAAAGATCTAAAAGGCGTGCCTAAAATTGATCATCTTATGAGCCTGATGATCTTAAAAAAAGAATAAAGTGAGAAATAACGACGACTGAATATCGTGAACCCGACAACAGCGTAAATATATGGAACATCTTCGTACGGAACTATTAGAACGTTAGCAAAGGTGAGAAAAATCTAACAATAAAGTATCTAAAATGCGTGCCTAAAATTGATCATCTGATCATGTACTGATGGTATTAAAGATAAGAATAAACTCAGAAATAACGACGACCGAAAATCTATAAACTCCGATCAGAGACCGTGCAGCGTAAATATATGGAACATCTTCGTACGTAACTATCAGAACGTTAGCAAAGGTGAGAAAAATTCAACATAAAGTATCTAAAAGGCGTGCCTAAAATTGATCATCTATATGACTGTGTTTAAAATAAGAATAAGTAGAAATAAGACGACGAATCTAACTCCGACAGACACGTGCAGCGTAAAATAGGAACATCTGTAGAACATAGAACGCTTAGCAAAGGTGAGAAATCAACAATAAAGTATCTAAAAGCGTGCCTAAATTGATCATCTATATGACTGATGTTTAAATAAGAATAAATAGAAATAACGGACGAAATCTAACCCGACAAACGATTAAATATATGGAACATCTTCGTACTACTATAGAACCTTAGCAAAGGGAGAAAATCAACAATAAAGTATCTAAAGCGTGCTAAAATTGATCACTATATGACTGATGTTTAAAATAAGAATAAATAGAAATAACGACGACGAACTAACTCCGACAAGACCGTGCAGCGTAAATATATGAACATCTTCGTACGAACTATAAACGCTTAGAAAGGTGAGAAAATTAACAATAAAGTATCTAAAGCGTGCCTAAAATTGATCATCTATATGTACTGTGTTTAGATAAATAATAAAATAAGACGACGAAATCTAACTCGACAACAGCAGCGTAAATATATGGAACATCTTCGTACGAACTATAGAACTTAGCAAGGTGAAAAATCACATAAAGTATCTAAAGTGCTAAAATTGATCATCTATAAAAAAAATAAAAACAGTAAAAGATAGATAGTAAGAAAAAAAAAAACAAATGTAAAAAAAAACAAAAACCAAGATAATAAGAAAATAAAAAAAGCAAATTTAAAAAAAAAAAAAACAGAAGATGATAGTAAGAAAAAAAAAAAACAAATGTAGAAAAAAACAAAAACCAAGATAATAAGAAAATAAAAAAAGCAAATTTAAAAAAAAAAAAACCAGAAGATGATAGTAAGAAAAAAAAAAACAAATGTAAAAAAAAACAAAAACCAAGATGTACGTAACTCAGAAGCTAGCAAGGTGAGAAAATTAAATAAATCTAAAGCGCAAATTGAACTTAGAGTGATAAAAATAAAAAAGTAAAATACGGCTAATTGACTCGACAGACGGTAGTAAATAAGAAATCTGAGAACTATAAACGCTACAAGGAAACTAAAATAAGATCTAAATCGTCTAATGACTCTTAGCAGGTATAATAAAATAAATAAAAAGCGCAAAATTATAATCGATAACATATAAAATGGAAATTCGACGACTATCGAACTCTACAAAGGGGAAAATAAAATAAATCTAAAGCGCTAAATACCTAAGAGAATCTAAAAAAAGATAAAGTGAAAGACACTGATCGTACTCGAAAGAAGATAATAGAACTCGACGAAATTAAACGCAAGGAGAAACTAAAATAAGACATCTCTAAATATCACTGTAGGGTATAGATAAAATAAATAAAAAGCGCCAAAATTAACTCAAGCACGATGCATAAATAATGAATTCGACTAATATCGAACTGCTAGCAAGGTGAGAAAATCAAAAATCTAAAGCTAAATGACCTTAGCAGTGATAAAATAAAATAAATTAAAATACGTGCTAATTGACTCGACAGACAGGTAGTAAATAATGACTCGACGAACTATAAACGCAAAGTGAGAAATAAAAATCTAAATCGTCTAAATATCACTGTAGAAGGTATAAATAAAATAAATCAAAAGCGCCAAAAACTGATCAGACTATAAATAATGGACGACGAATATCGAACTCACAAAGTGAGAAAAATAACATAATTCTAAATAAGTATAGGAAACTAAAACAAATAAGTGAAAATAGACACTGAATTCTGATCAAAGTAGTAAATAGAAACTCGACGAAATTAAACGCTAGAAGTGAAAATTAAAAAATCTAAATCCTAAATATGACTGTACAGTATAGTAAAATAAAGAATAGCGCCAAAATTATATAAGCCGATGACTAAATAGAATTCGACGTAATATCGAACGCTAGCAAAGTAGAAATCAAAATAAAGACAAAAGTCCTAAAATTGACATCTAGACCGATGACTTAAAAATAAGAAAAATGAGAAATAACGACGCTGAAAGTGAAACCACAAAGGTAAAAAGGACTCTCTAGAACTATTAGAACGCTTAGCAAAGGTGAGAAAAATCTAACAATAAAGTATCTAAAATGCGTGCCTAAAATTGATCATCTGATCATGACGATGGTATTAAAGATAAGAATAAACTCAGAAATAACGACGACCGAAAATCTATAAACTCGATCAGAACCGATGCAGCTAAATATATGGAACATCTTCGTACGTAACTATCAGAACTGCTTAGCAAAGGTAGAAAAATTCAACATAAAGTATCTAAAAGGCGTGCCTAAAATTGATCATCTTATGAGCACTGATGATCTTAAAAATAAGAATAAAGTGAGAAATAACGACGACTGAATATCGTGAACTCCGACAAACAGCGGTACTAAAAAGGAACATCTTCGTAGGAACATTAGAACGGCTTAGAAAGGTGAGAAAATCTAACAATAAAGTATCTAAAATGCGTGCCTAAAATTGATCATCTGATCAGTACTGATGGTATTAAATAAGAATAAACTCAGAAATAACGACGACCGAAAATCTATAAACTCCGATCAGAGACCGATGCAGCGTAAATATATGGAACATCTTCGTACGTACTATCAGAACTCTTAGCAAAGGTGAGAAAAATTCAACAATAAAGATCTAAAAGGCGTGCCTAAAATTGATCACTTATGATGCACTGATGATCTTAAAAATAAGAATAAAGTGAGAAATAACGACGACTGAATACGTGAACCCGACAAACAGCGTAGTAAATATATGGAACATCTTCGTACGGAACTATTAGAACGGCTTAGAAAGGTGAGAAAAATCTAACAATAAAGTATCTAAAATGCGTGCCTAAAATTGATCATCTGATCATGTACTGAGGTATAAGATAAGAATAAACTCAGAAATAAGACGACCGAAAATCTATAAACTCCGACAAACAGACTAAAATGGAAATTGATAACTATCAGAACTGTTAAAAGGTAGAAAAATCAAAATAAAGACAAAAGTCCTAAAATTGATCACTAGATGCACGAATTTAAAAATAGAATAAATAGAAAAACGTGAAAGTGAATCCACAAGACAGCGGCGCTAAAATAGGAATCTTCTTATGGACTATTGAAGGCTTAAAAGTAGAAAAATTAAAATAAGACTAAAATCGTGCCTAAAATGACACGTCAGCTAGTATAAAATAATAAACTCGAAATAACGACGACCGAAAATAAAATCCGATCAGAGACCGATGCAGCGTAAATATATGGAACATCTTCGTACGTACTATCAGAACTGCTTAGCAAAGGTAGAAAAATTCAACAATAAAGTATCTAAAAGGCGTGCCTAAAATTGATCCTATGATGCACTGATGATCTTAAAATATGGAAAATTGAGAAATAACGCGACTGAAGTCGTGAACTCCGACAATACAGCGTGCAGAATCTAAAATCTTCGTACGGAACTATTAGAACGGCTTAGAAAGGTAGAAAAATCAACAATAAGTATCTAAAATGTGACCAAAATTGATCATCTGATGATGTAACTGATGGTATTAAGATAAGAATAAACTCAGAAATACGACGACAAGTATAAACTCCATCAGAATCATGCAGCGTGAATATATGGAACATCTTCGTACGTAACTATCAGAACTGCTTATCAAAGGTAAGAAAAATCAACAATAAAGTATCTAAAAGGCTGCTAAAATTGATCATCTTATGACGCCGATGATCTTAAAAATAAGAATAAATGAGAAATAATCGACGAGAATACGGAACTCCGACAAAACTAAGCGTAAATAATATTGAACATCTTCGTACGGAACTATTAGAACGGCTTAGCAAAGGTGAGAAAATCTAACAATAAAGTATCTAAAATCGTGCCTAAAATTGATCATCTGATAGTACTGATGGTATTAAAGATAAGAATAAACTCAGAAATAACGACGACCGAAAATCTATAAACTCCGATCAGAGACCGATGCAGCGTAAATATATGGAACATCTTCGTACGTAACTATCAGAACTGCTTAGCAAAGGTGAGAAAAATTCAACTTTAAAGTATCTAAAAGGCGTGCCTAAAATTGATCATCTTATGATGCACTGATGATCTTAAAAAATAAGAATAAAGTGAAAATAACGACGACTGAATATCGTGAACTCCGACAAGACAGCGGTGCAGCGTAAATATATGGAACATCTTCGTACGGAACTATTAGAACGTCTTAGCAAAGGTGAGAAAAATCTAACAATAAAGTATCTAAAATGCGTGCCTAAAATTGATCATCTGATCTGTACTGAGGTATTAAGGATAGAATAAACTCAGAAATAACGACGACCGAAAATCTATAAACTCCGATCAGACACCGATGCAGCGTAAATATATGGAACATCTTCGTACGTAACTATCAGGACTGCTTAGCAAAGGTGAGAAAATTCAACAATAAAGTATCTAAAAGGCGTGCCTAAAATTGATCATCTTATGATGCACTGATGATCTTAAAAATAAGAATAAAGTGAGAAATAACGACGACTGAATATCGTGAACTCCGACAAGACAGCGGTGCAGCGTAAATATAGGAACATCTTCGTATGGAACCATTAGAACGGCTTAGCAAAGGTGAGACATATCTAACAATAAAGTATCTAAAATGCGTGCCTAAAATTGATCATCTGATCATGTACTGATGGTATTAAAGATAAGAATAAACTCAGAAATAACGACGACCGAAAATCTATAAACTCCGATCAGAGACCGATGCAGCGTAAATATATGGAACATCTTCGTACGTATCTATCAGAACTACTTAGCAAAGGGAGAAAATTCAACAATAAAGTATCTAAAAGGCGTGCCTAAAATTGATCATCTTATGATGCACTGATGATCTTAAAAATAAGAATAAAGTGAGAAATAACGACGACTGAATATCGTGAACTCCGACAAGACAGCGGTGCAGCGTAAATATATGGAACATCTTCGTACGGAACTATTAGAACGGCTTAGCAAAGGTGAGAAAAATCTAACAATAAAGTATCTAAAATGCGTGCCTAAAATTGATCATCTGATCATGTACTGATGGTATTAAAGATAAGAATAAACTCAGAAATAACGACGACCGAAAATCTATAAACTCCGATCAGAGACCGATGCAGCGTAAATATATGGAACATCTTCGTACGTAACTATCAGAACTGCTTAGCAAAGGTGAAAAAATTCAACAATAAAGTATCTAAAAGGCGTGCCTAAAATTGATCATCTTATGATGCACTGATGATCTTAAAAAATAAGAATAAAGGAGAAATAACGACGACTGAATATCGTGAACTCCGACAAGACAGCGGTGCAGCGTAAATATATGGAACATCTTCGTACGGAACTATTAGAACGGCTTAGCAAAGGTGAGAAAAATCTAACAATAAAGTATCTAAAATGCGTGCCTAAAATTGATCATCTGATCATGTACTGATGGTATTAAAGATAAGAATAAACTCAGAAATAACGACGACCGAAAATCTATAAACTCCGATCAGAGACCGATGCAGCGTAAATATATGGAACATCTTCGTACGTAACTATCAGAACTGCTTAGCAAAGGTGAGAAAATTCAACAATAAAGTATCTAAAAGGCGTGCCTAAAATTGATCATCTTATGATGCACTGATGATCTTAAAAATAAGAATAAAGTGAAGAAATAACGACGACTGAATATCGTGAACTCCGACAAGACAGCGGTGCAGCGTAAATATATGGAACATCTTCGTACGGAACTATTAGAACGCTTAGCAAAGGTGAGAAAATCTAACAATAAAGTATCTAAAATGCGTGCCTAAAATTGATCATCTGATCATGTACTGATGGTATTAAAGATAAGAATAAACTCAGAAATAACGACGACCGAAAATCTATAAATCCGATCAGACACCGATGCAGCGTAAATATATGGAACATCTTCGTACGTAACTATCAGAATGCTTAGCAAAGGTGAGAAAATTCAACAATAAAGTATCTAAAAGGCGTGCCTAAAATTGATCATCTTATGATGCACTGATGATCTTCGTACAACTATTAGAACGCTTAGCAAAGGTGAGAAAAATCTAACAATAAAGTATCTAAAATGCGTGCCTAAAATTGATCATCTGATCTGCTGAGGTATTAAGATAGAATAAACTCAGAAATAACGACGACCGAAAATCTATAAACTCCGATCAGAACCGATGCAGCGTAAATATATGGAACATCTTCGTACGTACTATCAGACTCTTAGCAAAGGTGAGAAAATTCAACAATAAAGTATCTAAAAGCGTGCCTAAAATTGATCATCTTATGATGCACTGATGATCTTAAAAATAAGAATAAAGTGAGATAACGACGACTGAATTTGAACGACAAGACAGCGGTGCAGCGTAAATATATGAACATCTTCGTACGGAACATTAGAACGGCTTAGCAAAGGTGAGAAAAATCAACAATAAAGTATCTAAAATGCGTGCCTAAAATTGATCATCTGATGTACTGATGGTATTAAATAAGAACTCAGAAATAACGACCGAAAATCTATAAAATCAGAGACCGATGCAGCGTAAATATGGAACATCTTCGTACGTAACTATCAGAACTCTTAGCAAAGGTGAGAAAAATCAACAATAAAGTATCTAAAAGGCGTGCCTAAAATTGATCATCTTATGATGCACTGATGATCTTAAAAAGAATAAAGTACGACGACGAATACGTGAACTCCGACAAGACAGCGGTGCAGCGTAAATATGGAACATCTTCGTACGAACTATTAGAACGCTTAGAAAGGTGAGAAAATCAACAATAAAGTATCTAAAATTGAATCATCTGATCATGATATGATAAAGAAGAACTCAGAAATAACGACGACAAAATCTATAAACTCCGATCAGAGACCGATGCAGCGTAAATATATGGAACATCTTCGTACGTAACTATCAGAACTGCTTAGCAAAGGTGAAAAATTCAACAATAAAGTATCTAAAAGGCGTGCCTAAAATTGATCATCTTATATGATGATCTTAAAAATAAGAATAAGAGAAATAACGACGCGAATATCGGAACTCCGACAAGACAGCGGTGCAGCGTAAATATATGGAACATCTTCGTACGGAACTATTAGAACGCTTAAAGGTGAAAAATCTAACAATAAAGTATCTAAAATGCGTGCCTAAAATTGATCATCTGATCATGTACTGATGGTATTAAAGATAAGAATAAACTCAGAAATAACGACGACCGAAAATCTATAAACTCCGATCAGAGACCGATGCAGCGTAAATATATGGAACATCTTCGTACGTATCTATCAGAACTGCTTAGCAAAGGTGAGAAAAATTCAACAATAAAGTATCTAAAAGGCGTGCCTAAAATTGATCATCTTATGATGCACTGATGATCTTAAAAATAAGAATAAAGTGAGAAATAACGACGACTGAATACCGTGAACTCCGACAAGACAGCGGTGCAGCGTAAATATATGGAACATCTTCGTACGGAACTATTAGAACGGCTTAGTAAAGGTGAGAAAAATCTAACAATAAAGTATCTAAAATGCGTGCCTAAAATTGATCATCTGATCATGTACTGATGGTATTAAGATAAGAATAAACTCAGAAATAACGACGACCGAAAATCTATAAACTCCGATCAGAGACCGATGCAGCGTAAATATATGGAACATCTTCGTACGTAACTATCAGAACTGCTTAGCAAAGGTGAGAAAAATTCAACAATAAAGTATCTAAAAGGCGTGCCTAAAATTGATCATCTTATGATGCACTGATGATCTTAAAAATAAGAATAAAGTGAGAAATAACGACGACTGAATATCGTGAACTCCGACAAGACAGCGGTGCAGCGTAAATATATGGAACATCTTCGTACGGAACTATTAGAACGTCTTAGCAAAGGTGAGAAAAATCTAACAATAAAGTATCTAAAATGCGTGCCTAAAATTGATCATCTGATCATGTACTGATGGTATTAAAGATAAGAATAAACTCAGAAATAACGACGACCGAAAATCTATAAACTCCGATCAGAGACCGATGCAGCGTAAATATATGGAACATCTTCGTACGTAACTATCAGAACTGCTTAGCAAAGGTGAAAAAATTCAACAATAAAGTATCTAAAAGGCGTGCCTAAAATTGATCATCTTATGATGCACTGATGATCTTAAAAATAAGAATAAAGTGAGAAATAACGACGACTGAATACCGTGAACTCCGACAAGACAGCGGTCAGCGTAAATATATGGAACATCTTCGTACGGAACTATTAGAACGGCTTAGCAAAGGTGAGAAAATCTAACAATAAAGTATCTAAAATGCGTGCCTAAAATTGATCATCTGATCATGTACTGATGGTATTAAAGATAAGAATAAACTCAGAAATAACGACGACCGAAAATCTATAAACTCCGATCAGAGACCGATGCAGCGTAAATATATGGAACATCTTCGTACGTAACTATCAGAACTGCTTAGCAAAGGTGAGAAAAATTCAACAATAAAGTATCTAAAAGGCGTGCCTAAAATTGATCATCTTATGATGCACTGATGATCTTAAAAATAAGAATATAGGAAGAAATAACGACGACTGAATATCGTGAACTCCGACAAGACAGCGGTGCAGCGTAAATATATGGAACATCTTCGTACGGAACTATTAGAACGGCTTAGCAAAGGTGAGAAAATCTAACAATAAAGTATCTAAAATGCGTGCCTAAAATTGATCATCTGATCATGTACTGATGGTATTAAAGATAAGAATAAACTCAGAAATAACGACGACCGAAAATCTATAAAATCCGATCAGAGACCGATGCAGCGTAAATATATGGAACATCTTCGTACGTAACTATCAGAACTGCTTAGCAAAGGTGAGAAAAATTCAACAATAAAGTATCTAAAAGGCGTGCCTAAAATTGATCATCTTATGATGCACTGATGATCTTAAAAATAAGAATAAAGTGAGAAATAACGACGACTGAATACCGTGAACTCCGACAAGACAGCGGTGCAGCGTAAATATATGGAACATCTTCGTACGGAACTATTAGAACGGCTTAGTAAAGGTGAGAAAAATCTAACAATAAAGTATCTAAAATGCGTGCCTAAAATTGATCATCTGATCATGTACTGATGGTATTAAAGATAAGAATAAACTCAGAAATAACGACGACCGAAAATCTATAAACTCCGATCAGAGACCGATGCAGCGTAAATATATGGAACATCTTCGTACGTAACTATCAGAACTGCTTAGCAAAGGTGAGAAAAATCTAACAATAAATTATCTAAAAGGCGTGCCTAAAATTGATCATCTTATGATGCACTGATGATCTTAAAAATAAGAATAAAGTGAGAAATAACGACGACTGAATATCGTGAACTCCGACAAGACAGCGGTGCAGCGTAAATATATGGAACATCTTCGTACGGAACTATTAGAACGGCTTAGCAAAGGTGAGAAAATCTAACAATAAAGTATCTAAAATGCGTGCCTAAAATTGATCATCTGATCATGTACTGATGGTATTAAAGATAAGAATAAACTCAGAAATAACGACGACCGAAAATCTATAAACTCCGATCAGAGACCGATGCAGCGTAAATATATGGAACATCTTCGTACGTAACTATCAGAACTGCTTAGCAAAGGTGAGAAAAATTCAACAATAAAGTATCTAAAAGGCGTGCCTAAAATTGATCATCTTATGATGCACTGATGATCTTAAAAATAAGAATAAAGTGAGAAATAACGACGACTGAATATCGTGAACTCCGACAAGACAGCGGTGCAGCGTAAATATATGGAACATCTTCGTACGTAACTATTAGAACGGCTTAGCAAAGGTGAGCAAAATCTAACAATAAAGTATCTAAAATGCGTGCCTAAAATTGGTCATCTGATCATGTACTGATGGTATTAAAGATAAGAATAAACTCAGAAATAACGACGACCGAAAATCTATAAAATCCGATCAGAGACCGATGCAGCGTAAATATATGGAACATCTTCGTACGTAACTATCAGAACTGCTTAGCAAAGGTGAGAAAAATTCAACAATAAAGTATCTAAAGGCGTGCCTAAAATTGATCATCTTATGAAGCACTGATGATCTTAAAAATAAGAATAAAGTGAGAAATAACGACGACTGAATATCGTGAACTCCGACATGACAGCGGTGCAGCGTAAATATATGGAACATCTTCGTACGGAACTATTAGAACGGCTTAGAAAGGTGAGAAAAATCTAACAATAAAGTATCTAAAATGCGTGCCTAAAATCGATCATCTGATCATGTACTGATGGTATTAAAGATAAGAATAAACTCAGAAATAACGACGACCGAAAATCTATAAACTCCGATCAGAGACCGATGCAGCGTAAATATATGGAACATCTTCGTACGTAACTGTCAGAACTGCTTAGCAAAGGTGAGAAAAATCCAACACTAAAGTATCTAAAAGGCTTGCCTAAAATTGATCATCTTATGATGCACTGATGATCTTAAAAGTAAGAATAAAGTGAGAAATAACGACGACTGAATATCGTGAACTCCGACAAGACAGCGGTGCAGCGTAAATATATGGAACATCTTCGTACGGAACTATTAGAACGGCTTAGCAAAGGTGAGAAAAATCTAACAATAAAGTATCTAAAATGCGTGCCTAAAATCGATCATCTGATCATGTACTGATGGTATTAAAGATAAGAATAAACTCAGAAATAACGACGACCGAAAATCTATAAAATCCGATCAGAGACCGATGCAGCGTAAATATATGGACATCTTCGTACGTAGCTATCAGAACTGCTTAGCAAAGGTGAGAAAAATCCAACAATAAAGTATTTAAAAAGCGTGCCTGAAATTGATCATCTTATGATGCACTGATGATCTTAAAAATAAGAATAAAGTGAGAAATAACGACGACTGAATATCGTGAACTCCGACATGACAGCGGTGCAGCGTAAATATATGGAACATCTTCGTACGGAACTATTAGAACGGCTTAGTGAAAGGTGAGAAAATCTAACAATAAAGTATCTAAAATGCGTGCCTAAAATTGTCATCTGATCATGTACTGATGGTATTAAAGATAAGAATAAACTCAGAAATAACGACGACCGAAAATCTATAAAATCCGATCAGAGACCGATGCAGCGTAAATATATGGAACATCTTCGTACGTAACTATCAGAACTGCTTAGCAAAGGTGAGAAAAATTCAACAATAAAGTATCTAAAGGCGTGCCTAAAATTGATCATCTTATGAAGCACTGATGATCTTAAAAATAAGAATAAAGTGAGAAATAACGACGACTGAATATCGTGAACTCCGACAGACAGCGGTGCAGCGTAAATTATGGAACATCTTCGTACGGAACTATTAGAACGGCTTAGAAGGTGAGAAAAATCTAACAATAAAGTATCTAAAATGCGTGCCTAAAATGATCATCTGATCATGTACTGATGGTATTAAAGATAAGAATAAACTCAAAATAACGACGACCGAAAATCTATAAACTCCGATCAGAACCGATGCAGCGTAAATATATGGAACATCTTCGTACGTAACTTCAGAACTGCTTAGCAAAGGTGAGAAAAATCCAACAATAAAGTATCTAAAGGCTGCCTAAAATTGATCATCTTATGATGCACTGATGATCTTAAAATAAGAATAAAGTGAGAAATAACGACGACTGAATATCGTGAACTCCGACAAGACAGCGGTGCAGCGTAAATATATGGAACATCTTCGTACGGAACTATTAGAACGGCTTAGCAAAGGTGAGAAAAATCTAACAATAAAGTATCTAAAATGCGTGCCTAAAATGATCATCTGATCATGTACTGATGGTATTAAAGATAAGAATAAACTCAGAAATAACGACGACCGAAAATCTATAAAATCCGATCAGAGACCGATGCAGCGTAAATATATGGACATCTTCGTACGTACTATCAGAACTGCTTAGCAAAGGTGAGAAAAATCCAACAATAAAGTATTAAAAGCGTGCCTAAATTGATCATCTTATGATGCACTGATGATCTTAAAAATAAGAATAAAGTGAGAAATAACGACGACTGAATATCGTGAACTCCGACATGACAGCGGTGCAGCGTAAATATATGGAACATCTTCGTACGGAACTATTAGAACGGCTTAGAAGGTGAGAAAATCTAACAATAAAGTATCTAAAATGCGTGCCTAAAATTGATCATCTGATCATGTACTGATGGTATTAGGATAAGAATAAACTCAGAAATAACGACGACCGAAATCTATAAACTCCGATCAGAGACCGATGCAGCGTAAATATATGGAACATCTTCGTACGTAACTATCAGAACTGCTTAGCAAAGGTGAGAAAAATTCAACAATAAAGTATCTAAAAGGCGTGCCTAAAATTGATCATCTTATGATGCACTGATGATCTTAAAAATAAGAATAAAGTGAGAAATAACGACGACTGAATATCGTGACCTCCGACAAGACAGCGGTGCAGCGTAAATGTATGGAACATCTTCGTACGGAACTATTAGAACGGCTTAGCAAAGGTGAGAAAAATCTAACAATAAAGTATCTAAAATGCGGCCTAAAATTGATCATCTGATCATGTACTGATGGTATTAAGATAAGAATAAACTCAGAAATAACGACGACCGAAAATCTATAAACTCCGATCAGAACCGATGCAGCGTAAATATATGGAACATCTTCGTACGTAACTATCAGAACTGCTTAGCAAAGGTGAAAAAATTCAACAATAAAGTATCTAAAAGGCGTGCCTAAAATTGATCATCTTATGATGCACTGATGATCTTAAAAATAAGAATAAAGTGAGAAATAACGACGACTGAATATCGTGACCTCCGACAAGACAGCGGTGCAGCGTAAATGTATGGAACATCTTCGTACGGAACTATTAGAACGGCTTAGCAAAGGTGAGAAAAATCTAACAATAAAGTATCTAAAATGCGAGCCTAAAATTGATCATCTGATCATGTACTGATGGTATTAAGGATAAGAATAAACTCAGAAATAACGACGACCGAAAATCTATAAACTCCGATCAGACACCGATGCAGCGTAAATATATGGAACATCTTCGTACGTAACTATCAGAACTGCTTAGCAAAGGTGAAAAAATTCAACAATAAAGTATCTAAAAGGCGTGCCTAAAATTGATCATCTTATGATGCACTGATGATCTTAAAAATAAGAATAAAGTGAGAAATAACGACGACTGAATATCGTGAACTCCGACAAGACAGCGGTGCAGCGTAAATATATGGAACATCTTCGTACGGAACTATTAGAACGGCTTAGCAAAGGTGAGAAAAATCTAACAATAAAGTATCTAAAATGCGTGCCTAAAATCGATCATCTGATCATGTACTGATGGTATTAAAGATAAGAATAAACTCAGAAATAACGACGACCGAAAATCTATAAAATCCGATCAGAGACCGATGCAGCGTAAATATATGGACATCTTCGTACGTAGCTATCAGAACTGCTTATCAAAGGTGAGAAAAATCCAACAATAAAGTATTTAAAAAGCGTGCCTGAAATTGATCATCTTATGATGCACTGATGATCTTAAAAATAAGAATAAAGTGAGAAATAACGACGACTGAATATCGTGAACTCCGACATGACAGCGGTGCAGCGTAAATATATGGAACATCTTCGTACGGAACTATTAGAACGGCTTAGTGAAGGTGAGAAAATTCTAACAATAAAGTATCTAAAATGCGTGCCTAAAATTGATCATCTGATCATGTACTGATGGTATTAAGGATAAGAATAAACTCAGAAATAACGACGACCGAGAATCTATAAACTCCGATCAGAGACCGATGCAGCGTAAATATATGGAACATCTTCGTACGTAACTATCAGAACTGCTTAGCAAAGGTGAGAAAAATTCAACAATAAAGTATCTAAAAGGCGTGCCTAAAATTGATCATCTTATGATGCACTGATGATCTTAAAAATAAGAATAAAGTGAGAAATAACGACGACTGAATATCGTGACCTCCGACAAGACAGCGGTGCAGCGTAAATGTATGGAACATCTTCGTACGGAACTATTAGAACGGCTTAGCAAAGGTGAGAAAATCTAACAATAAAGTATCTAAAATGCGAGCCTAAAATTGATCATCTGATCATGTACTGATGGTATTAAGGATAAGAATAAACTCAGAAATAACGACGACCGAAAATCTATAAACTCCGATCAGACACCGATGCAGCGTAAATATATGGAACATCTTCGTACGTAACTATCAGAACTGCTTAGCAAAGGTGGGAAAAATCAACAATAAAGTATCTAAAAGGCGTGCCTAAAATTGATCATCTTATGATGCACTGATGATCTTAAAAATAAGAATAAAGTGAGAAATAACGACTACTGAATATCGTGAACACCGACCAGACAGCGGTGCAGCGTAAATATGTGGAACATCTTCGTACGGAACTATTAGAACGGCTTAGCAAAGGTGAGAAAAATCTAACAATAAAGTATCTAAAATGCGTGCCTAAAATTGATCATCTGATCATGTACTGATGGTATTAACGATAAGAATAAACTCAGAAATAACGACGGCCGAAAATCTATAAACACCGACCAGACACCGATGCAGCGTAAATATATGGAACATCAAAACGGCTTAGCAAAGGTGAGAAAAATCTAACAATAGGGTATCTAAAAGGCAGGCCTAAAATTGCTTCAAAAACTAAAAACCAATAAAATATTAGTAATGTTGTAAATAAACGTAATCTCAATTTGTATCATCAAAATATGCGTGGTTTAAGGGCAAAAATCGAACAGACAATATACATTTAGCTGTGATAATGAAGAAAATGACATTCTAGGTTTGGTTTAAACTACTCTCAATACATTACATACATTACATTACATAACCTTCACGCCATTTCCTTACGGGGTGGCAAAACAATCCCTGCCTCTTATTTATTTTTCATTCACAATCTTTCTTCATGCTTTTCTATCTCTCCATACCTCCCTAGCTTCTGCAAGATTCATACATTGTCTCATACATGTCTTTTATTTCTAAATGCCCTTACCTTTTCTTTTTATCAGACATTATACTGCATTCAGCCAAGTTATACTCGGACTACTAGGCCGGGCCTTACCTCTAACCTCACCCACACATATTTGCTTCGTTAATCTTGCGTTGCTCATTCTTTCAATATGACCAAACCAACGTAGTGTACTACTTTTATATCTATCCATCATCGTTCTTTCCTCGCCACAGTTCGTCATTATGCACTTATTCTTTATCGTATCCCTTCTCGTTTCACCACATGCGCTGCCCAGGAATCTCATGCATTTATTTTCCTTTTTGTATCTTTCTGACATACCCATGTCTCACTTCCATACAGTACTGACGGGACAAATATGCCATTATAGACTGCTCGTTTCGCAGCTAGTCTCATGCTTTCTTTTCTCATTATCGTCCACATACTTCCAATCACTCTCCTTCGAGCATTGACCCTTCGTCCAATCTCGCCATCCATTGTACCAACTGCAGTAAACATTCTGTAACAACCCTTATTTGAGTTGTATAAAATATACCTTAATTTAAGGTCTTTCATTCGTTCTGGTGTAAATATAAGAAAAATTTTAATTATTCTACATTACAGGTGTGTGGTAGGCAACTTAATTTGCCTATCATTTTAAAGGTTTATATTCCCATAAATTATTCTGCTGCTCACATACGTTTGCGCAATACGTCATCGTGACGTAATTCCTTGCGCAAACTCTTTGGCGCACGAGTACATGATCTAACTACCAAAGCCTCCATTTTTTGTCACTTCCTGATGCACATTATAGCAGGAAGCGTTGTTTTTTGGGTTTTCTCCTAAATTTTGTGTGAAAGTGCAGTTAATTTTATGGTAAGATATCTTTTAACTTGTTATACTAATAATTAAAACATTTTTTACTGTTTCTTTTATTTTGCTTTTACTGCGATTTACACTCTAATTAATAAATACGCATATAATTTTATGATTGCAAATTTTATTGGAAAATTTCAAAGAATGCATTAAACAGTTTATTCAATTTTTAAGAAGAAAATTTTTAAGAGATCAAATTCCAGTTTGGGTTTGGGTGTGGCCGATAACATATAAGCATTGTTATTACAATAAATTTCGCAACCATAAACCAGGATTACGTCATCTTAATTTGCAATTCTACGTCTTTATTTTTTATACCAGGGATCCTCAAGATCTCAAGGTTTTTACAATTAGTTTTAAAAATATTTTATTTATTCATTTCACATTCATTGTTAATAAGCATATCTGTATAATTTTATTTTTTGTATTTTGATCAAATTTTATTGTTAACAAACTCGGTTTAGTTTTTCCGACATTAAAAATAACTTGGCGCTCGAGATCATTTTATTATTATTACATTTCATTTTTATTATTTATGTTACTTGAAAATAACATTGCAGATTTAGTGGTAATTGAGCAAATCAAAATTATTGAACCGGCCCTATATTTAATCTACCGACTAGAGTCAAAGGCACTATTTGTGGTGAATGGTAGTATATCCAGTCAGTTTGACGATTTGTGTTTAGGAGAACATATTTACTTTTTATTCATTATTACTTTACATTTATTTCTTAATTACATTACTATTTTTATACGATTACCAGTTCGACCACTACATTACAGTTCCACCCAGATATACCAACTCATCCACTTGTTCCACAACTTCGTCTTGCAGAGTAAATACTCTACTCTCCTTTCCAACTTCCCGATTTAACACCACCACCTTAGTTGTGTTCATGTTTACCTTTAGGTCCATGCTCTCACAGGCTGTATCAAACTTCCTCAGGGAGGTTTGTAGCTCATCCCACTGTCACTTAATAAGACTGTGCCATCTGCATACACCAGAACTCGTACATATACGTCACCAACTATTACACCATTTGAATCGGTACATGCTTGCCTAACACATGTATCTATGTATACATTGAACAACCGCGGTGACATCACACAGTCTTGGCGCATTCCTTGCTCAATTATAAGTATTTACTCACATGCCCGACTACCGCTATATACTGCCATTATTCCGTTTATTAGACCTTTATTTACGCCATATTGATTTAATATTTCCCACAGCTTCTGCCTACTCACTCTGTTGCATGCTTTCTCCAGATCTACAAACGCACAGTACAACTTCCTTTTTACACTTAAACACTTGTCGGTCACCTTCTGGAGAGCAACCTTCTGATGAACACATCCTCTCCCTGACATCAAGCCACCCTGCAGATCCCGAATATTAGTTTGTGTAGTTTCTCAGTCAGTATTCTTCTAAATACTTTACCAGGTACACTTAGCAAACTTATTCCTCTATAGTTCTTACAATCACTCTTGTTCCCCGTATCCTTATACAGTGATACAATGATCGCGATATCCTAATCCCTCGGCACTTTTTCACGCTTAAGGCATACTTTCAATAATTCACACAATCTTCGTATAAGCTTTGCACCTCAGTACTTTAGCATTTCACCAGTGATTTTATCTACGCCTGCTCTTTTACCGTTTTTCAACTTTCCTACCGTTTTGTCTACCTCGTTTATCCCAATATCTCAATCCAAGTATATTAAACAGTGAACATTTTTCAAATAATTATATTGTCTTTAGGTATTATCATAATTATGAACTGACCAATCAGTCATGGGGAGCTGGCGTTTTACTTGCCGCTAGAAATGAA
Source organism: Vesta saturnalis (assembly GCA_036346205.1). Taxonomy (NCBI): domain Eukaryota; kingdom Metazoa; phylum Arthropoda; class Insecta; order Coleoptera; family Lampyridae; genus Vesta; species Vesta saturnalis. The sequence continues at coordinate 482,774 of JARFJB010000015.1, read as the reverse complement.
TGTGGAGCTTTAGATTTAACTGTTTCATAGTGCGATACTAATTATCGATGTAACAGGAATTATATGTAAACTCGACGTAGGTGTATTAGATACTTGTACTCGTGATTTATGTACCTCAAACCTGATTTCTGTGATTTTTTGAATCGCTAGAGACCCTATCTTATTATCATAACTCATAATAATGATATTGTATTAGGTGATTTCAATATTTCTAACTTTCTGGATAATCAAATCAATGATTTTAAATCTAATGTTCTTAAAAATTGTCGAGTAGCACATGATAACTCACCTATGGTTTTGAGGATCTCCACCATTCCGCGTTAAAATAGATTTGTCATATAAAATCAAACACATACCTTGCTTTCCTATTGACACAACTAATAAGTGGTACAATTTTAACAAAGTAGATTATTTCAACCTTTTTACGAAGCTACACTTCGCATCGATTAGTCTTTTATTAATGGTATCCAGGATATTGACGCAATTTTACAATGTTCTTCATAATTTGTTCGATTCTTATGTTCCGCCATACAAAAAAAATCCTTCTGTTATCCAAAATGGTTTACTGTTGACATTATTTACAATATTCCTATGAAGTCCAATTTTTTAATAATATCACAAACAGAAATCAAAAATGGCTTTCTGGAACACAAGAGGTTACGTGGATGAATTATAACGAAAATCCCTGTTGCCTACGAAAACTATCACGTCAAGTTGAGAATTCTGTTGTGACCGATCCTAAATATTTTTGGCAATTCGTCAACTCCAAAAGGTCTAACACCGCATACCAGGTTGCGTTAATCTTAATGGTAAACCCCAATTAATTATTAATGCATTCAAACAATATTTTAGTAGCGTCTATCTACCAAACGCCTCAATACTTGCTGTCATTAATGTCAGAAACATTACTGGAGATGACGTATTACTTGATAAAGAAATAAAGCTACCGCTGGATATCGCCAAAGAGAATAGCTTCCTCGTGAAAGATTTAAGAGATATTTTGTTAATCGTTTTGTATTATTTACAACAAGATCTTAGATTCATGCATATTTCTTGAACTATGGAAAGTTTCACTTGTTTGTCCAGTCCTTAAAATGGTGATCCAGGGACGTAGCCAGTTATAGACCAATAAGCGTATTGAACAACTTCGCTAAAGTTTTGAAATAATATTGTATCTTCGTATTTATCCAACCATCATGTACACAATATAGCAAAACCAACATGAAATTATGGAACGCCGCTCCACTACCACTAACCTAGCTTCTATGACAATTTATTTCTGAAGTACTAGATAAGAAAGGACAAGTAGATCTATATATATATATATATATATATATATATATATATATATATATATATATATATATATATATATATATACATATCTTCAGTTCAATTTGAATTTCGTAGGCAAATAAAAATAAAGCATTTAAACTTTTCATTATTGTGAAATTGAAAAGTTAACGTGAAATCATAAAAATTTATTTCACACAAAGAAATATTCCTGTGTATAATTTAATAGTTCTTTACAATTGTTTGTTTTAACGTGTAGCAGACTTCTATGGAATTTGCAACAAGTATGCATGCGTTGCGTCCTTGCTAAATTAAATATGTGCAGATTGTCAAAATTCCAAACAATGATCTTTTCTTAGTAAGTACAATTTTACTTTAATTAAAATTAGAATTATTATATTTATCATCACACTTGTTCATTACCTTTTCAGATATTGATACACGTCGTCGCACAACAATTATACAGGAATTCAAAAAATACATACATACAGGACATTAAAAGAATAATCAATGCAATCTATTGGGTTATGATAATAAAATAAACTCACATGTATTTTCGAAATTTCCATTACATGGTCACCTTAAGCTTATTCCATTTTAACCTTGGATGTAAACTTCATTTTATCTAACGATGATACTGCCTTCCTATAGAAAATGGTACTGCTTAATTTCTATAAATTCATTCAGCTTCACTAACTTGTGATAAATCTTCTTTGCGGTAAATACTTTTCACTTGGGTAATATGCTCATTTTCTTTTATAGCTGCACTTTTATTTTATTTGGATACTTAAATATTTATTAATTTTTCGAATTAATCTGACTTATTCTTTCATAAACTTTTATAATTGCTAACACTTTTATTTTAGATACGGATTTGAAGTTAAAGTTGTTCTATAACCTCAATACTTTTGAGAAAAGAATAAACATCACATCCAAAATAACAGACTAATTTTATTAAAATGAAAAAATGCACATCACCCGATGTTGAACAAAATTTCGAAACGAAACAAAACAATAGCGTCGAAAATTATAACTGGTAACCTTAGTTTTTAAAATTTTGTTATATGTTATATCGATTGTTTCTGAAATCTCAGACTCTACGTTGCTCACGGTTCACTTCCGATAATGTTAACGAAAATTTTAACTTACATGTGTACAAATACACTATTCGACTATGACTTGTTAGCCACAAAAATAGAAAAGAAGAGATGAGAAATCAAAAGCAATTCCTTTTATACCTTCTCATAGCTACCATAACTTTCAATCTTTTTTAACATTACATACAAAAGATCCTGGCATTCGATTGGTCTAAAAAAAAATTAATTTAACTGAAACATAAATTATGCCATAACTTTTCAGTTCAATTCGGATTTGCTTTTTAAATACATTTTGACAAAATTCTGCATAAATACACACCTCACATGCTATCATTCGCTTCATGAATTTACATTTTGAAAATTTTATACCTAAATTTACTAATATCTAATAAATATTGTATTTTACAACCAAACTGATGACATATTCAGCTTCTACATAAAAATAAAACTGTATAGGAATACACTTATCTCCACCCATTTTACATAGTTTTAGCAAAATTTTACTATAATACCTTAATTTGATGTACTTAACCTAACTTTTCTAAATTTATGTTAAACTACATATTTAAAGTTAATTTCTTTGTACAAATAAGAGACACCTATTATTATATGCTTTTATAATTTATTCTGAACTTATCTTGCCCTAAATAAGCTATAAATTTGTAAACTTGTTAATTATTGTACTTAACCTAACTTTATGTAATTTAATTTAAACGTTTATTTCACTTGTAATGTTTATCTAATATGCTCCTATATATGCCTCTAACACAAACATTGTTTATCTGTACTTTATAGTTTCTAATTTTGTATTTTCACACTTTCATATTGTTATCATATTTTGTAAGTTTTGTACACAAATTGCATTTATATGGTTAATATCACATGGCACATGTAATGTTCAAGTTCTTAGATATGTTTCTAATGCACTTTAACTTCTTAAGCACTTTTCAAACACTTAGTCTAAGATCTACCAACATAACGTCTTCGTACCATAACCCTTTTATAGTTCGCAGAGTTTTTATGCATTGTACCAATTACTATACTATTACACATTAGAATTATTGTACTTCATGTAATCAATATCTGTTATGTGTTTAATGGCTTAATTATATTGATTTATATGTGAAATTTCTTATTTATCTTTATCGAAATTGAACTTACACACTAATATGTATCGTGTTGACCTTTTAACTTGGTACTGCTATAGTTCAATGCTTTTATGAATACATCATTTACAAACCCCATAAAGCGTGTTTTGTTGTATAAAACCATATTTTTATATTCGTATATTATATTTTCTCATAACAAAGTGTATAACTTCTTCAACTTTATTTGAACTTGCATACGATATAATATTTCAACTCGATACAACTCTACCCCTCTATTATACCTATTTATAACCATCGCATATATATATATATATATATATATATATATATATATATATATATATATATATATATATATATATATATATATAATAGTTTTCCACAAATTTCCCATGATATCCTTATCGCCAAGAGATAATTATGGCTTTGATAAAAATCTACTGTTACCCTTCAATATATACTTGTCTGGTCATACCCAATTTCTAATATTTAATAACTACTTTTCAGGTTCTATCTCGGCAACATCTGGGGTACCTCAAGATTCCAATTAGGGACCATTGCTATTTTACTTTTCATCAAGGACCTCACTGATATCCTTTCATGCTAAAACTTTGATTTGCGGACGACCTAAAATATTTTTATCTATCACTTCGTTGTGTGATTATCATAAATTCTAGAATCAACTAGATGCCTTAGACGTTAGGTGTAGCACGAATTGTTTAGCTTTAAACATATCTAAATGTAAAATATTGTCATACACGAGGAAACTTCAACCAGTAGCATTTAACTACGCTATTAATTCTTCTCCAAGCTTTCAAGCTTGACGAGAAAAGTTGCAATCATGCGTCCAGATTCAACATTCTATCCCTTCAAAATCCAAGACTAATGACATAGATTGTACTTTTCTACTATCTGTATTATATTTTCGTGTACCTCAGTAGGTTTCACTGAAATTATTTCACATTTTACAACGCTACAGCACGCACAACTATATTACTTAGATCACCTATGCAAATTATTAGTATCATTTCCAATGACGTTAATATACAATATGACAGTTTACCTTTATTTCCAGTGTATCAGAGTATTGAAATATGGATCATTTGTCTTTTTTTCCCAATGTTTAATTTTTATTTTTTATTATCTTAATTTTTTTATAAAATTTCAATCTTAGTTTAGTAAACATAATTGTATGTTTTTAGTTGTAGGTACTATGATAGCACTTGGAACACATATGAAATTTGTGTGTATTGTCCTATAATGGGATTTCTTTATCTGTTGGGAAATAAATATTATTATTATTTACACTACACGGTATAAGTTGGAATAGAACATAAAGTTTGTACTTTTTCATATAAAATTCGGTGAATTTGAAGCATAGAATAAAATATATGAAAAATAGTACCTTAAGATTGTTGATTATACCTCATACAATTTATGATTACAAACTCTACGTTTATTTGGTTTATTACTTTAGTTAATAAAACTATGTAGTTACTTATTAGCAGGCATTCTATAATTTAACTATGTGTTAAAATGATTTCATCCTCCTTATGTTTCATAATTTATGATATAAAAAGCATAAATGTAAGATACAAGAAAAGAGCGTTATATTACATTAATATTTACATATCCATTTCATTTTTGCAAATCTTTTTGGATGTCTGCAATATGCTTTCTAATGAACTCCTTCCTTCAGACGTATCATTTCACTTCAGTAATTTTCTGTGTTCATTTAATTTCTTATCTGATCCTTATATTTTATTTTTTTCTTAGAAAATTTTAAACGAGACGAAGAAATTGAATTTAACATTAGACTGTGAAGGTAGATTAATTAAGAATTTTTACGCAAGCCACTGATTTTACTATTTGGAACTTATTTCTGCGCAAATTTCAGCAGTTCGTCTATAGTGTCCTAGATCTTTCGGTTACTTACTTTATGCTCAGTTTTAGCGTGACAGCTCGTTATATCTGACATACGGCGAACAAAGTATAAATCAAGTGCACTTTGTCTACAAATTTATTTAAATGCGTAAGAACCTCACGGTTTAACTTTAACTGTAATTAGGAAGCAGTGATTTTTATACCTTTCCGTTTTGTGTTTCTAATTTATCTTTAGACAGTTACAATACTTACCTGAAAGGACTCCATGTGTAACGCAGCTACGTGTTTAAAATTTATGATACAAATTTATAAATTGATATACTACTAAGTGCACACTTATATAAAAATCATGATACGAATTAAAAGGCAGCCATAGTCTATTTGAATAACCTTTGATAAAATCGAATAAGAATTTTTGTGTACACAGTGACACACTATGTATTTCTATCACGTAATGTGAAAAAGAAAAGAATTAAACAAGTTTTGCACACAGCGTGAGGCGAATGTATGAATGCATTTCCATTTCTTCCGGATCGAGGATCTCGTGTAGTGATAGGGTTCATGTAAGAACGTTCGTTGATTTGGCGACTTTTCGGCAAATTTAACATCTTCAGGTTACCACATCTTGTCTTGCTTCGCGTTATTCGAATTGAACTGGTATCTACTTTGCGTTACTTCTTTGTTATACCGCTGACTTCCACTTTTCCACTTTCGCTGTCTTAATTTTCCTTTTCTGTTTTGTTAGTTTTTGCTGTGGATTCCATATTGTATGTTGTTTGTTGACGGTTTTCGTTTAATACCAATTTCCATGTATTAGGCAGTCTATGCGTGTCATCTCGGGTATTAAAGCTTTTTTCGATTTGTACAGTTTCTCTTATTATTCGTTTAGTTATATGTTTTACTGGTGGTATCCTTCTGGTCTTATCGAAGTTAATATTGCGTGATGTCGGTTAAACATGTTTCACTAAACACGAGGTTGCAGTATTTTTCCTTGCTGCTATTCGATGTTCTTCCAGCCTCCCACTGATTCGTCTGTTTGTTTGACCAATATACGTTCGGTCTTGATCTGCTAGGTTGATTTTGGTTTTAGGTTAGGCAATACTGTTCCTATCTTTTCATGCGTCTTAAATATCGTTTTGATGTTGCGATTGTTTTAGAATTCTGCAAATCCGGTCTGTTGTCCCCTTAATGAATGGTAAGAGTACTTTGCTTTATAATAAAGCGGAACCTAGTGTTTGGATTTCGTCCTGCATGTTTTGATGGTAGCTGAGATGTAGTAGTTGCGCTGGGTGATGATGGCATAGATCAGTGTGTATTGCGTTTTTTTATAATTTCTGTCCTAATTTTTTTTCTTTCCTGTACGCCTAAACACTGCAGTATTCCAATTTAATCTATTTCTATTGTTTATCTTTCTTGAACTCTATTTAGAATTTGTAGAATTCGTTCCAATTCCTCTAGTCCGTGTATCTATATTATAAAAGTGTCGTCCACATATCTTAACCAGAGCTTTGGTTTGTCGCTTGCTGTTTGTATTGCTCGGTCTTCCAGAGCGATCTTGCCGTTTGCAGTGCTCGTTTTTTCCAGAAATATGTGTATTATATTTGTGCTTGAGCTACTGTATTGGAGAGAATTTTGGGAGTGTTGGATAGTGTTCGATGGTTATTGCTACTATTTACCCTATTTCCTCTTATTATAAGTTTCCATATTGGTGATTGATGATAATCTATATCCACCATCACTCCTGTTTGAAACAGAGAGGCGTTTTTCAATTTTAATGGCTTCTACTACAATTTTTTCTTGTAACGTACACGCTGAATCCATTAATTTTGTCCTGATAATATTAACATGGTGACCAATTTGCAAGTGACGTGCCTGACCTAATATTCCTCAAACGTTGCACAGATTAGGCATCGAGACAAAGCAAAAATTTCAGTATCTATACAATAATCCAAAACATTTTAAAACACCAATAAAAGCTGTTCATAATTTTAGCAACATTGATATCTGCGGACATGCTATACATTTTCAGAAAAGGTTTGAATTTCGCTATTGCACCTAAACAAAATACTAACAGAAGGCATTACTACCAATGTTGATATGGCGTTAGACAACGTTCAATGATATTACAAATATTCTTAAAAAAGTTCTTCCACCATCAAGTAATCAAAAAACAACCTCTGTAAAGATTCAGTTTAACTTTACTAAAATTTTTGTAATTAATTATTTTTTTAATTACCCTACAGTAATCAAGATAGATAAAGTTGCATAAAATTAAAACCCATTACAAAAGATTGGGCGATATTTCATCATAAATAATTAATTTTAATCCCCTCCGACATCGATATTAAAAAAGCATAAAATGCTCTTACGTCCGAGAACCCTCAGCCGATCACAGCCAGAGGACCTCTGCATAGAAGCCGGATCCACCCACCGCGAATTAGCTATAAAAAACGCGGCGCTACCGGATGAAATTGTACTCCAGTCCAGACTACTCTACCCCACTCCAGACTACTCCCGCTACTCCGCCACTACGCTACTCCGCTACTCTCGCGTCTCCAGCATCTAGAATCTAGAACCGAGATCCAAACCGTGCGCGCCTGCCGTAGTTAGTTTCGTTGTGTACGTCGCCGACCTGTAGATTACCGCATCCGTTCATACTGAACCGTCGTGTATCTTTAGTCGCGCTACTTCGCCGCCGTCACCAGTAAATCAGCGTTATACAATCAAACTGCAGGTTGAGATACGCTAAGGTTAACAGCACATAAGTTTTATTGCACCACTTTTCTTAAACACCAGACACCTAGAGAAACGACGGGCTGCAGAGCCCGGAAGTTATATAACCGTTCCAGTATACACTAGAAGTACACGACAGGCTGTAAAACCTGAAGTCACCTTCTGCACACATATACACAAACCAGGACGTTGTTACTACGGGCTAACGCCCTGTAGTCATTTTCCATTTACTCCAGCGGCAAGAAGGGCACTCGCTATAATTCTACCTCTCCCCAGGAGATCCCTTTGTACAGCAGTCGACGGGCACATACAATACACCGACCAGATCCTGAGGAAAATTAGCAATACAAACAGGAGACGCCTTAACCTGGAGATAGTCTCAATGCCAGAAACCGTATTCTTAGAGATCACCCGCGTGATCCTCCAGTTAAATACAGAAGAACCCGTGGTGCGTTTATGTAATAAATTGCATCAAACGTGCTCCAGCGTCTCGCAAATCGCATATAAATTTTGTTATATATTCTATTAATAATATTTCTTAATAAAGAAAATCAGGTAAGATAAACATTCCTGTATCGCGAGTATATTTACCTGCAACGAAAAGCTATCCATTATTTCGCTCCCGAAGGCCTGACTAATTTACCAGCATCCGAATAGTGTACGCACATTATACGTGAAATTCTCTCATTTTAATCCCGAGAATAATCACGTACTTAAGACACCTGCATTCCCTCGGAAACAATTCTCAGAATTGTTCAATTTAGCACACGCAGATTAATTCGTTTACAACAATTAATAATAGAAGCAATTTTTGATAACAACTAACGTAAAAGCTCGTGATAAACTCCGTCTTCCCTGTAGTTAATAGGTACAACAAGTTTCGCTTATAAGAAAGTGTTACGTGATTAAACGGGGAGCTGGAAGAAAAAAGAAGAAGGAAAGGATTCTCTGCTCATTCACAGATAGTGAGCACACCGAACTAACTCAAAAATGTCGGTTCGGGCGGGGTGAGAGAAGAAAGGATGTTAAAGATGCCGGCGCCAAGAGCCGCTCCCTATGTAGAGATAGGATTCACCGCTGTCCCGACTCTTGGACAGTGGTGCAGGATGGAATGAGCAAGGAGATTGTAGGAAAAAGGAAGTGTAAGAGGAAATAGAATAGTAACACTGCTGTAGTGCCACAATTTTATATTTTTAAAATCAAAAACTAAATAATTGAGGATGTGGATCCAATTAATCCACAACACAAAAATATATATGTAAATAACCTAAATGTACAAAAAATAGTAAATACCGTTCGCAAGCCAGATAGGTTCGACACCTGCGAACTAGTAATTGTTTAATTAGTCCTAGGAAAACAAAACTTACCTAATTCCGCTTTTCAAGGAAGGCCTTCCTTTGTATAAACTAAAGAGAATATATTTTGACACCTTTACAAAGCGTAAATTATTACCAAATAATAAAAAAAAAACAACTTGCGGTGGTTTACACAAAAGAAATAAATTTTTATAATGAGTACAAATTTTATAGCTTCTTAGAAAGCATTTCATCTTTTAAAACAATGAGGAATCCAATATCATGGGAATTTAATAATCAAGAGAGACAGAAAAAAAAAAGATTAATAATTAATGTCTACACCAATGCAATACAAACATCTGGTTATATAACGGTAGTGAAACTACTTTTACGCATCCCAATTAAAGTGATGCGGCGCACACACAAAAATGGCAGCCAAAATAAGTACAGTTAAATGTTACTATTATAATTACAAAACAAAATGAGCGAAGTAAATAATGGTAAAAGAACAGGTAATGAAGGTCACGGGGTTGTGAAGTGAAAGATTAAGGATACAGCAATAAAGATATAGTGATAACAGGTATACAAATATAGGTTAAGATGTGAGAAATTCATCTGTAACTTACTCGATCTTGCCGAAGAAAATTTTTCTAAAACCGCATGTAAGCGAGCAACAAAACTTGCAGATAATAATTAGAAAGGCACCAATTGTTTTATTGCAAATTATGCTTCTTGAAGATATATCCGATTATTTATATCGCATAATAGTATATAGAAATGTTCAAGACATCAAAATTTTCAGCTTGGCAAAATGGACGCCACAGGAAAGAAAGAAGACGTAATTTTATGTTAGAGTTGTATTATTCAAAATCTCTTATCAATATTTTATCTATATCATTAAATGCCCAAAATTATAAATTGTGATTTCTCCACTAACGCCATCTAGAGAGGACTTCTAAAAGCTTGTAATATAGTTCACCTTAATTACCTATATTTTAGGATACGTCACTAGAGGGAGTAACAATGTAGATTTTAAATGAAATATTCAAATGTGAATTTATAACGTTTGAATAACCAAAGGTACGAAAATTTATATTAGACTAGTAGTAAAATTATTTGGAAATATGTGGTTCAAGTTATGAACAGAAACAACGTAAGCATTTCTAGAAAGAAGGTTTGAGTAAACAGGTACAGGTAAATTTACAATACAATATCAAAGTAACTTAAATATCCAAAACACAAATTATTTCGTTACAAAAGTTATACGCGTTTAACAAAAACAGACGTTTTTCTAATAATAAACAAGTAATGCGTCTTATTTCCGGGCATAATTAAATGTTAGATATTCATTACCGTAAATACGTTCTCAATTAATTTAGAAATCCTGAGACCATCCTGATCAGTTAGAGTAAATACAAAATTTGCATTTAAAAACGTGTAAATATTAACCTGTCCTGTGTGAACCATTCCAAGTACTGAGTTCACGTCCAGTCAGTCTGAAAGCTAAATCACATATAAGAATAGTCATGCGCACCAAGGTTACTTTAAATTATTGATTTTCTCTTTGACCTGCTTACAAACACCAACGCGATCGTTGGCCCCTGCTTATATAATACGTAGAACATTACACGTCACCGGACAAATACCACGCCACCGTTCACAGAGCCGGCCTGATCGGTCGTAATAAATCAAATTAAATCGTCATTATTAGGATTTTTGGGTCATAACACACTAACAATTGAAGCACAATAATTTATATTTCCACAGAAACGACTCAGGAGCCAATAATCACCACTACCGTTCACGGACCACCCAAAACGGCGCTGCCAGGAAGGACATCCGCATAACCTAATATCAGTTTTTTAGTTGTTGTTAATTTATTGAGTTTAGCACCTGATTTTTTAGTTTTGTAGAAATAGGTAATATACGTTTAAAATATTTTTGTTGTCATTATTCAAAGTGTACAGTGTTAAGCACCAAAATACGAACCACCCCCGTCTTGTTAAGACAAGACCCGATTTGAGCTAGACCGAGGCAAATTAAAATAAATCATTTTAATTTAATTATTATAAAGCAAATGCATTTATAACCTTATGCTCTAAAACAGCTAAAGAACAATTAAGATATCTTGATTCTTTAAAAATAAGGGTAATGCTACAGTTATTCTTAACAGCAACGGATATCGTCATAAAATAATGACTACTGAATTCGCCAAAATATAATACTGGCAAGACCGAGCCAACTAAATATGTGAAAAAGAAGATGAGAACAAGAATTAAATCAACGTCTTAGGTATCCGCACCGAAACCTGGTATCGTTATGTAAACGACACGTTTGTTGTACAGCCCCACAGGTTAAATACTATTTTTACAACATACAACATAAATAATAACATACATCCAAATATCGCACTCGCGATCATCAATTACCATTTATAGGTATTTTTGTTACTTAACATAAAACAACAAATTTAGCTTCGCCTTATTCTGAACGAAAACACATACGAATTGATAGAAAGAAATTAATAATTGATCTTACATATTACAACAAAATGGGTATTCTTTAAAGGTAATTCAATTCAAATTTAACATCCTAAAGGAATAACTAACAAATACTTACTAGTACTATGATTAAAACGTTAACGCGTAAGTTTGATCAATATCAACCGAACTGGTAGCTTAGTGGTGACACGACCTGCTTAGCATTCGGGAGGTAATGGGTTCGATTCCCGTTATCGTCTACCTTGTATGAGGTTTTCTTCAGGGGGTTTTCCTCATATACATATAGCGGAATGGACGGTGCGTGTATGCACAACATGTGCGGCTACTTAGGCGAATGCTGAGGTAGTATTTTCCCTCTCAGAACCCTAACTCCGTTCCTTCCGATCCTATCCGGACCACACCCATCCTTAATCTCACCATGCATATATACGTAATGTATGTATGCATGTATGCTGGGAATCCATCATTGTGACTGAAGGAGCTCGGAAAGCTCGAGCAGCCCGCCTTCCCCCTTGAGGAAGGAATCAAATACGTGGCCTTTAGAAGTTTAAAAAAGGTGAAAACCAACAGTCCAATCAATTAACAAAAGAAAATAAATGAGGCCTTGAAGAAGAATTCTCAAGAAGGTCAAGAAAATTTTAATTAAAATAGCTTCCTGAAAAGATTATATGTCACAAACTTAAAAACTTAGAACTAAAATAGTTACCTAGCTATGCTAAAACATTAAAATCCAATTATGGGAATGATAACAAAATTCAAATCCATGTTGAAATTTAGGAATGAACTGTCAATCCGAAATAAAAGTTCTAATTTCAACGATTGATTAGTTAAATTTATGCGTAAAGCAAACCATGTGGTCAACTTCGAACCAAAACCGTTGTGCTAAAACATAAAATTCTAAAACTAGCAAACTTTAACATAAAGGAAAAAAGTTTGATCGGTTTAGGTATTAATTACAACTGAATCTAAGGATATAATAAAAATTAATGAAAATTGACGTGAGACCAATGGCGTGTAATCGGCTGTTGTCAGAAAAGATAGAAATTAGCCACAGGTGTTGTCAATATACCTACTACATGAACTTATTTCAGAAAAATATAATCTTTATTAAAATTTAGTACTTCATTAAGACCACACTGACAGCTTTCTTCTAATAAATAAAAAAGACTGGTAGTGAATTACATGATCTGTAGTAGTTGGTTTCCTATAGACACTAATGTGTATGTTATTGTCTTTTTTGGAAATGGATAAATCAAAGAAAGTGATGGTATTCTCTACTTCTTTTTCTAATGTGAATTGAATGTTTTTATGGAAGTAGTTTAACAGATCATGACATTGACACAACTCTCTATCGTCCTCTTTAAAGATTACTAAAATATCATCCACATATATTTTGTAAAAAACGAACCGTTCCTTAATGAATGGTGAGTTGTTAAGGTAAATGTTAATAATGTCTAAGCGTTTGGGGACAGGAGCACTAGGAAAAAGATTTACTACATCAAACGATACCATGATATGAGAATCGTTAAGATGAAGACTTTTAAGTGAGTGAGCTTAATAAATGGAGTTATTGATGGAGCAAGGAAATTCAAATCTTATAGGCGATCTCAACAAGTTATTCAGTCAATTAGAAAGTTTAGAGACTGGAGTCTCTCTGTAAGCGGCAGTCTCTCTGGTTTGTGGATTTTTGGAAGATCATAAAGAAGAGGAAACTTCGGGTACAGAATTATCAATTTGTAATAGTGAATATTAAGGGATTCTAGGAGAATATGTTGGTTTTTAGCAAATTGAAAATCTCCCCAGTTAATAAAGTCCTCAACTTTGTTGATATAACTTGACTTATCTAGTATAACTATAGTCTTCCCTTTGTCAGCTTTAGTGCAAACCACACAACCCAAAGATCAGTCGTCGCATACCACATTTTATCTACTAATCATAACTTCGATCCTGGTAAATTTGAAATATTACATACAGGGTGTCTGGAACCAAATTCTTTATTTCTAAAATAATTATTTTTGGAAAATTCGTTCGCACAGGTCGATTTTTGTTTTCTGTTGGTCACATTTTAGCATAAAAAAAATTTACCAAAAATTTAAGATGGCGGCCAAGCTCCATTTCGTAAAAAAAATTAAATGGAAAAACAATGGGAATTCAAATCCTAAATTTTAAAACAATCGATTAAGGCGAAAATGGCGACCTTTGCAATGCGTCACTTTTTTCTTTTCTGGAACGCATAACACATTAAAAAAAACACTTTCGAATTTCAAAAAAGCAAATTTTATTTCTGTAACATTGTAATCAGACGTATGATAAGTCAGCTAATGATCACCGGATATGCTCAAACTGTTTACCAAACTTTAAAACAATGCGTACCCACGCGAAAGCTTGCCAATTGTTCAACATGGAAAATCTAAACCATACAAGAATTTCGCGCTCTACAGTAAGCAAAATTGTGGCCAAATTTGCAGAAACTGGCATTATGGGTGACAGGCTTCGTCAAGGTCGTCCAACAATTGAGGAAGATACTAAATTGAATATTCTCTTGGAAGTTTAAGACAACCCTCACATTTCAGCAAGGAACATTGCCCGGGATAACGCAGTCGGCACTACCACAGTCAAAAGGAACGGTTTCATCCTTACAAAGTCAAACCTGTTAAAGAGCTGCATAAAGACGACTTTGACGTGCGGTACGTGTGCGCGTGCGTGTGCTGTGCGTGCGTTTGCGTGTAGTTTGTTGCGTGCGTTTCGCGTGCGTGTGTCACGCACGCACGCACGAACGCACGCACGCACTCACGCACGACCACGCACACGCACGCACACACGCAAGCACGCATGCACGCACGCACGACACGACACACGCCCACACGCACGCACGCACGCACGCACACACACACACACAGCACGCACGCACCACGCACGCACGCACGCACATGCACGCACGCACGCACGCACGCACGCACACACGCACGACACACGACACACACACACCACACAACGCACACACGCACGCACGCACGCACGACACGCACGCACGCACGCAGCACGACGCACGCACAGCACCATGCACAGCACGCACGCACGCACGCACGACACGCACACACGCACGCACACCACCACGCACCACACGCAACGCACGCACGCACGCACGCACGACGCACGCACGCACGTACACGACACAACGCACGCACGCACACACACCACGCAAACACACACACGCACGCACACACGCACGCACGCACGCAACGCACGACACACACACGCACACACACACGCATGCACGCACGCACGCACGCACGCACGCACGCACACGATCGCACACACACACACACACACAACGCACGACCACACGAACACAGCACACACACGCACACACACGCACAGCACGCACCACCACTACCACCACACGCAAACGTCCACGCACGCACCACGACACACACGCACGCACGCACGCACGCAACGCACACGACGCACGCACGCACGCAGCACAGCCACGCACGCGCACGCACGCACGCACGCACGCACGCAGCAGCACGCACGCACGCACGCACGCACGCCGCCACCGCACGCACGCACACACGCACGCACGTACGCACGACGCACGCACGCACGCACGCACGCACGCACGCACGCACGCACACACACACACACACACACACACACACACACACACACACACACACACACACACACACACACACACAGGGCTTTAAATAATTGTTAGGTTTCGGTCCTACATACATACTATCGGGGTTTTGTAACGTGGATAGAGAAAATGTACTTTTCTATGCTTCAACCCTTTTTCCTGTACACACCATATTTTAGGCGATACTAAAGAATCTGTGTAAAGTTCCGATAATTATACCTCTTGGTTAAGTCGTGTGAGATCCGACAATCTTGTTAGGCGCAGAATTTGTGTATAATTTGCGCTGTTGCCCGATGTTATGGAGTAATTACAACGTTATTGGCGGGCAGTTTTGTATCGGTTATCTTATCTGACGGGTTAATGAGCTACATTTACGTTAGGAAACTTTTCAGTTTATTAAGTAATGTATCTACTTTCTTTTGATACGCTCGTTTAACTGAGTAATTTAGGTAATTCTACTGCTAGATGTTTATTGGTTAAAATAATATTTTAAATCTGAAAATTTGTAATTAATTGTAATCGGAACTGAAGTCTTAAGAAAATTGTGATATTTTCTAGTCAATTGCGATTATGCTGAATAAGTAGTCTGTGTCATTTGAATTATTATTTCTTTGAATTAGACGTATTGTGATTATGTCATATAAGCTTTAACTATTAAAGTTATATATCATATATGCAACTAAGTGGAATAAATCCCTTGAGAATCTTCGGTTACATAAGAAACAAATAACATAGTGTTGGGAAGAAAGGAATGTTTACAACTTTCTAAATAATACTAAGAAATAAGCTTAATAAAGTAGAATACCACATCTATCAAATATGCTACCAAAATATGGCAAATACGTCAAGATAATAAGGAAGACAATAGGTACAGGGTAATCTGCTATATTTTGAACCTCCCCACTGTCTCGCTTATTCAACGAAATATCGAAAAACTTGATATACCAAAGTTATGCAGTTTTTAATGAATTTTGATGTCGCCATATCAGAAGAACTTCGTAAATGACAAACATTTATCGAACCTTTATTTTTTTCCAATGCAGCTCTCTGTATATTTTATGCTATTCTGGTAGAAAATTTTCTTCTGATTAGAAATATAGAGTACCCGTCTAAGTCCCCCCTCCCCCCCATCAATTATGTTCATAAAAGTTGAAAAGGACTTGAAACGAGCTTTCAAATGAGGTATTACTTGTCATATGCCATTTAAAATTATTTTACAAAATGGCGGCTGTCCGCAATTTTTAATAATTGCGTCACAGAATACCATCAAAAACGTTGTATATGGTTCACATAGCAGGTTAGGGGAAGGAGACTTTAGACGAGCACTGTATATAGTTTATGTGCAAACTAATATTGAAAATAATTATTGAATATTATCCTTGAGTACATTGAGTAATTGAGTAATGAGTAGTAAAGAGACGCAGCCTTACCGGGTGTTTTGTCAATAGAAAATTGAGCCGACATCTAGATGGCGCTAGTATCATGTGAAGTTCTTTGGGCTGAGACTTTTAGTTGATTGCCAACGTTCGTGCGTATAGCATCGGTGTGTTATTTCGTAACCACGATACCGCGTTTCAATAGACTGTGACGGCAGTGACCCATTAGTGGTTTAGTATTTCCTTGCACAAGGCATAAATGTAGTTATAATAAATGCGAGAATGTTATAAAAATTGTCTGTGTATATTTATCGTTTTTTGCCTTTTATAATATTTTAATATAATTTGTTATTTGCACTAGAAACTTTTAATTGATTATTTGGAAGTTAATGTTTTAGCATGCATCTATAACACTGAAGATAAATTTGTAAACAATAATTCTATGCTCACTTTAAGACTTTGTATCCTTGTAACGTTTAAAACAAAGTTATGATTAGAGATAGGATTTGTATGCATTTGCGTGTTTTTCTTAGGTGTAGTAAACATATGCAAAGTCAGATTTATACACGTTTTGTATGTATGTGGTTCATATATGTAAATTTGAAAGGGCATATAAATGTATGTTTGCATGGATTTTATAAATGCATGCACATTTCTGCAATATTACAGTTTAATGCATATTTTATATAATTTTTTTTCATCATATTAGAATCTATGTAGTTGATAATTTTTACTTATGAAATATTTGTTAGATACATTTCAGTTTTTAAATAACCTAGCCTAAGGCTTAATAGTTCCCAGAAAAAAGCTTTACAAAGCCGAAAACCAGCCAGTATTTTAGAAATTCAAAAAAGTATGTCAATACCCCAATGGTCACTGATTTAGAAAGGATACTCCCTTTTAAGGAAAATATTTTAAAAGCATTTGTTGGGAAACCCAACTTGTGACAATTGATGCTAAATAGTGAAATACAACCTGTTAGAGAATAGCCATTGATTTTTTACTTTATGGAATAGCACTTTGTTGTTATGATTTTATGAATCACGTCAGCAGGCCTGCTTTCGGTTATTTGCTAGAGTTTATGTAAATAAGTTTACCAGTTTTATTCTTTGTACTAACTTAAATACCTATCCAAATCTTTTCTAAGAAAGATAGTGAAGGAGATAGACGTTTGTTTAAATAGAATGAAAGGACAAAAAGTCGCAACTATTCAACAAAAATGTAAATCTATTTTAGCAAAAAATCCTGTATATAATTTAATTAACAGTGCTTTAACATGTGAATGTGAAATTGCAGATGAACTTAAACACTACACCCTAACAGAGCTAAAAAATTTAAGTACGCTCCACTTACCTCCTGTGATGTGGAAAGGTGCTTTTCTTAAGTATCTTTACTGACAATTTCCATTCGAAAATTTAAAAATGCATGTTATTGTACCGGGTGGCCGTCGGGCATATCTCAGAAATGGATTATAGCACAGATTCGGGAAAAATTTTAATAACAAAAGTGGCCTCGTGAAACACCTAGAAATTATTTTCAGAATTGTAGGTCCACCGCTAGAGGGCGTATTTGACAGTTAAAATTTTAAAAAGCAAAATTTTACAAAATTTACTCAATTAAAGGGCATATTAAATATTATAATCAGATTCCTTGACAAACTCTGCATATTTTTTATTTGACAAGTTTTAGTATATCTCTTGAAATGAGGGCGGGAGAGTGGGAACCTTGTTACGAAGAAACGCCTTTAATTCAGGTTCTGCTTGACCGATTTTAATTAACTTGATGTTGTTTGAAAGAGCTTTTGCTAAACAATAGAAAATTTGTAAATTTGAAGCAAACTGATTAATAACATAAATGCTAGAGGGCGCTGTTTAATATTTTTTAATATTGTGTTTCTCTTTACAATATTAAACGGAAGCATAAAATTTAAGTAGGTCTTTAAAAGTAGTCTAAATTAGTAATAAAGCAGGAAAACTGCAAGTTGATATCTTTTTCCTATCCTGAGATATCGTAAGAAACAGGTAAATGGCGGGAATTGTTTTTTCAACGTCTAGTAGGCTAGTTCGCGTTAACGGAAATTATTAAATTTAGCCTGGATGAAAAGATCTTACATTGGTCTGCAGTAATTTAAACTGTTATCATACTAATGCTATGGTTGCCGCTAGATTACCTAAATGTAATGCTGTCGCTACTAACAATGAGAAGAAATTATAAAATAATAATGTGATAAATCTAACAATTAAAACCTTAAATAAAGAACTACGTAATTAGTGTCGCCCTAGATGTTCGAAATGTCGTCCATTATTTTCAATTCATGAAATCAATCGCTGACGGGTCGAGAGAACAGCAGTTTCAATGTCTGCCCTTGAGATACTTCGTATTGTCTGTCGTATTCTTTTAATCATATCAGGTCTTGTTGTGGGTCTATCGGCATAAACGAGATTTTTTTATTCGCCCCCACAAATAAAAATCTAAACAAGTTAGGTCTGGATACCTTGGCGGTCAAATAAATAAACTTCCACGTCCTATCCACCTTTCAGGGTATGATTGATCTATGAAATTCAGAACATCTCTAGAATAATGTGCCGGGCACCCATCATGTTGCAAGAACATGTCACGGCGAATGGTCAAGGGTACGTCTTCTAAAAGAAGTGGTAATTCGTTGCTTAAGAAATCTAAACATCTTTCTCCATTAACAGTCTCATTAAAAAAAAGGCCCAATTATTTCTCCACCTAGAACCCCGCACCACACATTTACAGACCAACGACCCTGATGTTGGACTTCCTGCATCCAGTGGAGATTCGTTTCAGACTAGTAGTGCATATTATGTTGATTTACACTACCATCACTATGAAAAGTAGCTTCATCTGTCCACATAATTCGTGAAAGTATTTCAGGATCGTCGTGTATCATATTTGAGATCCAGTTCCAAAAATGCAACCTGGTATCGAGATCTTGAGCATTCAAACTATGGTGTAGGACCACATGATATGGGTGCAATCTAAAATAGTATAAAGTAATCAGATCAATAAGACACGTTGAAGTCCTTCGTTGTTAGTAAATGAAAAAGGACTTTAAATGCATTAACTCTCGTAATGTTACTACGAATTTTTTTCGCCCGGCCTCTCAATATTTTTTATTATTGGTACCTTTTTACTTTACTTTGCCTCACTTAATTACCATGTTGTTAGTTAAAATCTATTCACATAGAATAAGATAATTTCATTAAATAATTTGGTGTTTTATTGAAACTGGACATAAAATGGCGGCAAATACATTAGTCGTGTTGTGACAAGTTAACTTTGATGTAATGACATTTTCGGTATGATAAAAATGAGAAACATATAATGACAAACGAAAAGAATTAAAACATTTTTATCATTATAATACCGAATAAAACATGCATTAATAAATACAACAATCGTCTGTTTCCTGTAACGACTTTAATAACTACTTTGTAAATACTCCTTCAAAGTTAGTACTAAATTCACTAGGACAGACATTGGATCCAACATACAGTGTTTGTAACAAGCTTCAACTGACACTTTTCTTTTCTTTTCACAAATATCATTTGTTGAAATGCGCAAATATTTTGGTAAACTTAAAACAGAAAGAGCTTTGATAGTTATGGTATAAATACTGTAATGTTGAAAACCGTAATGAATCTCCTAAGTGTACTTCTAACCAAATTGTTCAACCAAGCGATATCTGAAGGTATTCCACTTGTTTAAAGATCTCTAGGGTTATCCCTATACTAAAAAAGGCGACCCGAATGATCCAGGGAATTTTCGACCCATTTTACTTATACCTACTATAGGTAAATTATTCGAACTCGTCTTAAATGATCAACTCAAACGACATCTTATTGAAAACGATCTTCTAGCAGACTGTCAATTTGGTTTTCGAACAGGTCTGAGAACTTTTGACGCCATTAATACACTAACCGAAAATATCCTATAAAGCTTTGAAGAAAAATTGTACACAGGAGCTGTCTTATACGACCTTTCACGTGCCTTTGATTGTGTCCGCAGAATCTGCTTATTGCAAAACTGCGCAAATATAGTGTAAGTACTCATAGCATCCAATTTATAACATCTTATCTTCAAAACAGATGTCAATATGTAGAATTAAACAATAAACGTTCCTCAAGCTTACAATCTGTCTTGTACCCAAGGGTCGTTCTCGGACCTACACTTTTCTCATATATAAATGATCTTAGGTACTGTGATCCGTATACCAAGTTTATACAGTATGCCGATGATACCACCTACTTCAAAGGTAACAACAATCTAACTGATTTAAATCGCTCGTTGAGATATCAGAGACATACGAAAGAAATGGTTTTCTGATAATAGGCTAGTACTAAATTCTCAGAAAACTCAAATTCAAATTTTACTTTAAAAAGATTACTTAAACGAGGACCAAAAATTTCCTCGAGTATTAAACTGCTTGAGTGCATATTGACTGCAACATGTCCTCGAAAACACTCACTGAACACTTGGCAAGAAATATTTAAAATATTTTTCTCCTAAGAAACCTAGTAAATACAGTGAGTAATGAAACGCTGAGAATATCGTACTTTGCCCTAATTCAGTCTACTATATTATGGGATCATGTGCTGACAGTCCTGCTGCAAAACGTGTATTTAGCTAAAACATCAATAACATTTTCCTCTGTTCTACCTCTGCGTTGTCTTCGGTACACAGGAAGATTCACATTTCCAGTAGTACGCATACGGTGTGCGAGTCGGAGAAAAACTCTTCTGCTATGATGCCGTCTGTTTGGGTACTGCAGTGCATACACTCTAGCAGCAACGGTTGCATTTCTCATACATTCAAAATAAACTGCAACATATCAAATGCTTCTTCATTTGTAAGAATCATTTTGGTACGAAAAGGTAAAGAAAGTCTATTAAATGCAACACGATGAATAATTTTGACATATGCGTGAAAATCATAGCTTGCTTGTTTTCAACAGGAATTTATTTTCATCTTACATGGCGCTCTTTACTAATGTTGTTGTCATCAGTAAATCGTAATTCATATTTTAAACTGTATTTGTTGTTGCTGGGCAAATATCGGTTTTATTGATATTTTATGCTTTTGATTTACTAACACATCGCTTGAAAACAAATATAACATTCTTATATAATTAAAAAATGTTAGATTTATCACATTATTATTTTATAATTTGTTCTCATTGTTAGTAGCGACAGCATTACATTTAGGTAATCTAGCGGCAACCATAACATTAGTATGAGAACAGTTTAAATTACTGCAGACCAATGTAAGATCTTTTAATCCAGGCTAAATTTAATAATCTCTGTTAACGCGAACTAGCCTACTAGACGTTGAAGAACAGTTCCGCCATTTACGTGTTTCTTACGATATATCAGGATAGGAAAAAGATATCGACTTGCAGTTTTCACTGTTTTATTACTAATTTAGTCTACTTTTTAAAGACCTACTTAAATTTTTATGCTTCCATTTAAAATTGTAACAGTATTAAAAAAATATTAAACAGCGCCCTCTAGCATTTATGTTATTAATCAGATTGCTTCAAACTTAGAAATTTTCTATTGTTTAACAAAATCTCTTTCAAACATCAAGTTTATTAAAATCGGTCAAGCAGAACCTGAATTAAATTAAAGGCGTTGTTTCGTAACTCTCCCCCACCCCTCATTTGAAGAGATAGACTAAAACCTGTGAAATAAAAAATATGCAGAATTTGTCAGGGAATCTGATTATAATATTTAATACGCCCCTTAATTGAGTAAATTTTGAAAAATTTTCTTTTTAAAATTTTAACTGTCAAATACGCTCTCTAGCGGTGGACCTACAATTCTGAAAATAATTTCCAGGTGTTTCTCGAGGCCACTTTTGTTATAAATTTTTTTTTCCGAACCTGTGCTATAATCCATTCCTGAGATATGGCCGACGGCCGTTCTTAGTTGGCCACTCGGTACATTCATAAATTATTAAACTTAGTTAATTTTATTCATGTATATTATCTAATTTTTAGTTAATTATGTATTTATGTATTACTATTTCATAAATTACATCTTATAGATAAAACAACCGCTTTTTCTTTCGTATTTACAAAATATATTTCTATGAAATGGCTAATCGTTCTCGAATTATGCCGTGACCAGAAAAATAGGGACTCATTTTATTTGATGAACATATTTGAATAGGTACCTACTCAAAAGTTTATAAAAATCTGAGAAGGTACGCGCCAACTTGTTACAAATAAGTTTTGTTTCAGAAAAGAAAATACAAACTTCAACAAATATATGGACTCCACCAGTTGCAAATGATTCTGATGATGAATTAGAATTTTAATCGCCTACAAAGATTTATCGAAAATCTACTGTAGCAGATTTGTGCGCATCAACATCAAAGACGAAAGGTTCAAGTGAAGATTTGGAATTAACAACAAACAAAACGACAATTCAAGAACCTGCTGCAGGAGAAATAAGTTTTTCGGATGTAGAATCAATTGTTAGTGATCGAATAATCAACATGCCAAGTGGAAATATAATATTGACTACTAAATGTAAAAAGTTGAGCTTGAAAATTAAAATTTGCGAAGAAAATAAAATTCGTCCAAGAGGAAAAATGTGAGAGCGCCAGAATTTAAGAAAAAATTTTCTTCAATGAACGTTATAAACAAATTATTATCGACGAAAAGTGATTTTGTGCAAACGTTCGTAAACATGCAATGCTTTCATATAAGAAAGGCGGCTTGGAAATATAAAGAAAAACATCTAGCATTGTCTATTTACTACAAGTCACCTTCAGTATATAAATTCTTGTTGAAAAATGTTGGCTTCATCTTGCCCAGCGTAAGGACTATTCAGAACTGGTTGAAGGTAACTAATATACCAACTGGAACTGATACTGCACTCATTAAAAGGTTTCAGATCGAGTTAAATATATGACCAGAAGAGAACGAGAGTGTGTACTACTCATGGATGAAATGTCATGTAAAGCAAATGAAGAATACAACGACTATCTTGATCGTGTCGAGGACATTGAGGATCTTGGCCATTTAGGACGTAAAGATAAAGCAGCAAACAGTGTATTAGTATTTTATCTTCGCGGCCTTTTAAAGAATTGGAAATTACCGTTCTGTTATTTATGCATCTGCAGGAACAATCAAATCAAATGACCTTCAAGATCTAGTAAGAACGGTCACAAAGAAAGTTCTAGAAGTAAAGTTATTCCCACTAATTCGTATTTGTGATCAAGGCCCTGGAAATAGAGGAACCTTCAATTTACTAAAATGCTCTAAAGAAAAGCCTTTCTTTATATCGAAAATCATAAGATATATACTGCTTATGACATATCATCTCTTGAAATCGCTTCGCAATAATTTTATGAAAAAGACTTTAAAATTTGTAGTAAACAATAGAGAAGTGTCTTGGGCAGATATTGAAAAGACTTACAATTTAGACAGGAAAAGTTCACCAATACGCACTCTTTCCAAAGTAACGGACGTGCATATTTATCCTAATAACTTATAAAAGATGCGCGTATTGTATGCAGTTCAAATTCTTAGTCATTCTATGGCTTCTGCGGTACGCACAGCGAGCGCTTTAAATTTACTACAAAGTGAAACTAGTAAAGATACTGCAGATTTCATCGAAAAAGTGGATAGAACGTTTGATTCTTTAAATAGTAGGCATATTTTTGACAAAAATGTATACCGAAAGCCTCTCAGAGAAGATAATGTTTCCAAGAAAACTCTAAAAGAAGCGAAACATTTATTTGAATCTGTTGAAGTTTTCGATAGGAAAAATGGTCGAAAGAAAAACAATATATATTGCTTAGATGGGTTCCTGTTAACAATTGAAGCAATTTTAAATCTGTTTGCTGATTTACGTAATGAGTTAGATACAACATATTTATGTACTTCTTACCTTAACCAAGATCCATTAGAAAACTTTTTTTCTGTTGCGAGGACACGTGGAGGTTACAATCCCTACCCCACTATTCGTGAATTTAGAATTGCACTACAGCATAATTTATATATAAAGTTAAAAAATGCTGACTATAATGCAAGTAATTGTAAAGAAGATCATTCGGATTATTTGGAAATAGAAGAAAATATGATAAACCAAAAAGAAAGTGCCGAAGAAAAGGACCCGAATAAACGAATAAAGGAAGTCGAAAATACTTTCAGTGTTAATGAAGAAATAGAAAACCCCGGTTTGATACTCCGGAGGGTGTGGATGTTTCATGTAACATTGGAACTTCTAGGGCGGTAGACTTAAAACTTTCGAGCAATGTTTATGTCGCTGGATATGCAGCAAATAAATTAATAAACAAAAATAAATGTGAACATTGCAAAATGTATATGCTATAGAATCTGATGATTCTCTCATTAGCCATTTGGTGTGTCGAGAATAAATTACCTCACAAGACCAAAACCTGAATTTTATAATGAAGTTTCCATTTTAATACGTCAATTATTAAAATTAATTGTTGTACACAAAACCTCAATCAATTTAAAAGAATTTTTTTTAAATAATTGCAAAAAAAGCGTTTATTTAAACACGAATGTGTTCTGTCACATCAATGACTTATTAAATTTATTGTTTAAAGTTATGATTAAGTGTTTTTTGCAAGTTCTTTCGGAAAAACTGCGAATGAACAAATCTGAAACTAAAACTAAAAAAATTCGAAAACTGTCCGCGAAGTGACCAGAGAATATTAATAAAAATTAATTTCACACACACCTTTAAAAATTTAGTTTTATTACTGCAAAATTCCTACTGGCCTACTTTTGGCTCGTAAAGAAGTTGCCGGTAGTAACATTTCTACCCATATTTAGGAAAGATTCCTTTACTTTTAAAACAAAATAGTCTGGAAGAGATTGGTTGTTAGGACGCATGTCGTCTTTTCCTAAATAAGGAAAACCATTCAGGAGATATTTAGGTTTCTGTATCAACAGCTTGCCAAAACTTTACACCAAATTTATTCCCCATATATGTGTAAATCATGAGTGACATGTAGTACAACACTTATGTAATAAAGAACTTGTATAAAATACAGTTCAATGCAACAAAAACTTATGGACAATGATAAAAAGAGTCGACACGATTACGATTTTGTGAAACTTAAACTATGTGTTAAATTGAAGTGGAAAGGATGGAATTACATTTAAAACTTACATAGAACATGTATTACCCAGCAGCACTGGGATATGAGTGTAAAATTACTAATTATAGACATAAACGGGAGGAAGTATGTGCTGTAGCATTTGATGAAATATCTTTAAGGCAGCATTTAGATTTTGACGAAGTGTATGATCTAATTGAGGGATATGAGGAACAAAGTAGCAAAAGTAGCTAATAGTGCGCTAGTATTTTTAGTTCGTGGACTATTGGATAACTGGAAAATTCCTCTGGGCTATTTCGTTTCAGCGGGACCCGTGAAAGGCATGGAATTAAAAAAATATTATTATCAATGTGGTGAAGACATTGAGAAACACCTCCTTAAAGCCTTTACTACTATTTTGTGACCAGGGAACTAATAGTCGCTCCACATTCAATTTGTTTGGGGCTACGGCGAGATGTCCAGAAATAATTATTGATGGGGAGAGTATTTTAACCTGCTATGACGCACCGCATTTAATGAAGAGCTTACGCAATAACTTTATGAATAGCAAATTACAATTTATAGTAAGAAAAGAACGCGTTGGTTGGAAGGACATTTTAGAAACTTACGAAATTAAGTCGAGAAGTAAAGCAACTCGAGCTATGTATAAGATTAAGGACGAACACCTGATCCGAACAGTTTTCAAAAAATTCGCGTTAAATATGTAGCACAATTTTTTTCACACACGATGGCTTCTGCTTTCATAGCAGAAGCCATCAATAGGACAGCTCAAGAGTACGACGGCTTTTTCTACTGGTACATTTATCGAAAATGTAAACAATATTTTTGACGCATTAAATAGTCGTGTTTTAAGAGATGTTAATCATTATAAACGTTCCCTGTCCATTTTTAATGCTGAAACTGAAAGTGTTTATTAAAACATTTTTTTACTTACTTACTTGCTTACTTAACCTTCACGCCATTCCCTTGCAGGGTAGGCAAAACAATCCCTGCCTCTTATTTATTTTTATTCACAATCTTTCTCCATGCTTTCCTATCTCCGCATACCTCCCTAGCTTCCGCAGGATTCATACATAGTCTCTGACATGCACTTTTGTTTTTAAAACTCCTTATCTTTCTTTCCTTTATCATAGATTCTACTACATTCAGCCAAGTTTTACGCGGCCTACCAGGCACGGCCTTTCCCTAACCTCACCCACATATATTTGTTTCGTTAATCTTGCGTTGTTCATTCTCTCAATTTGACCAAACCAACGTAATGTACATTATATCTATCCATCATAGTTTTTCCTCACCATACTCCCTCATTATGCATTCATTTTTATCTTTCCTTCTCGTTTTACCACAGCGCTTCTCAGAAATCTCATACCCACGGCATTTATTTTTCTTTCGTGCTTTTTTGACATACCCATGTCTACTTCCATACAGTACTGACGGGACGAATACGCCATTATATATTGCTCGTTTCGCAGCTAGACTCATGCTTTCATTTCTCATTATCGTCCAAATACTTCCAATCACTTTCCTTCCTTCGTCCAATCTCGCTCTCAATTGTACCATCTACAGTAAACATTCTACCGAGATATACCAGCTCGTCCACTTGCTCCACAATTTCATCTTGCAGAGTAAATACTCTACTCTCCTTTCCACCTTCCCGATTGAACACCACAATCTTAGTTTTGTTCACGTTTACCTTTAGGTCCATGCTCTCACAGACTGTATCAAACTTCCTCAGAGCGGTTTGCAGCTCATCCGCACTGTCACTTAATAAGACTGTGTCATCTGCATACACCAGGAGTCGTACATTTACGTCACCAACCATTACACCATTTGTATCGTTACATGCGTGTCTAAGACATTTATCCATGTATATATTAGACAACCACGGTGACATCACACACCCTTGTCGCACTCCTTGCTCAATATTAAGGTATTCACTCACACTTCCTCTCACCCTAACACCCTTATTCCATTTATTAGACCTTTATTTACGCCATATTCATTTAATATTTCCCACATCTTCTCTATTCACTCTGTCATATGCTTTCTCCAGATCTACAAACGCACAGTACAACTTCCTTTTACCTTTAAACACTTTTCGATCACCTGCTGGAGAGCAACCATCTGATCGACACATCCTCTCCCTGGCATGAAGCCACCTTGCACATCCCACATCTTAGATTGTGTAGTTTGTCGTACTCTATCAATCAGTATTCTTCCAAATAGTTTCCCAAGCACGCTGAGCAAACTTATTCCTCTGTAGTTCTTACAATCACTCTTGTTCCCCTTACCCTTATACAATGGTACAATGATCGCGCTCTTCCAATCACTCGAGACTTTTCCACACATAAGGCATACGTTGAATAATTCACACAATCTTCGTATAAGCTTTGCACCACCATACTTGAGCATTTCACCAGTGATTTCATCTACGCCTGCTCCCTTGCCATTTTTCAACCTTCCTACCGTTTTCTCTACCTCATTTACTCCAATATCCTTCTCAGTTTCATTCATCATTTCTTCTATATTCTCCTTATTTAACTCTTCAGTCTTACTTCCTCACTACTGTACAGCTTTCCGAAATATTCTTGCCAGCATTTCCTCACTTCACAATCGTCCCATACTATTTCGTTTCTATTATTCATCACTCCTGCAGCGTTCTGTTTTGGGCCACGTTTTGTATTTTGACCCATTTCCAGAAAGTTTTTGTTTCCCAAAATCATTCTGCATTTCTCTCCTTCTACAGCCATCACTTCCTCTTTACTTATTCTCACTGCCTCCTTCGCTTTTTTGTTTCTTAATCTGTACACCTCATCCAATCGTTTCTTCTCAGTCTCATTTTTGCAGCAATCATTGCCATGCACGCATCTTTTTCTTACTTACTGCCTTTTTACCGACTCATTCCACCAAGCACATTTTTTGTACCTAGAATCACTCTTCCACATATTCGCACGGCACAATTGACAACAGAGTTTTTGAAGCTTATCCATGCACTTTCAACGTCAGTGTCTTTTATTTGTTAGTTCCACACTGCTTCATTCACATTCAACTCTTTATTCACAGCATCTACGTATTTCATTCTCGCACCATTATCCACTAGTTTGTCAACCCTAATTCTGGACGTTCGCACTACGTTTGCTTTCCTTCTCCACACCCACTTTTGCCCTAAACACACTCTCGATATAACCAAAAGTGGTCCGATCCACACTCGCTCCGCGCATTACTTTTGTGTCTTTCACCAGGTTTCTAAGCCGTTCATCATACACTATCAAGTCTATCATACTTTAGATTCACCTCTTTGCCATGTATACATATGCACATTTTCATGTTTAAACCACGTATTGGATACAAACAGGCTTCTCTCCACACAGATGTTCAGCAGGTGTTCACCGTTCTCATTGGTTCTTTGGTCTCGAACTTTCCTAGAACGCGTTCACTATGTTCTCTCTGTACACCCACCCATCCGTTCATATCCCCAACATAATCACTCTTTCGTTTGGCTTACATACGTTCAACACGTTCTCTACTTCATTCCAGAAGTTCTCACGCTCCTGGTCTCTTTCTCCATTCACCGGTGCATAGCATGCAATAAGAAAATTCTTCGAAACTCCACTTTCATTCTAACCCATATTACCCGGGAGATACTAATTCGTACCATTTAACACATCTTTTCGCTCTTTCACTTATGATGACCCCAACTCCTTTTGCACCATGCACTTCCGTCTCAACTCCTGACCATAGTGCCAGGCTGCCATCCTCCATTTTTTTTAAATTTTAATTACTTTAATTTCTAATTTTCTATATGCAATTACAAGGTTTTATTGACGTGAAAACCAATAAACAAATATATAATTGATATAAGGAAACATAAATATTTATATGCTTAAAATCGTTGATAAAATTAATGTGACCTTTATTATGAATTACGCTGTATACGTAAATTAAAGTAAATTTTTAATGAAATGTGTATCAAAGCATTTTTTTTTTGTTTTAAATACTGTAATTTCTATATGCAATTACGAAGTTTTATTGACGTGAAAACCAACAAAGACGTATGTAATTAATAAGAGGGAATGCCCTGTATACGAAAATTAAAGTAAATTTTTGAATGAAGTGAAACTTGTTTATCAAAGCATTTTTTTTTAATTTAAACACTTTAATTTCTATTTTTCCATATGCGATTACAAAGCTTTATTGAGGTGAAAACCAATAAACAAATATATAATTAATAACAGGGAACATTTAAATATTTATATACCTAAAATCGTTCATAAAATTAATGTGATCTTTATTCTGAGTTACCCTGTATACGTAAATTAAACTAAATTTTGTTATGAAATGTAGATCAAAGCATTTTTTTTATTTTAAATACTTTAATTTCAATTTTTGTATATGCAATTTCAATGTTTTATTGATGTGACAACCAATAAACAAGTATAATTAATAACAGGGAACATATAAATAATCATACTTAAAATCGTTCATAAAATTAATGTGATCTTTATTATGAAGTGGAACTTGTTTATCAAAGCAATTTTTTTTATTTGAAATACTTTAATTTCTATTTTTGTATATGCAATTACAAAGTTTTATTGACGTTAAAACCAATAAACAAGTATATAATTAACAGGGAACATGTAAATTATTTATATACTTAAAATCGTTCATAAAATTAATCCTCGAATCGTTTCTAATATAAAAGAGGTGACGGCATCGAGTTTGAATAAAATGTTATTCATTCAGAGATAAAATTTCATATCACATGCAAACTCTGTTTACGGACGATGGTGTCAGCACTACACAGTAGTTCAGTTTGTGGATAGTGGGGTGTAGAGGAACAAAAGACGTGATATAGCCATATAGCACACAATTTTACATTACATTGCACCTCTTAATGATTTTTTACTCAATGATATTATTACTAATTATTAACTAAAATATGTAACTAGCCATCAATGAATTTATTAAAGATGTTCGTAATGATCAGTTTTCTTCTATACATCGTTGATCTCCCGTTTTTAACTTGTCAACCACCTTGCTTATCCAGTCTGGACTAAATTGCAGAAAAATTAATATCGATCCATTGGTAAACATAGTTCAATCGTTACAGCACAGGTGACATTTCGAAAATTTTTAAACTAGGTATGGGAAAATTGCTACTTGCTATGCTTTAGTAGTAGACTTAGCTTCTCTATATTACTCACTTTCTTTTAGTAGTGTACAATCTAGAAGTCTGTTGACTAAGATTAAAAATGTATTACATTGTTGTAGGTACTGAAAAATTGTATTTCCAAGTTCGCAAGTGACTGCTGTATTAGTATAAGATACACTTTTATTTCGTTCTAGAAATCACACATATCACAAATCACAAGATACATAGTTGTTTTATGTTATTGTACGTGCAGTTATATCTCAATTCTGCCACACTTCAGATTGATTAGAACCTGAAATTTGCAGAAATGCAGCAAATTTCTTCAGAGAGAAAAGAATTTTGTGTTGGGTTAATCCATTTTCGGTTGACGGTATCTTGCGAGGTCGTCATCGAATAGACAGGAGGATGCGGATGGCATATGGAGTATTATCTAGTGTTTCTTCTCTTCTCTCCTCGGGAAGGTCGTCAAGGAGTTGTGGTAGGATCGCCGGTAGGGAGTGGTAAGGATCTCGCTGGTTGGGATTGAGTCGCCGACAATTCTTTGTGTACAAAGTTTCTCTGTAATGTTTGTATTATGTGTGTGATGGGTGGTATGTTTGAGTGTTGTATTTTGAGGTCGTTAGGGTACCTGAAATGTATTCTGTGTATGCGTCTGAATATTCGGAGTTCACAGGAGGCGATAGAGGATAGGTGGTTAGGGTTTATGTTTGTGTATTTGGGTGGTTGGAAATCCACAACAAGGCGTATGTTATACATGTTTTGTAGTGTTTTGGGGGGTGGTAACCTCTAATTTACCCCGGAGTGCGCCCAATTGGTTTTCTCAGTTTCTTATCGTGTTAAGTGTTCTATGTAAATCGGGGAGCCAATTCGGGGCTGTAGTGAAGAGGATTCCTAAGGAAATGACTTCTTGTTGGAGTGGGCACCTTTCGTGGTATAAGGTGAGGGAAACATTACTGTTGAAGAGATTTGGAAATTTATCTTCGTGGTAGTTAGTATGCCAGAAGAGGATTGCGTGGGTTTAGTATTGACGGAGACTTTATACCAGTTGGCCCAGTTGAAAAAGTACCGGAGGGTTTTGGATATGAGACGGTAGGCGTTCCACTGTTCCGATGCACTGCCCAGAAGGCAGCGACATTCGCTAACTGCGCAAAATCTACTCCGGGTTGTGTCACTTCAAGAATGTCGGAAGCGGATATAGTGTGAAGCATAGTAGCTAAAGCAAAACCTTACGGTACATCTGCTGTCGGTTGAAACAGATTGCAGAAGGTATTGCCCGCATTAACTCGGACTGGCCGATTAGCCAGGTACGAGAGTATTAGTTTTTGGGAAGAGATCGGGTGTGTTAAAGGTGTTGATCTTGTAGAGGAGACCGGCGTACCAGACCCTGTCAAATATTTGCTTAATGTCCAAAAACACAGCTAAGTTTCATTGCTTGTGATTGACTGCTCTGATGATCTCCGTAAGCAGCTTCAACAAAGGATAGTGACACATTGGGTTGGGACGGAATCAGAATTGACCATTAGGAAGTAGTTGATTCAATTCAAGGTGGTCTCTAAGTCGCCTGGACAGAATCTGCTCAAAGCACTTTCCGAGACAACTCAGGAGCGTAATGTGTCTACATAAAGAGGGCATGGTGACGTCGGAGTGCGGTTTTGGTATCATGACGGTGGAGACCGATTTCTAGTCCATCGATAGGATCGGGAATTTGTTATAAATTTCGGAGTCTAATCCGAGGGCTGGATCTGTCAGGTGTCGGGGAATTTTGCGAAGGTGGTCATGACCTGGGGCTGAATTGTCTCCTTTTTTTAAAATACGCTTTGACCTGGTCTTGAGTGATGGAGGCATAAAAGGGATTCTCTATTGACTCTCTAGGAGTTTCTTGAACTGGCTATCGAGTTGAGGATCTTCTGGGGATCGGAAGTGTCTGATGGAGAGAAGTTCGGTGTAAAAACTTCCTCCAAGCCCTGACACACCCTATTTCATATTATATATAGATGTGCGGTCGGTAATGAAAGGAAAAGTCACGGAGAATGGGCTGCTTGAGCTTTCCAAGCTCTTTCAGCCACAATTATGGATTCCCAGCATACACATACACTACGTATATATGCATGGTGGAATTAAGAGTGGGTGTGTTCAGGATAGGATCAGAAGGAACGGAGTTAGTGCTTAGGGGGAAAACACTACCCCAGCATTCGCCTAAGTAGCCTCACATGGTGTGCATGTACCCAGTGACAATTCCGCTACATGTGTATGAGGAAAATGTGCTGAAAGAACCTCATACAAGGTGGACGGTGACGAGAATCGAACCCATTACCTACCCGAATGCTAAGGAGTTCGTATCAACACTATTCTACCAGCTCGGTAGCGCGGATCGCCCGTTTTATTGAAATCTGCGGAAGGCGGGGACGGCTTCAGGTGGAGATTGGTATTGACGGTTTCATACTAAGTTTGCTTTTAATTTGATAATATTTAAAAAGGGTGATTTTTTTAAGGAGATACGTGTTAGGTCAATCAGTATATTTAAATCTGCGATGTTTACGTGCTTGTAAAAGGTTTGTTAAAGCTAAATATCAGTAAAATTTGTGATATGAATTTCTATGGATATAACCAGGGCTGTAGATTATCAGTGTCACATTATTATTACTAATAGATCTTCCAAGTTCTACTTCCTTTACTTAATCTTGTAAACTTATTTTAAGTGTATTATTTTCTTATTTTCAGAATTAATTAAGATTTTCTCTTTCTCGAGCTGCTCATATATTAAATATGTAAATTTTGAGGTCATGTATTAAACGATTATTTTGTATACAAATAATAAAAACTAAATTCAATTATTATCTGTTTCTTTTTTACATCATGGTAATTGTGGATACAAGTTAAAATGTAACATAGATGAATCAGTTTTTATTAATATAATATTTTGCTTAATACTAATATATTATATAAACATATATCTTAAAATGCGTAGTGTTGAATCTGCAGTCTTAATGAGGAACTAGCATTTAAAATTAAATTTAATGATGATAATCAAACGCATAATAAATTAAATACAAACTTACTGGGTTCGCCAGTGAAGCGGAAAATTTTGAAGTACCCAATTTTTTCAGAGAAATAGAGAATGTATATTAATGTATATCAAAACTTTTTTACAGGTTACTCAGGAGCAGGACAGGTTGAATTTGCTCAATTTCTTGTGTAATGTTTATTGCTAATTCCGGTAAGGTTTGTGTCTATTAGTGTATACGCTTCTCTTCAGAAATCCCCAAAGGAAAAAATGAGATGGTGAAAGATCAGCGGATCTTGCGTGCCACGAAATGTCATAATGTTTGGATATGAGTCGGCCCGGAAAAAGTTCCATTAAAGCAGTGATAGATACGCGAGCAGTATGGCTTGTAGCCCCGTCATGCTGAAAATAATTGATGTCCGGCAACCTAGGTAACTCTTCGCCACAAATGTTCTGATTATGTGTGTGTAGCGGTTTGCCGTAACAGTTGTGGTGTTTCATCTATCGTCTTGGAAAAATATCGCCTTATAATACCAGATGATGAAATTGCACACCACACTGTAAGTTTCGGACTGTGTAATAACTTTTGGTGTATCTACCCTGGGTTTTCGTCATTCCAACAGTAACTATTCTGCTTGTTTACATATCCGTTTAAATGGAAATGTGCTTCATCTGACAAACATGTGGTGAATAAAGTTTTCATCATCATGTACACGTCGCAATATTTCTTCGCTGAAAATCCTGCGAGCAAGCATATCACCATCTTTCGACACTTGGAAGACTTGAATTTTGTAAGGGTGGATAGATAAGTCTTTATGTAAAATTCGTCCTAAAAATGTGTCGCTAATGTTTAGTGCAGAAGCATTTTCAATACAGAACACAGTGTACTACGTGTTAATGCTACTCTGACTTTCTTACCCACTGTTTAATTGCATGAGCGGGCTGCACACTTCCATGTCGTGGAATATTGAAATTTTTACGAAACAATCCTTCCGAAGTCACACACTCACCATTTTTATAAAGCGATTTTACGCAAAACGCGCGCTGAACGACTGGCTACTTCTCCATGTTTCTATTTCAATATCAGTAACTGTCAAACGATAAAGACACGGAAACATTGACCTTTGGCAAAAAAATTTGGCCGCAAAATCTCTTGATGCGATTTTTTTTGCAGATTTCTGAAGAGCAGGGTATAGAGTAATGGACGACAAACCTTACCAGAATTAGCATCGAATATCAAACAAGAAATTGAGCGAATTGAACCTGTCCTGTTCCGCCGAATAACCAAAAATTTTTAATCTAAGTTAGAAGAGTGTTTACAAAAACATGGTTCCATTTGAGCGGAATTATTTTTAAGACATAAAATGGCATACTTTCTTCTACCGAAACCTGTAAAAAAAACTTTTGGAAAAATTGGGTACTTTCAAATTTCCCGCTTCACTGGCGGACCCTGTATATATGTAAATGGACTGCTAGACTTTTTCAAAAAAATTAAAACCATGATACCAAATTCTGGCTCCGTTATTTCTTTCTACTCAAAATTACCCACATACCAAAAAAAATCATCGAAATCCGTGTTTGTCTCGCAATCTGCGTCTAATAACCCGATTATTGTCAGGAGCGGGGCAGAAAAATGGCTGATCACAAAACAACTACTGATAAGTACGAACAGTTAAGTTCAAATTGGACGGTGAAGTGGTATAGACACGTAAAACGAATGAATTACATAAACTTGCAAACCAGCTGGAATAGGTAAGAGACTAGCGTTTCAATACAAACATGAATAGAAATACCAAATTTCTGCATCTATAAGAAATGTTGGAGAAAAAGAACGATTAAATCAATATAGGAATAATAAAACAATATTAATGTTTTTTCAATTTTTCAAATTTCACAAAATTATTTCAACATCTTTTAACAATTTTAATAGATAATATTACTACTGACGATGATAACTGTAAGTATTATCGGAACGTTTAGATTGTATAACTTTAATATACAAATAAATCATTAAAAAACTCAAAATAGATAAGTATTAAAAAATGTGTAATATTGGCGAAAGTTTAAATTTTCAAAATAGGAATAAAGTCAAAAAACAGACAATCGTTTCCAATTCATCATTTGTAACCGTTATCATAACCCAAACTGAATTTTTTAACTGAGAAATGTATTAATACCTTTAGTAGTAATTTTCCCAGCGAGAAATAGAGCTAGCTATAATCAAGTAGATTATTTTTGTTTTAACATGTCTTCTACATAAATAGAGCAGACCGATAATACAAAAGGAAAGAATGGAATTAAGAATATGAGAACGGATATATCCGAATTCCGCCATAACCTTTCTACCTTTAAACCTACATGTAGGTATAGAAGATTATGCAATAGATTTTTTTTCACTAACGCTAATTCGACTTATTAGCTCACTTTACAACGTTTGGCAAAGTTACCCTAAGGTCGTCTATAATGTCTGTATGTGTGGATGTATGTGTCCACGATACCTCCAGATCGAAAAAACGCAACTACTAAAAATTTTGTATTTAAGTTGGTTTTCATTTCTCCTGGACCTGATTAGATTTTGAAGTAAATTAATCAGCTGTTTTTAGTTTATCCCAAATATTTCTGAAATAACCGTATATTTCAAAGATATAAAAATACCAATATATAAATCTTAAACGTATAGATTAATTATATTCTAGGCAACATTTTGTAACGACGTATAATTTAGCGGCAAAAAATACCTAAAAACACATTTTTTTACGAAAAATTTACTTCTGCATAAATTTTATTTATAAAGTTTCTTAATATAAAGCAAAATAAGTCTAAAAATTAAATAAATATGATTGAAATGATTAAACTACATTATCCATATTTTTATAGAAGCGGGCGGCTTTGCTACTTTTATAGAACCGGATGACTTTGGAATTGTTTTTACGTTAGCATCTATAATAGATATATTTTCTCTTACAGGAAGTTTTAAACCTTCATCTGATATAGATTATTGTTCTTGCTACTACAAGGTTGCCTATTTTCATAATTAACGTAATAATTAAAGGTTGCTTAATAATCCTAAAAAAATGTTATCAAAATGATTTAACTTCTTTTAATTTCCACTTTGTAGGTTGGAAGGTTGTGTATTATTCCACACCAGATATTTAAATCAAATGTAGTGTTTTTAATCCATCCCATTTATGCACGACATGTTTAATTTAAAATGATCCGCTTTAACAGTCGCTAATGCACATGAGTAAATTACTAATAAAGATTTTAAATCATATTTCAGATAAGTAATACAAGTTGGTTTACAACTATGAAACACCAAATAGAAGTTGGTGCGTGATCACAGATAATAATTGTTTTGCCAATCAAAGCAAAAATGAGTACATTTGTGAAATAACTATTTTTATTGTAACAGTCAAGATCTTTTACAGCATTTATAAAACGAAGATATCGCGTTGTCTTGTAATTGCTCTAACAAAAGTCATACGCTGCTCCATTAAAATAAGGTTTTTCCTCTTTTGGACGAATCAAATACACCCATTTTAACAAGAACACGAATTTTGATATCTAGGTTTAAAACAATAAGAGTGTATTTTCAAAAATAGACTTAATAATACACCAAGCCGGTAGCATTGTGAATTAAAAGTTATTAAATAGACAATTAAATAGGTAAAATACGAAACCTAATGCTGGCTTGCAATACAAATACGAACAAAATATTCTTTAACAAATCTTCTAGGAATAAATGTATAACATGGCGGAATTAAAAAGGTTTCCCAATGTTCCGATTAATAATCAGACCTTAAATTAAAATTAGCAAACGGTAAACGAGCACAGGGTCTACCTTTTGTTTACATAACTAGTACAAGAAACACGCACACGCACACGCGCACGAACACGCACACGCACACGCACACACACACACGCACACGCACACGCACACGCACACGCACACGCACACGCACACGCACACGCACACGCACACGCACACGCACACGCACACGCACACGCACACGCACACGCACACGCACACGCACACGCACACGCACACGCAACGCACAGCACACGCACACGCACACGCACACGAACACGCACACGCACACGTCACGCATACGCACACGCACACGCACACGCACCCACGCACTCACACGCACACGCACAGGCACACGCACACGCACACGCACACGCACACGCACACGCACACGCACACGCACACGCACCGCACACGCACCACGACACGCACACGCACACGCACACGCACACGCACACGCACACGCACACACACACAAGGACACGCACACGCACACGCACACGCACACGCGCACGCACGCGCACGCACACGCGACCATTTCGCAACCTTTGGACTCCGGTTTTAGCTCGATATCGAATACTTTAACGATAACAATACCTTTTCCTTTTTGTGAAAAATTAAAATACGGGAATATCGCGGACTCATTGGAAGTCAGCCTTTTTGTTACCCTACAAAGTGAATTATCTGAAAATATTATCAATGCAAACGCGAATTTTAAAATTATTAACGTGCCTATTTAAATAACAGAATAAAATTTAATATCACCAATTCGAATATATGTAACAGGGATTAACGTTAACATATACATTTGGGAGTTAAATGGAGAAGGCGTTTCTATGCACACATCCTAATATAAAAATGTAAATTTCTCCTAAACCGTTGATTTTATAGACTTTAGACAAGTGTACAATATTGTTAGTAAGTTCATTGGATAATTTATTTTTGGTATTTAGAGATTGTACGAGATGTCCCTGTAAAAATTACGAGTTATTAATCAGTGAAATGAAGCCACCCTTGGCTTTCTGAGGGTAGTGTAGGTTATGAGAAATAATTAAACAAAGG
This sequence comes from Vesta saturnalis, assembly GCA_036346205.1. NCBI lineage: Eukaryota > Metazoa > Arthropoda > Insecta > Coleoptera > Lampyridae > Vesta > Vesta saturnalis. Next base: position 443,694 of record JARFJB010000015.1, on the reverse strand, counting down.
TTTTTATTTCGCAATTTTAGAGGCCTATAACTCAGAAACGAGAGCTCTTAAAAATTATATAATAATATATATATATATATATATATATATATATATATATATATATATATATATATATATATATATATATATATATATATATATATATATATACAGGGTGAAATAAGTTTTCTTAAATAACTTTTAAATTAATTGACATAATTTAATAGAAATTCAGTATGATGGCCACTAGTAAGGGCCTCTTAAAATAGTATCCTTGAAACATATTTAGCTTGTTTAGTTTACCAGGGATGGACTAAGTTGTACACCTTAACTCCTAAATTTCTTTGGGCAGCTTGAACCTTTACCTAAAAAAAGGTATACATGTTTAATATCGATAAAATGAAATTCTCGAGAAAAAAGATAATAAACGAATTAATGTTTCATAATTAATAATCTATTAAAAAAAAAATAAGCCAGTGTTTTTTCGAATTTTTACGAGAAAACACTCTTTTAATAATAAATTGAGGAAACCAAATTAAACATATTAATTATTTAAAAAATGTTGCAAACTTAAGTGTGTTTATTGACCCACGGGGTATAATTTTATTTCTTGTTCATTTTATTTATCTTCACTCAAAAGAACATATGTCAAACGTTCCTATGATACGAAATAAATAAATAACCTGCATTTAGAACATTTGTCGCATCGCTGATACATTGATCGACATTAATTTAATTTAAATTTACTGATTTTTGGATTTCGTGGTGATTTGAATTGTAAACTTATTCGAAATATGGAATTCACTTTTGTTGAATATGCAGATATTCGTCTTGCCTCTTGCAATGCTTTGGAAGCAAGAAAATTATATCACGAGAGATTTCCTAATCGTACTATTCCAAATCAGAAGACATTTCAACGAGTTGATCAAGGTCTAAGAGAGAATGGTGAGTGATTTCGGTTACTAAAGTAATAATATTGACTTTCTTTATAACTTTAGGAATGTTTAAGAAAAAAGGTACTGATGCTGGTCTAACAAGAACAGTTCGTACGATGGAATTAGAGAAAATGTTTCGAATGCTGTATATGACACTCCTTCAACGAGCACTCGCAAATTAGCCGCACAATTTAATAAGCCGAAAACAATCATTCATGAAACTCTTCAACAACAGCTGTTATACCCATATCATTTGATTTTCCTCGTAGAATGCAGTTCGAAAACTGGCTATTGAATCAGCAACGAAATAATAAAAACTTCATTAACACTATTCTTTTTACAGATGACGCAGTTTTTACGTAAAATTGTATCACGAATTTACACAACCCACACGTATGGGCTGATGAAGATCCTTATGCAACTATTGTTTCGCATCATCAACATCAGTTTCAATCAATTAATATGTGGGCAGCAGTCACTGGCAATTTTTTGATTGGATCATTTGTATTGCCGGCGCGATTAAATGGACAACTTCATTTGGATTTCCATGCACGATGGGGCACCACCTCATTTTAGCGTTGCTGCGCGGGAACACTTAAATAACGTCTATCTAAACCGTTGGATAGGTAGAGGTGGACCTATCTCTTGGCCTCCTAGAATTCCCGACCTGACGCCTTTGGATTTTTACCTGTGGGTACACCTCAAAACCTTGGTGTATTCCAGTTCGGTTGATACTAGGGAGTAGCTTCTACAGAGAATCACGTTTCATTGTGATGTGCTAAGGAACAATATGGGGTCATTGTGGCGGGTACATCAGTCCTCAATTCGTCGAGCTCGCGTGTGTATCAGACTTCATGGAGCTCATGTTGAACCCACTTATGAAGTTTTTAAAATGAAGCATAAACTCGGTTGTTTTTTTTTTCTCGAAAATAGTTAACTTTATGGATATTAAACAAGTATACCTTTTTTTAGAGAAAGGTTCAGTCTATTCAAAAATATTTTTAAGTCTTTATCATACAGGGTGTTAAAAATTTAGGCGTTAAGGTGTACTACTTAATCCATCCCTCGTAAACTAAACAAGCTAAATATGTTCAAAGGATGCTATTTTAAAAGGCCCTTACTAGTGGCCATCATACTGAATTTTATTAAATTAAAGTTATTCAAGAAAAACATTATTTCCAGTGGCGTCCTTTAGGGGCTCACATCTCCGAAGGGAAGGGCTGGAGGAAAAAAAGTTATAGGAACCTGTCATGTTATTTTTTCGTCTTCTATCTAAATCCGAGAGATTTTCCACATATTTTCGGACACCCTGTATATATATATATATATATATATATATATATATATATATATATATATATATATATATATATATATATATATATTGAACTAATATTTTAATTTAATGAATTGCCTAACTAGCTTAACAGTCGCATATAGACTCTTCAAAGGGGATAGGGTTCAAATTTATAAGACACTTTAAAACTATATGAGAAAGAAAATTGTTAGCTTGTCGATTAATATTCTGATTTTGAATTTTTATAATTATAAGTAATGTGATTAATTTACATTGAGTTGTCGCCCATTTATATTTTATTATATTCAACTCGTTCAAAGAAATAGAAATATAATTATATTTCTATTTCTTTGAACGAATAATTTTTAAATTGCATAGATATATGTGTAACTCCCTGTACATAAAAAATCTTCAAATGTATAATATCTGAGCATGCGCTATGAATACGCATTCATATGACCTTTCAGTGAATGCAAAAATGAAAACACGCCATACATGTAAGTATAATATTATGCCTGAATTTAGTAAATATTATAATAACCATTTATTTTTAGCTCAGTTAATGTTCTCTTTGGACATGAATACAAGTTGTCGCACATCATGTTTATTATAAAATATGGACATAATTAACACACAAATGAAATTATCAATGTCAACAATTACATAAATAAAATTGGTACACTCACTCAAATGGCCTCTTTATCTTCTTTACGATGCTGGAGTTTACCGTTGAAAACAGCTCCTTTGAAATCCAAATCTGCGCTTTTGATATCCAAATTTGCTTCTTTATTAATGGTTATTCGTTTAAGTAAGTTTCACTAATATTTCTTCGTACATGATAATTCTTTGTTTTCAGGATCATCACAATTTATAAACTTTTTTATTTCAAAATAATTTTTGAAATGCACCATTAGTTTGAAGGGTTTTTTAAATTAAACACGTTTTCAATAATAAAAATATAATAATAGAAAAACGGAAAAACACAACTAACAAAATCCATATCAGACGAAAACAAAACTTAAAAAAACAATATCGAATCTCCGGAAAATATATTCACTCGTAGCTGTCGATAACAACCAAATTTATTTAGAGGTAAACTAACCTTAATTTGAATTACCCACAAATGAATATCACTTGTTTTAAACTGCCGATACTAAAACCGCACTTAACTTTTATTGAAGTGACGTTATTTTATTTAAAATATTTACGAGCAAAAATTTTGCAACATCTTGCTTAGCAAGATGTTGGAACAGAGAAAACAGAGAGAGCTACTAATACTCCAGCACTTCTATTTATATGCAAATCGTTAGAAACCACATTCATCATTTGTTATCTACAACTATTTCAAATATTTCCTCAATTCTGATTGGCTAATGCTTTTCTTAATTTTCAATTTAATTTCAAAAGCTCATAACTCTTGAACGCCTTAATCTATCTTAAAACTAACAACATTTTTGGAATCTACACAATTTTTTTGATAAAATAAGTCCTTACACGAACTACTTGCTCCACTTAATAAACATGTTAATTTTTATATTGATTTATTGAATTTATACTAACTTTATGCACTTTTCAGGCCTGGAATTGATTTCCACGTGAATATGAGATGCTACTACATATAAATACACATCCTTTAAACGCCTACGGCCAATTTGAAAGGAAAATTATCTGAAATTTTCATATACCCTTAAAAACTAAATTTGATAAAATAGTCACTAATATAGTGATTTGTGACTTGAAATTGAGGCTACTTTACTATTTTTACCTCCTATAATTTAATTAGACCAATCGGTCCCAATCCATAACAATTTTATATAATTTTTATGCGAGGAAATAACATAACCTCAAATCAATACAGTAATTTTCAAATGTATAATTTTACATTCTTGAGCACTTTAAATGTTTGTGAAAGTGTATATCCGTATTGTTTATGTCTTATATTAATTTATTTTCACACTTTTGGAAGTTTATAAGTTCTTATAAGACTTGTATAGAATTGTTAAATATTACTAATTTAATGTCTGTAAATGTTAATTATTCACAATTACTCCAGAACTGCTGGATTATTTATATCTTATTGTTAATAACCAATGTATTTATACTGTTTGTTCTTCAATTTTAGCACTTATATTTCGTTTCCGCACTAACACGAACGTTTTCACATATCTTGTCTGCGTACACTGTAATTGTGACATTGATATATGCCTAATACTAGTTTTAACATCACGTTTGTAATCTACAGCCTGTGATTCATGTCTTTTGGGAAAATTATACTTAAATAAACCTACTAACTAATAATGAAATTGATTTATTGCATCACGATAACTTACATATCCTATACTCATGTGTAATATGTTGTTGTTTATTATTATATTAACATATAATTATGAATTATATAAACTTAGATCTATCTCAATGTTAATTAATCGTCCCTACCTAATATTATATATCTAAGTGTACCATTTGTACAAATTAATGAAATTTCTTGCTATGTGAATTACATAGCTATAACAATGTAATTTCCATCATCTCATATATATATATATATATATATATATATATATATATATATATATATATATATATATAGTGAAGGTCTTTTTGTCCGCCCTGCTGTTGAGGATCGTTTTGTAACGGGAATATTACCTGCGACTATTACTTTGTTTGGATGCACCTGGCTACAAAGAATAATGCTAGGATTCTTTTTCAATCTTTCATGATTTATAAATTATTGAGTAAAAATTTCATGTTGTTTTCATAAAAATGTGAAATGATCACCTTTCAATTTTAACTAAATGGTTTTAATGTATAAAGGTAACGTTCATTAACTAAACTTTACTTTTATTTCACATTTCTGTTTGAGTAAATGAATTTTAATAATTTCCTAACAAATTCCTTTTTCCTTTTATCGGACGCACCAACTAGCTCAATAATATAATAAATGGTTATTGTTATTATTTATTACAATTATCCTCAATCTGATGTTATTAATTACCTGTATTTTGTAATTAACTGAACCTTCTTACTTCAGTATTTAGGTACTCGGTGTTTGTATAAGCTTTTTCATGTTTGTAATAGTCAATAATAAAAATGAATCAAATGTGATAACATTTAATTAAACCAAATTCTAAATGCAGACTGTTTTCTTTACAGTATTATATAAAAATCAATTCTAATTCTAAGTAGTATTTCTTAATAGTGTTACATGCAAAAAAGTGTGTTGGTAGAAAAGGAGAAAGTGTGCGATAACACAAATTAAGAAATTAACCGGAAGCTCAGTCACTCGGTTGGGCACTTGGATGCGTGGGAGTTTCAGCGTAAGAAAGTACACAGAAAGATTAAAAGGGGACCTCTTGATCTAATCTTTTGTCCTGAATCCAGAAAAGGGCTACGGCAAAAGGGGAGAGACGTTACAATTAAAATAAATGTTGGACTAAGTAAAAGATCTGGCTAGGAATTTTGATCTTAGGCCACAGAAATAAAGAAACAACTGACGATCGTTTAACAACAACTTGTTCAATATAAATTTTAATACTCGTATTTAACAAAACAATATTATTTACAGGGTAGATAACCAGATAATATTTATATAAAACGTAATAATTTAAGAAACAATAATCAGAGCTATGTACACAATCGTTATCCTAAGTTGGGAGCACTATCCGATATGTGACCCAAACTTTTAAAGAAATTAAACTAACTAAAATAAAATCTCACTTACCTTTTTGGAAAGTACTAAAGCTATAATTTAAACAAAATATTGAACAAGCTTTATAATACGTGAAATCAAAATTTACAAATGCACTGTTCGACATCCGGTGTTGAAACTAAAAGTCAAACAACAAAACATATGTATAAAGGCAACCAAATAACTTTGAACCGAAGTCTTAGGAACAGCTCTCCTTGAAACTGGTGTTTCGGTTTTAAATCTGGCAAAAACACGCTATAAAACCCAAAATATAAACTAAAACCTCCACTAGACGTCTACCATTGATTTTTTTTTGTAAGCGCAAAGAAATTAAATATACTTGCAACTAGCAGTATAGACAAAGCAAACATACATAATACATACAGGTTCATAAAGGCTGAGTTTGTCACAGCTTTATAAAACATTAATTTAAATGACCACGAAGGAAAATCCTAAGCATTCGCTCTAAACATGTGGCTGAAGGCAATAATAAGAAAAATTGAATAGCTTCCCAATTAAGATAGCGTTTGTAGCTTAAACAATTTTAACCAGCGAAATGCAACACATGCATTATCCTAAACAAGCATAACATTTATGAAATTCTGATAGGAGCAATCCCCTAAAACTATTAAAATAAATTGTGAATTTTATGTAACGGTAAGACTAAATACATATAAAAACAGTCAAAAATTTAAGTTAAAGTTACCCACCCGATTACAGGTGTAAGTAGGCTAACTCGAACTTCCATATCCACTTAAACTTAACTAACGTTTGCAGTTAGAAGTTCATAACCTCGTTCCATATGATTCTAATAAGAGGTTCACCAAAGCGGTTACAGGCATAAAATTTAACAAACGTAGAAGTACAATGGTAATTCGTGATAATAGTTTCCTAGAGTTATCCCAGAAATTGTATAGGTAACGAGAACCTCGTCATGCAGAATTAGTAATTAAAATGCACTCACCGGTTGATGTGCGTGTGTGTACAACCTATCTGAATGTATTACAGATACAATTTATATGTTTTAGACAAGCGGATAGTAACATGAGAACCCATAAAATGTCTTAAATAAATGGTTTCGGAGAGCAGTTGTACGTTACTTCATAACTCGTAGAAACGTTGACCGACTATACTGGTAGTATCGGGCAATAATATATTGATATAAACCAATTGTGTTAGAAAATGAGATGATACGAAATTTTCTTTTAAAATGTAGTTTAAGTTGTCCTACTATTTGACAATATGTATTTATTGATATCAAATTATTAGTGTAGCAATAGAAAGTGGTTTAACATACCCCTTGATTCCAAGCGAAATGTGTGTTAGAAACTAATTAGATCCGTAAAATACGATCACTAACCAAATTTACTACAATTAGATATATAGAAAGCCAAATCCATTTCCAAGACTGTATAATTTTAAGTAATACGATAATAAAATCATAGAAATCGTCTCCATATAAGAAGAATCAGAAAAGTAAAATGTACACTGTTGCCAAAATTGTTAATATTGAAGTTAAAGTATAGGATGTTCCGTAATCAATAAGTATAAAAATTTCAACTCGTTAGAAAATTTCCTTACCCAAAAGTTACACGTATCAATATCAACATGCAAAAAAAATCCTTTATCAGTGATATGTTTTCATTCAGCATTGATATTTAAGCATAAATTCAAACATAAACAAAACTCCACAAAGTTTCGTTTATTTGCACTGTAAATAATCTTACTTGTTTATCACTTCGTTCGAGCTGATGACGTAAGTTTTGCGCATCTGCCTGACAATCTGAGGCCTCGTATAGGTTGTGATGATGTTCTATTTTGCCGAGCTGGAGTCGCCCTCCTTTGTTCTCCAATCCCTTCTTGTACCTTTGTTATGGAGGTATACAATTCTAATTTTCTTTCCCACAATGATCTTTGTAAATAATTGCTTGCTATATGTAACTATACAATTTTTACCTGATTGTTCAGTTTTAACTACAAACAGCGTGCGCAACAAAATGCAAACGAACGGCTATGCTTTTAATCGTCAATGTTTTTGAATATTGTACTTTCTATATCGATCTGTTACACTGGATCGACTGTATTATCTTACATTTATCACTCTCTATCTAAACACTAACTTGGAGCACCTTCACACACATGAAACGCGATTTTAAATTATTGTGCAATCTTTTTATTATCACCAACTTGATAACATTTACACTTTAATTCGATTTAGCTTTTCCCCACATTAATAAGGAAAATATCATTTATATTGCCACATGAAACGCGATTTTAAATTATTGTGCAATCTTTTTTATTATCACCAACTTGATAACATTTTACGCTTTAATTCGCTTTAGCGTTTCCCCACATTAATAAGGAAAATATCATTTATATTGCCTCTGGTTGACTATGTGACTACGTTACTTAATTTCGCTCTAATTTAGATTCTGTTATATTTACCTTTATGCTAGCTACAGTCGTGGATTTTACTCTTATAACCATTAATAGGGTAAAAACGAAGGTTTTATACAAATATTCATAAATAATGTTTGTGGTACACAATATATTAACTTAAATAGTTCTGGAAACGAAAATTAATCGTATATAAAATAAAAGGTAATAAATGCCCAAAATAAACAATGATCACTAAATAATATATGTAAGCGCCTTTTCCCCAGATTAACTGGATAATTACTTTAAATGGGTATCATTTACTTTTATAATAATAGTTTAAGTAAATAAAAATTACGGTTTGAGGTTAACTTGTTGATACAGAGCCTCCTGGTGGGACGGGTAAATAATTAATTGTCATGATGACCAAAAACAACGTTCTTGGTTCAAGATATTTGCAGCCAAAGCGGTCAACTATGAATACTTATAACTTGTTCTTCGGAATTATTTATACAGGGGGGTTTGGTTTTACTATCTTTCATAGCCAAGGAATACCTTAGCTGACTAAACGTAAGGATCGTGGTTCTAGATGTTTACATTCAATGCGGTCAACCGCAAGTACTTAGAATGGATTGGATCTAGTTTTAATCTAGTGTCAGGGGTATTTGTAACAATTGACCTCCCCAAACGTGGCTTTAAGCCCGTTTTCTAGCGAAAGAGCTCGATACGAGTTTAGGTTACCGTCGACGTTACTGAGCAAATAGCCCACTCTCAGTACAGGTGCTACGTTCGGTTAATTAACGTTCGATTAATTTTTAAAAGGAATTCGGTGACAGGAATCGACTATTTGCGTTTATAAGTTTAAAAAGGTGTACTTTGAAGTATTGAAATAATTTCAATTGGTACAGAAAATTGCTTTAAGAGCACTGGTCAGGATTTTATATTTTTTATTTTCTCGAATAAAGAGAAATTTTAACAGAAATTAAGGAAAGCTGTTGTAGTAATACTACAGAGAAATGCTTAGAGAGAAGTATTTTGCAGACGAAGTGTCGAATTACAACAAAACTTTCGCTTTTATACTTCGTACAGAAGTGGGGTTTTAACTTTTACATATATAGAGAAGGGGGCTGGTGCGTACACAGAAGTGACGTTTGTTAACGCAACTGGATTCTGCAATTGAATATATTCTTGTATGTATTATTATCAGCATAATTTTAATATAATAAGAATTGATTCATCTCACTAATTTTTTTGGCTCTTTACAATATTTCTTTGTCACTATACCAACTGAATCTTCGTTATAATTTCACAATTTAAATAGCAGCGTAACTTATGCTGCAACGACCGCTTTCTAACCATTTGGTTACTTTCAACCATCTCTGATCGCCTACTTAATGCGACTGATTAACAAATACACCTCATTATGACAGAGTCTCTATTTTCTCGCTTTTGAAAACAGTCATAACCCGAAAATTGCCGCGTTTATTTAAAAGATTTCTAATTTAATACGTAAATACTCGTCGAAACAAACTCAAGCTTTTTGCCTTAATATTAAATATATTTACACACAAATAACCAACAACCATTTGGTGTCATATAACAGAGCGAAATTCGAATTTCTAATGCATCCAGTACAATTTATATATATATATATATATATATATATATATATATATATATATATATATATATATATAGTGCTGGACGCATGATGTATGAATAAGAAATAAACAAGCCGGCGCGCGTACGTAACCTCAATCAACAAATAAGCAAATACAGAAGGGTTGGTATCAGTGCTCATATTTTTGTTTTAAATCACAGACGACGGTCATTTCGTGATTTAATGCATACATGACGTCATCGTGATAAGTTAGACGAATGATCTTTATATAAGGATTGGCTGCTACAAGAAAGTAAAAGAATCTAATCGCGTTATGCTTGTTACAGACAGTGTGAGCGGTATTGGAAGAAAGGGCACGTATGAGCAACTAAGTGACAAACCATCACGTTTATTTCTCCTGCTTGTTACTTTTTTACAATCTAGTGGTTTTATATACTTGTTGGGTAATGGGAAATCAGATAACTATGAAAGAAAATTTGAGTCATTGAAGTAAGCGAAATCGTGTGTTAGATAAACGCATAAGTAAAAGTGTTTACAATAGCAAATACAAATGATCAGACCACATCACATGTACCTTTAGCAAGCATCATCATCTCATTCATGATACTGGGGGTGGTTGCTTGTAGGGTACAAAGTTACAATGTAAAAACACTGGTGAAACAATATTCAAAAGAGATATATTTAGACGAATGTACCGAAATCACAACACTAAATGACACAGAATTACAACCGATAGCAGACGCCTCCAAATGGAAATTATTTAAAGAGAAACACAAAATTCTCATCAACAGGAGTGCGTTACAGATTACCAGCAAAAAGAATTTTAAATGAAGATTTAGCATCACCCTGTACACTTAAGTTTGTGTGTAATGCGAAAATGTAAAATTTCACGCTTATTACAGATAATTAAATTACTTATCTTTTGGGTTTTTCTAATCGTGCATTTTTTTATTTATATTTATATAAATTTAAACGTTTCGATGACAATCAAGTAATTCTTTAAAGATATTACCATTTACTCAGGACGATAACTGTTTAAATTGTTTAAATTTATACAAAATACAAGATTCAAAAAACCTAAAAGATAATTATTTTAATTTTGTATGTAACATGTTCAATTTTTCGTATTCTATAGATCAGAGTCAAATATGAATTCTGAAGAGGAGGTATTTTATTTGAAGTATCTTGTATAATGTAAGACGTAAAATTCACCGCAATATGAGCAATGAGACAAAACCAGTGTTCTACATAGTTGATTTAGACTTCCATGAGAAATAGCTGTCATGAGGATAAATCGATTTGGGATTAGCACATGCTCTTCACCATGCTAATAATGTAAAATACTATATTTAGTAGTAAATCAGTAATAATATTGCATTACCCGCACATATTGCACTTAAAATGTAACATTTTTTTTAAATTTTAAATATGTAATTTTTTTACGAATTATCAAACTATATATATTATTAATAAATGTAAATTACGCTAGTGTAATGATTTGCTTCAAAACTGCTCGATCGGCTTTTACACACATAACTTTATGAAGGGCTGTTATAGTAACATTGTATGAATATGTAGCATTACAAAGTAGATTTACAAAATATAAATTGTATTTCAGTTCTTCCTTTGCACTGCATTGAAATTACAGATACAAGAAACTTTTGATGATCTAAACGAGGCGTATGAATAGCAAAAAAGACATTTGATTATACAACCAGCCGTACGAAAGTGAAACTGAAGAAAATTTATTATATTACCTTTGATATCAAGATGATAAAATAGCTTTTATGAATAGATATTTCTTTCATTTAGTATATTCTAATGTAACTTTGATCATACAGTATTTTAATAATCTGAACATTATTTTTATTTTTACAGACTGTTGATACACTGTATGTACTTTAAAAATTGACAATTGACTAACTGCAATCCTCACAATTGTATTATTTATGAAATTCTCATACTATAAGTTTTAGTATGATACGTCTTGACCATTTTGTGTTACGCACTGGTACTATACTTAGGTAAAACATGAACAAAGTATAACCTCCAGTAAACAAGTAATTACTTGGAACAGAATAACTTTTGAGCCTTATTCCTTTACCTACAGTGATATTACATTCCTGATCCATTTCTTTTTACTTTCATAAAACTTAGCTTTATCACAGATATTCGGTGTACGTGATTGCTTATGCAATTACTTCTACGCTATTAACTCAATCTATAAAGTATGCTATCATTTTGTAAATTACAACGAGAAAGTTATAGCATAAACTCATAAAGAGATATCAAGATATGTCTTAGTCCTTACATGATAAGATGATCACTTTTAAATGTGTGCATCACCATTTAAAATATCTGGTGTGGTAACACAACACGACCTTGCAACCAACAAAATGGAAATTAAAAGAAATGAAATAATTTTAATAAAATTTTTTTTGGATAATTATGCAACCTCTTGTTTATTACGAAAATGGGCAACATTGTACACGCAAAAACAATAATCTATGTCAAAGAAACATTTAAACCTTCATGACAGACAGAGGTTAACGGAAATCTAGATGCTAACTTAAATTAAGAGAGATGAAGTAACTTTAATTTCAATTTTTTTTAGGATAACTGTGCAATCTTTTTTTTATACGTTCATAACGAAAACAGACAACATTGTAAAAACAAAACCAAGAATGTCACAAGGACTTTTAAAACTTCCTGTCAGATAGAGATTCATAGACATAAATACATGTTAACGCAAAAACACATTCCAAAGCCGCACGTTTCTATAAAAATATCGATATCAAAGTTTCAGCATTTTCAATTATATTTGTTTAATTTTTACATTTATTTCTCTTTCCATTAAAGAGCTTTATAAAGAAAATTTATGTAAAATTTAATTTTCTTTAAAAAATACATCTACGCCTTTTGTTATAAAATTAATCGTTATTCAGATAATGAAAAAAATTGAACTAACACTCAAATTCCAACAAAAAACTTACCTTTTTTGGGTTCTTTAATGGTGTATTTTTATATTATACAAACTACACGTTTCGATAACACTTACTCTTGTCAATAGTAATATCTACTAAAATTGGTAAATAAGTTGAAACAACAACAACAATTGTTTCAACATCTTTAACAACTTTAATTAAGGTTACTACTGACGAAAAGAACTGTTACCGAAACGTTTAGATTGTATAATATAAAAATACACCATTAGGAACCCAAAAAAGATATGTATTTTATTATGTGCTAAATTACGCCTCATATCAAATAATTTCATAGAACATAATTAATGGATATCTATAAGGTCTATATGGATTTTAGATCTTTTAAATCTAAAAAAATATTTGATAAAAACAAAAGATAGTCCATAATAAACCCACCTATCAGCCACTGGATTTCCATAGAGCTCACCTCTAAGCCAAATGAAAACAAGCTAAAATGCAAAATTTTAAGTACGTAGGTATTTCCGTTCAGAAGTTAGCGTGGATATTAACATACATCCACACAGATCCACCCACACAAGCACGCGCACGCACACGCGCACGCCCACGAGCACGCACGAACACGCGCACACGCGCGACCACACACCCACGCAAACGCCAGCAAGCACACATGCTCACACGCACAAACACGCCCTGCACGCGCGTACGCACACACACACTCACACACAGGCACACACAAACACACAACCACACACACATCACACACACCGCACACATCACACACATCACAAACATCACACATCACACACATCACCCACATCACACACATCACTCCCATCACACAAGTCACACAAATCAGACACATCACACATCTCACACACACCACACACATCACATACTACACCCACATCACAAACATAACACATCACACACATCGCACACATCACCACACACACACACATCACACATCACACACATCACACATCACAAACATCACACACATCACACACATCACCCACATCACACACATTACTCCCATCACACATGTCACACAAATCAGACACATCACACATCTCACACACACCACACACATCACACACTACACCACATCACACATCACATCACACACTCACACACATCACCACATCACACACATCACACGTCACACATCACACACATCACACACATCACACATCACACATCACACAACACAAATCACACATCACACACATCACACATATAACACATCACACACATCACACATCATCACACACATAACACATCACACAATCACACATCACACACATCACACACACATACACACACATCACACACACACATCACACACACACACACACACACATCACACACACACACACACACACATCTCACACATCACACATCACACACACACATCACACACTTCACACACATCACACATCACGCACATCACACACATACACACACATCACACACACACATCACACATACACACACATCACACATCACACACACACACACACATCACACACATCACACACATCACACACATCACACATCACACACATCACACACACACACACACACACACACATCACACACATCACACACAACACACACACATACACACATCACACACATCACACACATCACACACATCACACACATCACACACATCACACACATCACACATCACACACACACACACACATCACACACATCACACACATCACACACATCACACACATCACGCATCACCATCACACACATCACACCATCACACACATCACACACATCACACACATCACGCATACACGCACATCCCACATGCACCATAGCATCACACGCGTCACCACATCACCATCACACATCCACACACACACACACCACACATCCACACACCACATCACCACATCACGCACATACCCACACACCACACACCCACACACGCACTCACGCACACCACACACGCACACATGCACAAACGCACACACGCAAACACGCACACTGGCACACACTCACACACGCACATACGCACACACGCACACACGCCCACACGCACACACACGCACACACGCACACTCGCTCACATGCACACGCGCACACGCACACGCACACACGCACACACACGCACACACACGCGCATACGCACAAACGCACACATGCATACACGCACACTGCCACACACGCACACATGTACACAAGCACACACGCACACACGCACACACGCACAAGCACACCAAACACGCACACACACACACACACACACGCACACATGCACACACGCACACACGCACATACGCACACACGCACCACCACACACATACACAAACGGACACACGCACACACGCACACTGCCACACGCACACACAGCATCACACGCAAGCACGCACACACGCACACACACACGCACACGCACACACGCACACACGCACACGCATACGCACAAACGACACACGCATACACGCACACACACACACGCACGCACGCACAGTGCACACACACACGACACACGCACACACACACACGCACATACGACACAGCACACAACACACTGCACACACACACACACGCACATACGCACACATGCACAACGCACACACGCACACACTAACACACGCATACATGCACGCACGCATACACACACACTCGCACACACGCACACACGCACACACGTACACACGTATACACGCACACTGGCACACACGCACTTACGCACAGACGCACACACGCACACGTGCACACGCGCACACGCGCACACACGCACACTGGCACAAACACACACACACACACACACACACACACACACCACACGCACACACGCACACACGCACACACGCACACACGCACACACGCACGCACGCACACACGCTCACGCGCACACGTGCACACACACACGCACACACACGCGCACACACACACGCACACACGCATACGCGCATACACGCACATACGCTCACACGCACACATGCACACACGCACACATACACACGCACACACGCGCAAACGCACGCACGCACACACGCACACACGCACGCACGCACACACGCACACACGCACACGTGCACACACACGCACACACGCATACACGCACACACGCACACACACGCGCACACACGCATACACGCACACACGTACATACGCACACAGGCACACACGCACACACGCACACACGCACACACGCACACAGGCACACACGCACACACGCACACACGCACACACGCACACTCTCACACACGCACACACGCACACACGCAAACACTTACCCACGCACACGCAGGCGCACTCGAACACCTACACGCACACGCACACTTATACGCACACGCACACGCGCACGAACACGCGCACGCACACGCATTCGAACACGCACACGCATACGCACATGTACAAACACACACACGAACTCGTACACGCACACGTACTCGCACACGCACACGCACACACACACACTCACACACTCACACACTCACACACTCACGCATACGCACACGCACACGCAAACCAACACGCACACACACACGCACACGCACACGCACACGCACCCTGACACTCACACGCACACGCACACGCACACGCACACGCACACGCACATGCACACGCACACGCACACACGAGATACAGGTTTAAAAAATTTACATACCGAACCCTTGTTAGTTAAGTTAAACAGTGGATATTGAAGGAAAAGTGTTAAATAAAAGCATTTATCGTGCATCCTGTTTCGCTTTACGTTTAAAAAGGGAAAAGACTAGTCACGTTGTGATCTTTTCCTTTCCTAAAATCTCAGTAAACCTAATATTATTACGAGTAGTGTAATGTAAATTAACTCATATCGTAACATAACGTAAAGGACCAATAGTTTAGGTTATTGCGGAAGGTAAGGTTTTATATACTGAACTCTATAAATGATTATCATAATATGCATTAAACTTTTATTTGCGTAAATACTAAAATTGTTGTAAAACAATTGGTGGAAGGTATTACATTAAGTGGACGAACCAGTAATTTATTGTTCCCGTAGAAGAAACGAAGCGGATAGCGCTAGGCAGCGTTACCTTCAGCTTTAATTCGCACACGCTTGAATACAGCGAAGTCGTTCATCTAATCTAAACCACACCGACAAGAAATACGTATTGGGCGTGGAGTAGGATAACTTTCAATTCTTTAATCTTTATTGCATTTGTGTCAGCTTGAGTACAAATTGCTGTAATGACTAAGCTCACTAATTTGGTATTCTATTTTAATTTCAATCGGAGTAATCAACCTTATGTAAATTACTTTCCCTCAAACGTAATAAATAGCAATTTATCAGACCACGTTGGACAAACTCTCAAAATTAATTATGAATTAGGGTACAACAGTGATTACAATAACACTACCGTCCTATAACCGCCTTAGGGCGTCTTAAGCTATTCGATATACTTAGCGACAATGATTAGAAACCTTTATAGTGGAATGGCTCGGATGCAAACTTGAAATTTAATGCTTTCTTTGACAAATTTTATTACGCCTTTTCTGAAGCGTTTCCAAGATAAAGGAGGAAGCACTGTAGGAATGGGAATTGTGCGAAGTGGTTTAATAATGACTTTAGGGTGTTCATCAACGTTTTTTTATGCCATCAATCATTACGAATTTTTCTTTATGTATTTCAATTGTCCCTACAACGTTATGCACAGCCTTAAAAAAGGTAAGGCAAAGTTTTTAATTAGTGAGTTACATCAAAGGTACGGAACTACGATCCCCTTACAAAAATAACACAAGGGAAGCAGACATCTCATCAAACATATATATATATATATATATATATATATATATATATATATATATATATATATATATATATATATATATATATATATATATATATATATATATATATATATATATATATATATATATATATATATATACAGGTGTCTAAAAGTGTGGACATCACTTAAGCACAGACTCCTGGTTCAAAAATGTACAATTTAACTAAACTTACCTATATGGCTTCGTTTAGCTAGTATTCTTCTTCAAAATTCTTCCATGAATAAGTTATTTTATCTATAACAACAGAACGCTTGGATCGATTTAGATAATATTCGTTATTGTACTCCTTACAGATGTAGGTCATCTTTTAAGATTATATTACTTATTATCAGTGGACCATTAATGTACGAAACATGAGTAACCCGGCATAAACCACTCAAAAACTTATTAATGTTAAGGCCAATAACTTTCCAAAGAATAGTTTCAGAAGGAGACATTCAATAGTCGTTTTTTTTTTTGTTACTTTTTAATTGATGATAGCTGTTAAGATTTAGACACAAAAAAATAAAATCCGAAGGACTGCGTACAACATTTCTTAACCCTTGAGGGGTCGCGTGGGTAATAATAACGTCATTGATCGCGTAGTTGACAATGGTCATTCATCAATTATTTTTGAGTTTATCAACTTTATTTCTATTAAAACATGCAATTTAATGAATTATATTCATTTACCAAATGATTTTGAGGTCTCCATTTCAAAATTATTACTGAAAAGGGCAAATAAAGTGTTTACAATACATTTATGATACAATAGCACCATATTAAAAATAAAAAATAATTTATTCAACGATGGCAGAATTTACAGTTTAATTTCAAACTAAAAAATGTCTCACAGTTCTTTTTTATAAACTAAAAAGCAAAATAAAGTAAAATGATAAATTACTTGTGAAATATTTTAGAGAATAATATACTTCAGCTGTTTTATTCATTTGTGTGCGAAATCTTCCTAAATTTCTTTACTTTTATAGTTTTGTGTTCACCAAAACATAAATTAGTAGACATTATTTAATAGGAATTACATACGAACACTAATAATATACTAAAACTACGGTAAACAAACATTTTCAATAAAAGAGTACATATATGTATAGTAATGATTGCGTGGATGCCAATTGTCACAAACTTAAGTGTATTGCCTTATTATAGCACCACTTACAATGTTGAAGGCTAAAATATTACTACACCCACAAATGTAATCTAGCTGTCTGGTATTCTAATAAATAAATGACGATATAATATTTATTAGTGCACTTTTAATCACACTAGTTATGGGTTATCAATTGTGAACTGTCTCAAATTGTTGTTGGTGTTAGCTAGTGATTTTTAGCAGCTAATACTCTTTGTTATTTCCGTAATAATGGCTGTAAACTACACTTACGCTGAGCAAACGGATATGTTGATGGCATTATTATATTACGAAGGTCCCTGAAGTACTAAAGTATACAACGCAAGGTTTCCAAATCGTCGCGTGCCCAATCATAAAACTTTTACAAACATTGAAAGACGCCTTCGCGAAACGGGAAAATTTGCACCGGTCACAGCTAATCGTGGATGTATTCGTATAATACGCACCCCCAGGGTAGAGGAATAAATTTTGGAAATAGTAGAAGAAAATCCATTCGAAGAATGTTGCTCATAGAGTTCTTAAAGGACAATTGCTATATATTTACCATGTACAAAACGTCCACAATCTTTTGCCATCTGATACCATCTCGCGTCTTAGGTTTTGTGAGTTAATTCAAGGAGGAAGAGCTGAAGGTGTCGATTTTCATAGCAAAATTCTCTTTACTGATGAGGCGTGCTTCACAAGGACGGGTATGACCAAATTTGTACAACGAACGTGTGTATGCAAATGAAAATCAAGAAACGCAACTTTCAACATGAGTTTAGAATGAATGTATGGGTAGGGATAATCGGCAGTTTCGTCCTAGGTCCTGCCATTTTATCAAATCGTTTAAATGGAGAGAATTATTTATACTTCCTTACCCGATTTATTGGAACACTTGCCGTTATATCTTAGACGCGACATTTGGTTTATACACGATGGAGCACCACATCATTTTACATTGAACGTTCGGAATCATCTTCATGTACAGTTTCATAACAAATGGATTGGAACAGGAGCTGATGCTCCTGCAAAATGGACAGCTCGTTCACCAGATTTAAATATTTGCGATTCTTTTGTATAGGGATCTCTAAAGAAGATAGTGTACTCTCGTCCTATAAAGACAGGACGAAATTTGAGCCAGAACACAGAACGCTTCGCGGTTCATTAAGGATGATGCAGAAATGTTACCGAGTGCAGTTCAATTTTTTGCGTTGAATCAACCTTTGCATCTAGGAAGATGGTGGTAACATTGAGCATTTACTGTAGATTTAATAAAGTACATACTTATCACTACTAAATATCATAACAAACTGCTTTATCGTCATTTATTTCTTAGAATAGAATAGACTGCTAGATTAAATTTGTTTTAAGAAACGCAGTGAGCGGTCCCTCAGATTTTACTTTTTTCTTTGTATCTAAACCTTAACGGATATCAATTAAAAAGTAACAAATAAAATTGCTATTGAATGTCTCTTTCTGAACCTATTCTTTTGAAAATTATTGGCCTTAATTTTAAAAAGTGTTTGATTGGTTTATGCAGGGTTACCCGTGTTTCGTACACTAATGGAGTACTAGCTAAACGAAACGTAATTGCACATAGGTAAGTTTAGCTAAATCGTCTTATTTTCGAACCAGGAATCTGTGCTTAAGTGATGTCCACACAATTTAGGGACCCCAGTTAAAAAAAACGCCTCAACCTCCAGAATATGCACAATTCACAATGAAAGCTGATCTTGCCTTTTCAGTATTTGTAGGTTATGTGCATGCTAAATAAATGTAATGCAGCAAATTTAACGTGAATGATACGAAAATTATTACAATAAACGTTGTGTCCCCTTGACATTCTAAACAGTATCCTAAGAGATTATGAAATTATTAAAGGGTATTTTGTAAAAAAAATGGAGCTCATCTCATTACATGCAGTAAGTATACGATTTTTTAATTCGTCGGCATTATAAATTATTATTATTATTATACATTACAAATTTTACATTTCAAATAACTACAGCGAAAGAAATCATTTAACAACAGATCGGGCGATCGCGGTGGCCAAGTTAAATGAACAAATCTCCCTATCCACCGGCCCGACGTTATATTGTGTATGCGTTAGATTTTGTAAATGAAGATTCGGTCGTGACTAATATCTGATTTAGTAAAAAATGAAGTGCATTAGGAAGATGAAAATGGATAATGGAGATAGGCACAAACCGATAATTTTTAAGCAAAACGATGCTTCGTCTGTGAAGACTATTTTTTGTAAAATGTCTTCACTACCATTGAATAAATTAAATAATGATTCACAAAAATACGACCTGTATTTAAATTTGCTTAATGTTTGAAATTTGTAATTCAAACAGTTTGGTAATATTTTCGTCCTAAGAGTCACAATGGCGCCACAAAAACAAAGAAGAAAAGGTTTTATCTCGTATTTTGTAAAATGCAGGTGTTCCTACCCGTCGATTAAGTGCGGCAACAGGGATAATCCAATCGTCTATCTGAAGAATTTTAAAGAAGGGAAAAATCCATCCATTCCACTACACTCCTGTCAAAAATCTATTGGCTTAAGATTTACCAAGGCCTTCGCGTCTCCAATCGTTCTAGTTCCAGTTAACAGGCCGTCCACGTAGTAATCTTTCAGTGTTACTGATGACGCTTGCGGGTAATTGTTTTCTTCATCTTGGACTAGTTGCTGCAATGTTCTTACTGCTAGATAAAGTGCGGAAGCTGTTCCATACGTTACGGTTGTAAGTTGATACTCCTCTACGTCAGCCGTGAACGCGTAGCTATGTTTTCTCTTCTTCTTACTAGAATGTCCCAAAGATCCTGTTGTAATCTTGGCCCTACGTCCATCATCTTATTTAGACTCTTTCCATTGCAGTCATTAGATGATGCGCTAAACACTACTCGCAGCTTGGTCGTTGTACTAGATTCTTTCATGACTGTGGTAGGTACATCCTGTTCTCACTTGGGTTGGTGGCTAGTTTCATGTGTCCCAGCTTCACGTACTCGCTCATAAACTTTTTGTAACCGTTTTCTCCAAATTGGCGCCACCACTAAATATGGGTAGCTTTTTTTCCGGTATATTGATGTTGCATGTCTTGTCTCCAGCCATTTCTATTTTATTTCCGAGTTGGATGCATATTTCGTCACACCATTGTTCGGTTTTCTCGAACTCGTCTGAAAAATAGGTATCCTGAGATTTTGTTTCATGTACCTTAATGTGTTCGTGCAGTTCTTCAATCGCAATCCATTGTTGCTGAATCGTATATTGACATAACTTAAATTGAACCGTGTTTTATTCTTCTTTCAATCTTTCCTCTACTTGTAATAGAGATCCTAATTGTTGTATCTTAATCTCCTGTCATTTCAACCGCTGTTCTTATTCTTTGACGACCCCACCGTCTTCTGGCGAGGTGGTCATTAGCTTCTTTTATAGCTCTGTCAAGCAGTTTTTAATGTGATTGCATAGCTTAGCTAAGTTTTCAAAATATTCTGATGTGTGGTAGTCTCTCATCATCTCTCTGCAGTTCTGATATCTCATTATGTATGCTGATCGCGTTTTCCCACCATGTATCCAATGAATAGCGACGCTCACTAATGTACGCCTTGTTCTTCCGTGTCGCCGAATCTTTCTTCATATTCGTACGCATATTTTCCATAGCCTTGCCAATATCAGTTTGATAGCTGGCCACTTTGTTCATTCTCCATTTTTCGTTTTGTATCTTGTGCCGTTTATCTCTTCTTCATGTGCTGGGGTTCGCAATGTTAATTTTAATTTGACTTTTCCTCGTTCTAACTTCTTAAGGCTGCGGGTGGTGGTGATTTGTCGTTGGTGGTGACTTGAAGTACCATGTGCTGATATCTTCAATCCGGCTCGAAGGACCACGTTCATTCTCCGGTTAATGAGATAGAGTATTTTTGGGGTTTTGATGTGAGGAGTACGCCGTCACTCTTACTCATTGTGGACTATGTCTCACAACCCCTTTGAGAAATTGAACAAAATGGTTTTCATTCAAAGACTGAATTATTTAACACTACTTACAAGTTTAAATACAGTTCTTAATATTACGTAGTTTGTTTTTGTCCTAAATCTTAGGTCATGTTTATTTTACCTAAGCGATTCTATGCCTACCTTGCAATTGCTTACTATAATTGACCTGCTCTATATAACATACTTAATAATCATTTCCGATGTGCTAACTAGTTTCAACATGTATCTTAATTCTAATTATATACCTAAATTTGGTGACCAGCTAAATCTGTTTAATCCCTGCATGATTAAACAATATGCATATGTATATATGTTCTTAATATATTACGTATGTAAATTACTTGTAGATATTGCAAGATGATTGAAAGATTTCTATTGCGCATTATATGTTTGAGTAAAACTAATATTGTAGACGTTTCGTATAATTTAGTGTTTGTACAGAGATTTATTTACAAAAATTGACATTAAATAATATTACTATCAGGAGCAAGATTTATCAAACCTTGTAAAACACGATACTAGATTAAAAGTTATTTAACTACTTACTCCGAGTGGAAATAACATAATTATGTATACATTTATACAACAACGTCAGAAGGTAACAGCATACATCCCCACTGAATTAATTTAATGCATTTTGTGTTCAGACAGGTTTTCACCAAGTGATATAGAATCGTTATTTATGCATCAATTTCGTTGGAGAAACGTCCCAAACCATTGCATCGATGCTCGATTAGTAAATTTTATGCATTTTTCGTGGCCATATAGATCTTGAGCAAGAGATGTCAAAACCTTATTTAAACACCAATTTTTGTGAAGAGCATCCCAAAAGTAAATTTTCCGATTTTTTTTTGCCATATGAATTTTAACTAAAAGATGTCAAAACCGTAATTTATGCAACAAATTTGTTGAAAAGGCGTCACAAAGTTTTTTGTCGATGTCCAATAGGCAAATTTATTGCATTTTCCGTGATCACATGGATTTTGGCCAAGAAATGTCAAAATCGTTCCTTATGCACCAGTTTAATTTAAAAATCGTGCAAAAGCATTGCCCCAGTAAGTGAACTTAATGTATTTTCAATAACCATGCAGATTTTAACTAAGAGATGTTAAAATCATTACTTATGCACTAATTTTTTTGGAAAAAACGTACTAATGCATTGCAGTGGTGCCCAATGCGTAAATGTAAATGTGCGCAAACGTCCCAAGGTGTTTTATCGATTCCTAATAATTAAATTTAATGCATTTTCCGTAATCTTATGGATTTTGACCAAGAGATGTCGAAATCGTTATTTATGCACCAATTTCTTTAGAAGGCTTTATAAGTGAATTTGATGTATCTTCTGTGACCATATAGATTTTGACCACGAGATGTCAATGTCGTTACCTATACACCATTTTTTTAGAAAAACACACCAACGCATTGTATTTTTCTGACCATATGGATTAAAAAACCAAGAAATGTCAAAATCGTTATTTATGAACCAATTTTCTTAAAGAAACGTCAAAAAGTTGGTTAGCGCGGTACTCTAGCAAAGTGCAGGTCATAGGTTCAAATCCTACTCGAGGTAAACTTTTTATTTATGTATTTAATAAAATTAATAATTTTTATTACGCATTTTATGTAAAGTAATTTTATCATAAGGATGTGTTACTTTTAGTTAGCCCATATTTAAAAGACTGATAGCGATTTCGATTTAACCAGATTATTTAATTTTTTAGATAGCTTTCTTAAGTAAATCGATTTTCACAATTATCGAAACTTTATTCTGATAGGTAACTACCATTATAACAAACATTGGTAGAATTAGACACAGACACAGAGTTGAAATGAAGTCAAATGTACAAATTAATCCCAAAAAACTTTCCTCTTAATTATTAATTGAATTAATTTTTTGATTTGCATTTGATACATTCCATACTTGACTCAGCAGTTTTATTTTTAGTATTAAAATTATCTTAGCAGTTTATGTTAGGTACTCTATCTGTCGTTTAAGATATAGTTTTATTGAATTGTTTTATTCAAGCTCATGAGAGAAATCCGTGTTATGCTCCGTAATTAAACATAACTAGTGCATCACCCAAACTTTATGTTATAAAAAAATAAGCTGTTATTACATAAGTGAAAAAAAAATACGTTTCTGTATTACACATTTTTTATAAGATAACATGATAATAATAGTAATTAGATATTTGAAGAAGTATACTTCAACATAATCTAGGGTCCGTCAGGTAGGACAAATATAGTTAAACAATCGTTAGTAACGGAAATGTACCCAATACGTTAACAAATAATGCGACTTAAACTAAAATATCAACTTTTATTTTATTTTTTAGGTATTTAGAAACCTAGCGTATTAATATATTTACCGAATTTGTAATTGTGATACACAGTATTAATTACATTTACAAAATCAAAAGCGGCAACATCATAAATTGATAACATATTGATAACATATAAAAAGGTTTAGATATGTTTTAGTTTATATTTCATTTTATACATTTATAAAGTATTTACGCTATACACGAAAAAAAAACAATGTTATTGAAATTAAAATTATGCTTCTGTTATTGTACAAGGGATTTAACAAGTGCATAGACTAGTACTATTTCCTACAGTTACCTGAACAGACAAACTGGTTTTACTATAATATGTAAGCAGGCTTTGTAAAAATTTATAATAAAAATTTTATGATAAGCTTAAAAATATTTTGAAATTCATATGACAAAAATTATGATACAGTTTTAATGACCGTATAGTGGTGAATTTAAATTGTGTTCTACGTGAATATTTACTGTTAAAATATAAACAAACTATGTATATACGTTTTTTATAGCAGATAAAGGTCTTTGCACTTATGTATCAATAAAAATTGGTTAACATAGTTGAATTTGTTGGATACACTAATACTAAAGGTCAATACAGTACAGTTACATATTTTTATAGGAATACTGCGATACACGGCAGTGTTCTGGATTTGGCAATTCATGTTCCCTTTGAATCTTTGGAATACAATTAAGTTGTAATACTCAACTATTTGTTACATAAACCTCCTCTTGAGTGTATTATCTTTGTGAATGGATCAAAATCGATCTTTGTATAGTATAATTTAAAAATTTTAAATAAAAAAATTATTAAGTAAAATAAGGCATTATTTATTATGTGCCACATCAGATTTTTCAATTAAATAAATTGATTTTTAAGGCTTATTTAGTTTCATACAAAAAATCAATATAAGAATAGCTTGCTTAAAATTGAAAAGGTCTGTACAATTTAGTTTTTGTCTCTCACAATACCGCCGAAGTGTTTGGTAACCATTAATCTAAAATCTTAAAGTTTCTCTGATCGAAATATAAACAAGCATTCTCAACGGAAACATATATATATATATATATATATATATATATATATATATATATATATATATATATATATATATATATATATATATATACATATTAAAATCTAATTTTACAGAAACCAATTCGTTGGAAGATGAAACCAATTCAGTGTACATTTCATGATTCTGATGATGATATCGAAGGATAATACGTGATAATAACCCATATTAATAATATAGGTTCAGAGTATTATTAATTATATATATATATATATATATATATATATATATATATATATATATATATATAGTGTGTGTGTGTGTGTGTGTGTGTGTGCGTTCCAACGTACATGGGTGCGTGTGTGTACTGCATGTGTGCGGGCGTGTGTGCGTATGTGTTATGTGTGTGCTTGTGTATGGTGTGTTAGTGTGTATGTGTATGTGTATATTATGGCACATGCCAGTAGTGGTGCGTTGTTATACTATGTTATGCGTGTGTGCATGTGTGCTTGTGTGTGTATTGTGTGCTCAGTGTGGTGTGACGTGTGTGTGTGGCGTGTGTGTGTGTGTGTGTGTGTGTGTGTGGTTGTGGGTGTGATGTGTGTGTATGTGTGGTGCACGTGCGCGTGTGCGCGTTAGCGTGTACCGTGGCGTGTGTTGCGTGTGTGTGTGTGTGTGCAAGTGCTGTGAACGTGTGTTCCTGAGTGGGGATGTGGGTGTGTGTGTGGGTGGGTACGTACGTACCTGCATAGGTGTGGGCGTACGGGCGTGCGATCATGCGTGAGCGCGTGTGCGTGTGTGCGTGTAGTGCATGTCATGTGTGGTGTGGTGTGTTGTGATATGGGTGTGGTGATATGTGGGTGTGTGTGGGTGTGTGTGTGCGTGTGTGTGTGCGTAGTGTGTAGTGATGTGTCGCGCGTGCGCGTATGTGTGTGTGGTGTGCGTGTGTGTGTGTGTGTGTGGGTGTGGATGTGGGTGTGGGTGTGGGGGTGTTTGTGGGTGTGGGTGCGTTTTTTTGTGGGTGTAGGTGTGCGTGTGCGAGTGTGTGTGAGTGTGCGTGTGTGCGTGTGTGCGTGTGTGCGTGTGTGCGTGTGCGTGTGGGTGTATGTGGCGAGCGCGTATGCGTGTGTGTGCATGTGCGTATGCGTATGCGTGTGCGTGTGCGTGTGCGTGTGCGTGTGCGTGTGCGTGTGCGTGTGCGTTTGCGTGTGCGTGTTCATGCGTGCGTGCGTGCGTACGTACGTGCGTGCGTGTGTATAAATCGATCAATTCCGTTTTGTATTTAAGTGTACGAGTATATAGGTTCATTTTGTCGTATATAACTCATATTAAAAAAAAACACGAGAAACTGGTTTTAGCCAAGCACTTTGGTGTTACGCACAAGTCGTATATTATCAAGACATTTTTACATCCTTAGGTACCCACACGTAAGTTACTGTTGCTTAACATTTGTTTCCTTAGTGTTTTTGTATAGTATGTAAATCATAGTATTACTAAAACCTTAATTAATGAAATCAGTTTCTTATGTTCCACTATTGTACCAAATAATTATAATACGCACACTGAACGAAAAAGGAACATAAATAAAATGAAAATGTTCCTTGAATCAATGAATTAAATCCTTATTTTTGAGCCGATGAACTAATTTATTAATGTCATGAAACAGCGTTCATTACTTTTATGAATCTAATTTCGTTATATTAATGAATCGAATTCATTATATTTATGAACTGGTGGATGACCTCAATGAACAGCATTCATTATGTCAATGAACAGCATTCATTATGTCAATGAACAGCATTCATTATGTCAATTATCTCAAGGTACAGCGGTCTCATCTCAATGAGCAGCATTCGTTATGTCAATGAACAGCATTCATTACCCCAATGAATAGGGTTTATTATTTCTATGAATAGATTTCATTATCTTGATGTACCACCTTCATCATCTCAATGGATAGAGGGGTAATGAGTTGCCAATAGATGCCTATGAACAGTTAAATTTTGTCATATCATAAGTGAGAGGAAAATAGGAACTAGCGAGATCATTATAGAGTTTAGAAGCCGTGTAGAAAAATGTGGATTGCGCCCGTTTGGTACGACAAGTGGAGATTTGTACTGCATAGTGATGATGTGAATGGGCGAACTGAGTATTCTTAGCAAAGATAGCATGAGATGGTACCGAATGGGTCCATTTTTTTCTCCTTTTCTTTTTTTTTCCTTTCTTGTTCAATTTTAACAGCATTTTTGACGTATTCAGAATTTGCAATAACCAAAATAAATAAACATTGCACAGTAGTCTAATAAGTATTTGAACTAATATCGATATCTATATAATTTGGATTAGCCTCACTAAAAGGATATAAAATTACTGTTGGTTTGGGAGACATTAAAAAAATGAATATATAAGAATAATATACGTATATTGGAATTGAATATAGAAAAACTTAACATTTTAAATATTGCTGAGTTTGTGGAATTCATTTATCTTCATATTTATACTATACAGTACCATCATTATTTCTAACTTTAAATACTAAAATCTTTAATTGAAGATTTGCACATTGTTTTAACTGTGTACATTTTGAAGTAAAATATCTTTTTCATTATGATGAATAAAAAGTTGCTTCAATTTTGCAATTTTACCGTGTGAAATCCTATGGCCACAGTTAAGAAAAACGCACTGTATAAACAAGTTGCTAACTAAAATTATATTCCAGAAAATTTGATTATATGATTTACCGGTAATTAGATATTAAAAAAAAAAACATTTTAACACGAGAAAATCAAGAATTTGCAGCAATACAGTTGAGAAACAAAAAATTAATCCTACTACTAGCACAAAACACTAAGTTATTGCATTATATTCTCTGCTAAAATCTGAACTTTGGGATATTTGTTTTTAGATTTCATTTTAAAAAATGAGGTTTCCAAAAAGGAATCAAACATTTCGGACTCTCCTGGAAATTCTAAGTTAAATAAATACATGATCTTAAAACAAAAGTCCAAGGCTCTGATTATGTTTGACAGAGGATATCGGATATCATCAAAATTTACAAAGATCTCTTCTATAGAAAAAATATCTTGACCAATACAAAAAATAAAAAAATAAATGATGATATCGAAGAATAATACGTGATAATAACCCATATTAATAATATAGGTTCAGAGTATTATTATTATTATATATATATATATATATATATATATATATATATATATATATATATATATATATATATATATACAGGGTGTCCAGTTTAAGATGAAATGCATGGGGATATTGGAAACCGTTAGAGATACGAAGATGGTTAAATGGAGAAAAAGTTGCTCATTATATGCCCAAGAAGAACCATGGTTACATGTCAAAAAATCCTTCCATTTACTAGACACAGGGTGATAACTGAAAATATGCGTTTTCTAAAATCGCTATATCTTGTTTCTTGCAAGAGATACATCCACGATTTTTGCAGGATGGGGGTAACAGGTAGCGAGGATTTCAAAATGATTTTGAAAAAATCTAGGCCTACTAGATTTTGAGATAATGCACGCAACTTTCGATTTTCTTATGGACGCCATATTGGATTTTTGCATTTTGAATTCTTCATAAAAATGCTTTTCAACCATATATCATATGTTTATAATCTGCCAATGAGAAAGTGTCAAATTACACAATTAAATTTATATCAAAGCAACCTTGACATATTATGTATTTTAATTAAATGAAAATTAATCTACAAATTAAACTAACTATTGAGAACAATATTATTGATTATTAACATAAATCATAATAATAAAAGTGACAAAAAACAACAAAAAGTAAAATTTAATATTATACTGAATTTTACTATTAATTAATCAAATGCTCGAATAAACCTTCATTCTCCTGCAAACACCATCTGCATAGAGTTAGCACTGCATCACAAGAGTTCCTTATCATCTCGCATTTTTGAATTCTTCATAAAAAATGCTTTTCACCCATATATCAGATGTTTATAATCTGCCAATAAGAAAGTGTCAAATTACACAATTAAATTTATATCAAACTAGGCCTTTGCCAATCAACCATCTATTCAATTATTGCAAGAGAATGGAGGTTTATTCGAGCATTTGATTAATTAATAGTAAAATTCAGTACAATATTAAATTTTATTTTTGTTGTTTTTGTCACTTTTATTTTTATGATTTATGTTAATAATCAATAATATTGTTCTCAATAGTTAGTTTAATTTGTAGATTAATTTTCATTTAATTAAAATACATAATATGTCAAGGTTGCTTTGATATAAATTTAATTGTGTAATTTGACACTTTCTCATTGGCAGATTATAAACATATGATATATGGTTGAAAAGCATTTTTTATGAAGAATTCAAAAATGCAAAAATCCAATATGGCGTCCATAAGAAAATCGAAAGTTGCGTGCATTATCTCAAAATCTAGTAGGCCTAGATTTTTTTCAAAATCATTTTTGAAATCCTCGCTACCTGTTACCCCCATCCTGCAAAAATCGTGGATGTATCTCTTGCAAGAAACAAGATATAGCGATTTTTAGAAAACGCATATTTTCAGTTATCACCCTGTGTCTAGTAAATGGAAGGAATTTTTTGACATGCAACCATGGTTACTTCTTGGGCATATAATGACGCAACTTTTTCTCCATTTAACCATCTTCGTATCTCTAACGGTTTCCAATATCCCCATGCATTTCATCTTAAACTGGACACCCTGTATATATATATATATATATATATATATATATATATATATATATTAATAATAATAGTACTCTGAACCTATATTATTAATATGGGTTATTATCACGTATTATCCTTCGATATCATCATCAGAATCATTGAAATGTACACTGAATTGGTTTTCATCTTCCAACGAATTGGTATCTGTAAAAATTAGATTTTAATATGTGATTTATAGATTTATTTAAAATAAAATTGCCTGGGAGTTTTTCAACCAAATCGCTAACGAAAATTGGAAGTTGATCTCCAGCAAACCAGTTGAAAACGTAACAGTGTTCATGTTCTTTCCAACCATATTCCAACGGGCTTGACGAGCTAGGGTCTTTTTTGAAAGCATTTTTCCACATGCTTGAAATATAATTTGCTCGTAAAAACTGTTGGTAAAGTTTACTTTTACAGGGTGGTATAGAGTTTGCATCAAAGATGCGTACGTTTTTATTGAACTATTCATTAATATGTTTAGCCTTGTAAGAACTCATGAAAATCTGGAACCTGCCATCATCCACGTTTTTCGATTTTTTTGCATTGTATATTTGACAAGTGAAATTTTGAATCACGTCAAAAAGTTCTTTCAAAGGATCATCCGTTAAATCAACGTCACCAAGAGCTGCAAATGCATTTTTGATGTTCAATACTATTTTTTGGACAAGGTGAAAGGTCTTTTGTTACCCTTATTAGAAAAACCTGGATTATAATCGCAGCCGGTAAGAGCATGGAAACCAACCAAGCTTTTACTAAGTAATTCACCAAGCTTCTCATAAATTTTTGTAATGTCAATATACTGTTCATTATTTCCTGTTATTATTTCCTGTTCCTGCGAGCATCCAAATATGGGAAGAAGTATTTTTAATTGTAGCATATTACCAAGCATGATTATCAAAATATCCGTATCAGAGACTCTAATTACGATATTTGATTGATCAGCGATACTACACGTATGATAAATAATTTTACTGTCTGCTTCTTCATGCAACTCACAACATAAATTTTCAATAATATTCGATTCTACTTTAATATCATTTGTAATATATGAATAGGAATTCCGAAAACTAAGATGAATTAATTTATTACCAAGAAATGTTACAATTTCATCACTTGCCCAATGTTTAGTAAAAAAATCAATGAGAGCTTCCTTAAATTTTGTGTTTTTCATTTCTTTTCCAAAATCTGCTGGTTTTATTTGATCAGGTCCAGAGATAATATATTCAATTTGTGGTGTCTTAGAAACCGTTCATTATCTTTTATTGAAGGGTGAAAATATTGATCAAATATTACGTCGTTTCTTCTAGCAGGATATTTAGCTATCATTTACAAAAATTTTTTTGAAACATGACCAAATGTTTTGGGCATCTCTTTCATGGAATGCAGTGTGAAGAAACCATCTACTAAAAATACATCAGTATAACTCGGCGGTTCATGGTTAATATTTGCTTCAAGGCACTTGGCAAGTACTGATTTATTGGTTTTACAGATAGCACCATCTAAATGACATAAAGATAGAAGAACAGGAGTTATCGGATATGATAAAATTTTAAGGACATCGATATTGTGGTCCATCGAAATTCCCAACATGCGTCCGAATAAATCCCGTTGTGGTCGAATGTCTTGATTTTTTTTCTACTTGACTATAAAAATTATAAATTGCTGTTTTCTTTAATATTTTTTGAAATCGGTTGATGTTTGAAGCACACTTTGAAATGAATATCTCTCGCTAATCGTTCCCGATTTTCTCAAAATTGAGAATAAACTGTTCAACTTGAAGCGAAGCAGCTGTTATGCATGCAATATTAAATAATTGATCTGCAGATAAGTTAGAACTGAATGGATTAATGTATTAATTAAAAGAATCAACAAATTTCTCGAGTTGATCGGAGCTTTTTTTAATATTATGCGGCTGTAATTCTGCAGAAATATCTTGGCTTTTTCCAAATCCCAGTTCCTCCAAAACATGAGTTATAAATGTTAGAATAGTTGAACGAATATGATGGCTCCTTGCCCAACGTTGACTAGCCGAGATAGAATCTGTCAAATGGACTACTCCAGTGAGTCTTATTGCAGCATCAATTGTTTGTTCCAGAGTCAGATGTATGGGCTGTCTTGAACAAGACTTTTCTGTCTAATTCCAAAAAATCCGTTTTTAAAATCTTTAAAGCCTTTATGAGTTTCAGCAGCTTTCGTCAAATTGTAGTGATATTTAACAGTCCATCTTGCATAATTTTGATGATTACATGCAAAAAACAAATTCGTTATTTTTGGTCATACGTATTTAAACAACTCAAAATGTCCAACACGAAAAGTTGAATAATATTGTACAATCTTTATATATGTAAATGATATAAAACTGGGCAGTTTTTCCAGTCACCGTTGATAGTTTTTTTTTTTTCATATTTTGTATAATCATTACATAATTCGTTGAGGTTTTTTTTGTGTATGATGAGTAATGACGTTTGACACGTTTGAAATTGAAATTTTTCAAGTTCTTGTCGTACATCACCTGTTATTTCTATATTTTCATGTTGCGAAGAAGATCGGAAATGAAGTATGTGTAATCCTAAAGCCATTAGAGGGTGAAGTCTCTTACACCTATTGAAATGCTTACTTTGAATAAAACTTGACAACGACCCACTTGCGACCAATTTTCCCAATTGCTTTGAAGTAGAATGACATGATGTGAAAAGCGCCCAACTGTATAAATATTTTGTCAAATTTTGGTTTTTCAGTGGATTGAATTTGAAGCGCAATCTTTGCTATTGCTAAATCATACGTGACTTGAATGTAAGGTTTGTTTAATTGGTCTAAAATTTTAATACTTTGCTGCATTGTTTCTAAAACAACAACTGTACTTGTTGGTGATGAATTATTTGGCTTCAGGTAGGAAATTAATTGCTGTGTACTGTCATCTTTGGTGATTTTACTATTGAACCCAACCCACATAGGAATATTTGGCAAACGTTGAGCATGACTTAACATCCAGACAGTATCGATTCGACTATAACGTCCAAGCTTTAGCGGGATATGGTCTTCTTCGTCAATTGTTGGTTGAATAGTACTAATCATTTTAGGTTTCTTCGGGTTCTTATGGTTTCATAAGTTCTTCTTCGACGTTTATTTGTATAAGTTTCCGATTCTACTTCAATATCGTCTTCAACGCTAAGGTCGATATTTTGATAAATAATTCCCACGGTGTCGTGAAGAGTATGTTTTCCGGTTTTCGTATCAACAAATCTATCAAGATTGTCGTATGCAATACCTACCGATAAATTTGCCGATTTTTTAATTACTTTAGAACATAACCCTGCTCATGTAGTTGATGTATAAGTTGAATCTGTTTCCAGTTCTTCAACAGCATTATAACTTATACAATGTTCGTGCCTGTTTAAAATGTCTATAACTTGTAAGGCTTTTTAATGTCATACCTAAACGAATGTGTTTGGACGTTTTTAAGTTACCAGTATGGGTCATGTAAATAAAATCTTGTGATATAGAATTAACATGACGTTTATAATTGTCACAATTTCGACGTTTGCGAAATAGCTGAAGAAACAAAATCTGATAGACTTGGTGGTGTTGAGCATTCACCTTGAATTACCGGTTGACTGTTTAAATTGTCCGGTAGTTTTAATTTCTCGATGTTCACTATTTCTTTTCGCAAAATTGATGCTGCTGCTTGTAAAATGTCCTGATCTTTTAACTAAACAAACAGTGAATCATCAATGGTTGTGATTTCTTTAGGTACAATATTTCTTTTATGATTTGCTTGCAATATTTGAATTCCATCTGGGAATTTGGTACGAAGCTTTTCTTCCAAATGTTGCACTGTAAATGCTGAACTTGAAGTTTCCTCAATGTCATTATTTAACTTCCTTAATAAGTCGGTATACTGCTTGTGTGAATAAGTGTCCTCTATTAATCACATTTTCTTCCACCAAAGCAGTTACTTCCTCAAAGACAGTTTGATGGTTGTCTCGATGGATATGCCACCTGTGTCTGTACAGGAATTTTAGTAGATAAACTTCTTTTTTTATTAAATTCATTTCGACAAATATTGTGGTAATATATTTTTTCATCACTTATATTTTGCAGCTTACCTAAGATTTGTTTACAGTAATCGGTATCAGCTTGTATATCGTACAATGCTCTGTTCAAACTTTCCTTTATCGCAGCATGTAAAAATAGTTGTTCAAAACGGAATTATTTTTTCTTGCTACTAAAGAAATATGAAGTACCAATGCTTACTGAAATTGCATTTTTAGAAGTTGACGTTTCTGATAAAAAAACTGGCTGATTCAGGATTTGCATGAACTTTTTCCTCCAATGGTTCATTTTCTTGGGCATCATTATCTTCTTCTACAAGTACAGGTAGTACTCCTACAGGACCTACAGGTACAATTATGTTTTTTGCAATATCAGCAATTATTGGATTGTTAACCGATGTTGATGACGGTTCTGATGTTTTTTGTTTTCTGGTTTTTTTAGATGCAGTCTGACAATATATTTTGTTTAATGCCGTAAATGTCTTGTAACAAGTGCGAAGATATCCTGAATCATAAATTTCATTAGGTAAAATAACATCACTATATTTGAGGTTAAGAGTTCTTCGTAAAACTAAAACATTCCGACATTTTTTTATAGTTTCTTCTGAAAATAAATGTACACTTTCATTTTCTTGTGAAGTACAAAATACACACTGTAATTCAGTTTA
This sequence comes from Vesta saturnalis, assembly GCA_036346205.1. Lineage (NCBI taxonomy): Eukaryota > Metazoa > Arthropoda > Insecta > Coleoptera > Lampyridae > Vesta > Vesta saturnalis. The sequence goes on along the minus strand of JARFJB010000015.1, from coordinate 408,147 downwards.
CATGATCTTAAGTTCATAGAATGTTCGATACTTAAATCAATAAAATAAAAGTGAAATTCACAAAATTAAATATTTTATAACGTTCACTGCGCACGATGTTTCACTGCTGAGTTCAGAAATACACTGAAAATATTAGACGAAACCGTAACTACTGTAGACGTTTCATTGTTCAACAAAAACATTTTTCTGAGTAACAAAAGAAAGAAAGAAATAAAACTATTGGATTGGAGCGTATGCTCTTGTCGGAGGTAACGTTCCGTTGTCAGCCGGGATGTTACAACCGCAGAAAATGTCTGCCTTGCTAAATATAGGTTTAAAGTATTATTATTAATATATGTATATATATATATATATATATATATATATATATATATAAATTTCAGCTTTTTTAAAATAATGTAAATTGTTCATTTTTTTGGGGAACTTCAAGTGTCTGCCATGACCTTGAAACCATCATGGCTGTCTGCCATTGTTATTTTTCAGTAATAATAATATAATATTTTAAAATATTCAAGGGACAACCTTGTTACTATAACGTTGAACTAAAATTTTTACAACTTTCGTACCTGTGTGACTCTATAGGAACCTCCGGGCGGACTGTAGCGTCCCCATCTCATGTACGACAGATACAAGAGGGTAAATAAAAAAAACATAAGGTTTGTTAAAATACCGTAAGTCTGCCGGCCACTGGCTCTTAGACTAGTATGTTGTGCCCAATACATGATAAAATGTAGTTTTGCGTATCACAACTATGCGTCCAGACTTTTTCCCAACCAGTTTGGTCTATAAATAAAGTACATATGGATCAGAATAAAAGTCATTTTATATTGTATATCTTGACTATCGCATAGAAAACCGTTATCCATAGGCGTTGAATAATGATTTTTTTCTCAATGCCATAGGTCCTCTACAAATTGTGTGAATGCTTTATATTCATAAATTTCATTATAACAAACAACGTAATATACAGGTATTACGTTCTTCAAACTGATTTTAGTAAATTGTCTCGCATGATCAGCTGTCTCTCTTTACATTGAAAGAATTTTCATTTGTCATCAAATTTAAGATTTGTGTACGACCGAAATTTTAACTCAGGAAACTGAGAAGTTGTGCACTACTTGTATCTGATCAAGATAACTAATCGAAAATTTTTAAAAATTCGTAAATAATAAAATTCCAATTTTTTTTTCATAAATATTCAAAGATTATTTATTTGCATAGTAAATACTAAAGTAAGTATTTAACGTCAACGTACCCACATAGTAATACCATTGTTTGTATACACAATGGTAAGCTACCTCAGCCTTACCTATTCTCCGAGAATAATATAAACACTTCTGAAATTGAGAATGACTCATTATCTTTACAAGTTAAATTTGCTTTATTATTATATTTTCAAGATTATTTTTTTTATTTAATTATATTTAGTAGTTTTACATAATACACAAATTTATTTATTAGATATTAATTCACATTTATCCATCTAAATCATTAAAATATTGTCAATCCTTTCCTTACTTTGTAGTTAATTTTTTGATTACCATCGTTATCTAATGTAGCTAATTGATGCTTGTAGGGCAATTAGTATACTATCAAAAATTTTTAATTGAAAACACATACATATACCGAATTAAATATACATATAGGTAAATATACATATGTAGATAGTGTATAAGAATTAGTTACTCTTTTCCATTACTTTTTATTTCCATTAATTATTTCCAATCAATCTGTTTTGACGACAAACAAATGTAGTTACATTTTTAAATCTAGTAGGTGATATGCAAACAGTAATTAATGGCCAACCACGACGATATTCCATGATTCCTAAAATGTGCATCGAAAACAGGTTTCTAGAAAAAATCTGTACTTTGTTCTTTAAATTCCAGGTAACGTTTGCAGGTAAGTGCATTTGTAGATAGACATTGAATGGTACCTCTATACAGTCATTTATATACTGCGTCTATTGCAGTGTGTGTATATCAGTTTCAAGTTTACATATTTAAACTTAATATAACAGGGTAAGTATTTTTTTTTAATATATAGTAGCAACTTATTTCCCATTTCAGGATGCAGATGATGAGATAGAGTTCTGAAATGGTCTCTCAATAAAATTCAAGTCTTCAATATACAAAAAATAATTGCATTATTCGGTTTATTAATGTTTAGTACGTGCGACTAAATGGAGTGAAATCTACATTTGCGTTTGAAAGTAGGTATTTATTACTTTATCTATATATATAGTTAAAATCTTAATTGAGCACACTAAATTTTGCTACATACGAAATGTAACTTAAAATACATTTTTGCATGATGAGGGAGATTGATCATTAATTTAAACTTGTTTTATTGAGTATCGTAATGTAACTGCATACCTAGTTATAAAAAACTTTAAAACAGCCGATTACGATAGTTTGTAAGGGCACGCAGTTTCATAAATAGAAAAAAAGGTGTTTCGCAATATGAACCTTTTGTAATAAGTGTATTTTCCTTTGTTTGTAGTTGCTGTCCGGAAAACAATTCCTTTGACTACTGATATAGAAATCCTCTCAGCAACCAAAATGTGGATTAGAAAATCAGCAAGGCGATTGAAAACATTTTATTTGTATACATAATCGCTTTTCATTAGTGTTTTCATTTTTTATGTTAAAGCTTCTTGCTATATTATATTATTTTTCATTTTATAAGTAATAAAGTGTTATTTAATCGAAACTATTTCACTTTTATTAACTCCTATGTAGCTATGCATTCCCAAAAGTCACCATTAAGAGATCTGAATAGAGCAACCTAAAAGTATTTTTCTAGTACGGATTATTTCTAACCATAATATTTACTCTTTGTATACATTTTGAAGTCGATCATTATATAACAATTATAGTTAACCCAACCATTTCTATAGAATGCATGAAAGGTATTCTTCTAGCATGAGTTTATATCAACCGTAATGGTTAAACTTTGTATTTATGTTACAGTTGATCCAGGGCTGTCTTTTAAAGTCAACTTATTGACACTTTTTCAATACCGAGTTTTAGATTACTATTGGTGGAAATCCATGTGTTCAAAGAAAATGCATTCAATCTACTTATTGGGCATCAATTCCATACTTAGAGGCATTTTCTCAAGGAAATTAGCGTAAAAATAGCGATTTTGACATCGCTTAGCTAAGATGCATGTGGGCGCGAAAAATGCATTCAATTTACTTATTGGCCATCGTTGCAATTCTTTGGAACCTTTTCCTAACGTAATTGATACATAAGAAAAAAAATCGACGTCTATTGGCCAAAACCCAAATGGTCACGGAAAATGCATAAAATGTACTTATTGCCCTTCAATGAATCCTTTGGGATCTATTCCCAACGAAATTGGTGCGTAAATAACGAATTTGACATCTATTGCCAAAATACTATATGGTTACGGAAAATGCATAAAATGACTTATTGGCACATTGCAGATGAAATAGGTGACGTTTCAAAGAAATTGGCTGTATAAGTTGACATTAACATCTCACACTATGTCAGGGTAAATATCATTAAAATAACGTATTAGAGCAACGATACAATGACTTAGGTGGTTTTCCAACAGAAATTGCTACATAAATACGATTTTGACATTTGGTGGAAATACGCATGATTTTCAAAGAAAATGCATTAAATTTCACATATTGAGCAGCGATGTAATGAGTTTGGGACGTTTTTCCAATCGCAATTCGTGCAAAATGGCGATTTTCACATAGCTTAGCTAAGACGCTATGTAGTCGCATAAATGCATTAAATTTACTTATTGGACCTCGATGATTTGGAACCTTTTCCCAATGATTGGTGCATAAAGTAACGATATTTGACAAATATTGGCCAAAATCTAAATGGTCATGGAGAATGCATAAAATGCACTTATTGGCCTCAAATGAATTGGTGACATAACATATACGATATGGACATCTATTATGACATAAATCAATATGGTCACTGGAATAATGCATAACCTATTACTATATATCTGACGTAACCGATAACGTTGTCAAAGAAATTGTGTCTATACATTACGATTTTGTGCTTGTTCTTGTGTGAAAATACGCATGACCACTGAAAATCAAAGAATTTCACACCTGTGGGACATCGAAGTGTAATGCATTTAGCTACACAATCCTTTCTAACAACGTTAACTTAGTATAGTTTTTCCTATCACAACAATAAACTAAATGTGTGTGTGTGTGTGTTTCAATGTGTGTAGTAACTGCATGTAAAAGTGTATGCATTAGCTTGCATAATTGCACTTAATAAGCGTATATATAGTGTATACTCATGTTGATAGTGTATAGTGGTATGTGTGAGTGTATATATGTGTGCTGTGTGTGTGTGTAGTACATGGTGTGTGCTGTGTGTGTGGTGTGGTGGTGTGTGTGTGGGTGTGGATGTGTGGACGTGTGGTCGTGATGCCAGCGTGGTGCGTGCGTGTGCGTGTGTCATGTGTGCATGGTGTGTGAGTGTGTGCGTTCGAGTATGGGGTGTGTGGTGTGTGTGTGGTGTGTGTGTGTGTGTGTGTGTGGGTGTGGATGTGTGTGAGTCGCGTGTGCGTGTGTGCGTGTGCGTGTGTGTGTGCATGTGCGTGCTGTTCTGAGTGGGGATGTGTGTGTGTGTGTGGTGTGGTACTGTGGTGTGGCGTACGGGCGTGCGATCATGGTGAGCGGTGGTGTGTGTGTGTGTGTGTGATGCATGGTGCTGTCTGTGCATGTGTGTGCGTGGTGTGGGTGTGTGGTGTGTGGGTGTGGTGTCGTGTGGTGTGTGGATGTGTGTGTGGGTGGGTGTGTTTGTGGGTGTGTGTGTGCGTGTGTGTGTGCGTGTGTGTCGTGTGCGTGTGGTGTGTGGCGTGGCGTGTGCGTGTGGATGTGATGTGGCGTGCGTATGCGTGTGTGCGTGTGCGTTGTGCGTGTGCGTGTGCGTGTGCGTGTGCGTGTGCGTGTGTGTGCGTGTGCGTGTGCGTGTGCGTGTTCGTGTGCGTATGCGTGTGCGTGTGTGTGTGCGTGTCTGTTGGTGTGTGGGTGGGTGGCTGCGTGCGCGTGCGCGTGCATGCGTGCTTCCGTGCGTACGTTCGTGCGTGCGTGTGTATAAATTGATCAATTCCGTTTTCTATTTAAGTGTACGAGTATATAGGTTCATTTTGTCGTATATAACTCATATTAAAAAAAAAACACGAGAAACTGATTTTAGCCAAGCACTTTGGTGTTACGCACAAGTCGTATATTTTCAAGACATTTTTACATCCTTAGGTACCCACACGTAAGTTACTGTTGCTTAACATTTGTCTCCTTAGTGTTTTTGTATAGTATGTAAATCATAGTATTACTAAAACCTTAATTAATAAAATCAGTTTCTTATGTTCCACTATTGTACCAAATAATTATAATACGCACACTGAACGAAAAAGGTACATAAATAGAATGAAAATGTTCCTTGAATCAATGAATTAAATCCTTACTTTTGAGCCGATGAACTAATTCATTAATGTCATGAAACATCGTTCATTACTTTTATGAATCTAATTTCGTTATATTAATGAACCCATTATATTTATGAACTGGTGGATGACCTCAATGAACAGCATTCATTATGTCAATGAACAGCATTCATTATGGCAATAAACAGCAGTCATTATCTCAAGGTACAGCGGTCTTATCTCAATGAGCAGCGTTCGTTATGTCAATGAACAGCATTCATTACCCCAATGAATAGGGTTTATTATTTCAATGAATAGATTTCATTATCTTGATGTACCACCTTCATTATCTTGATGTGCCACCTTCATCATCTCAATGTACAACGTGCATTGTATAAACGCATAGCGTTCATTATATTAATGAATGGTGTTCATTTATTTAATACATAAAAATAAATAATTATTTTTTTTTTTAATGATTGTGGACCTGAACAGGATAAATTTAGACCTCTCGTGCTAAAGCACTCAGTAACACTTAGGAGGATGGATAGAGCGGTAAAGAGTTGCCAATAGATGCCTATGAACAGTTAAATTTTGTCATATCATAAGTGAGAGGAAAATAGGAACTAGGGAGATCATTCCAGAGTTTAGAAGCCGTGTAGAAAAATGTGGATTGCGCCCGTTTGGTACGACAAGTGGAGATTTGTACTGCATAGTGATGATGTGAATGGGCGAACTGAGTATTCTTAGCAAAGATAGCATGAGATGGTACCGAATGGGTCCATTTTTTTCTCCTTTTCTTTTTTTTCCTTTCTTGTTCAATTTTAACAGCATTTTTGACGTATTCAGAATTTGCAATAACCAAAATAAATAAACATTGTACAGTAGTCTAATAAGTATTTGAACTAATATCTATATCTATATAATTTGGATTAGCGTCACTAAAAGGATAGAAAATTATTGTTGGTTTGGGAGACATTAGAAAAAATGAATATATAAGAATAATATACGTATATTGGAATTGAATATAGAAAAACTTAACATTTTAAATATTGCTGAGTTTGTGGCATTCATTTTTCTTCATATTTATACTATACAGTACCCTCATTATTTCTAACTTTAAATACTAAAATCTTTAATTGAAGATTTGCACATTGTTTTAACTGTGTACATTTTGAAGTAAAATATCTTTTTCATTATGATGAATAAAAAGTTTCTTCAATTTTGCAACGAAACATAAGTTAACATGGGGTGCAATTTTTACCGTGTGAAATCCTATGGCCACAGTTGAGAAAAACGCACAGTATAAACAAGTTGCTAACTAAAATTATATTCCAGAAAATTTGATTATATGATTTACCGGTAATTAGATATTTCAAAAAAAAACGTTTTAACACGAGAAAATCAAGAATTTGCAGCAATACAGTTGAGAAACAAAAAATTAATCCTACTACTAGCACAAAACACTAAGTTATTGCATTATATTCTCTGCTAAAATCCGAACTTTGGGATATTTGTTTTTAGATTTCATTTTAAAAAATGAGGTTTCCGAAAAGGAATAAAACATTTCGGACTCTCCTGGAAATTCTAAGTTAAATAAATACATGATCTTAAAACAAAAGTCCAAGGCTCTGATTATGTTTGTCAGAGGATACCGGATATCATCAAAATTTATAAAGATCTCTTCTATAGAAAAAATATCTTGACCAATACAAAAAATAAATAGTTGTACTGATATCCTGGTTCGTTTTAAATGGGTAATGTGTTCTTCAACCACTTGAGCATTGTTACCAATGAAAATAACTGACTCTTGAGAATCTTTGATGGTGAATTTGGTTGTGCTTTTTTTTCCAGTGGTGTCTTTTTTCACATCTTTGGTTGTTGGAACCAGATACCCATGCAAGGCCCAAATTAGGGCAGCGTTTTGTCCATCTGTAAGAATAAAGACACATTAGAGATATTATAGTAGGTATAGAAGACATCGTTTACAATAAATCAAAACTTCTAAATTTTGGGTTTTTACTTCGTATAATTAAAAAAAGAGTTATATTATTACCCTAACTTAATAATAAAGAATTTATAAATGCTTTTAAATATGAACATTGACAAAATATCATTCTTTTTCTACTTACTTTTAGATACTGAAGTTCGGTTCGTCAAATCCTCCAACAATTTCTTAACATTTTTATCTTTAACGTGGCTTTCCTGAAATAAAAACGAACGAATTTTGTCATGGCATTCTGGACATCCATTCAATCCATGATGGTCAAAAGCCTCTTTAAAGTCCATATCAATCTAAAACAAAATAATTGCAAAAATAATGTCTTCATGTTGTAAAGTCATATAAGTCTATTGCCAGAAAGTGTTTTATAAAAAGGCCATTTTTCTATTACGTCATCCGTATTGATTCTGATTTTTTGAATATACTGCAGCCTAAATTTGCTACAGGCCTTCCAAATACTGTCGAATTCTTCCCTGGATAGATTATCAAATTTTAGGGCCTGCAGACAGCTTTCTGCATCCATTTCTGGCTCTGAAATGTTAATTGTTATAGTTCCATTAATGGCATTATAATAATTCGATTATCGTTAGCTCTTACCAAAAATCTTTTTGAATCTTAATGTGGCCTTCCCCTTGGTGACTTCTTTCTGGATCTTGGATGTACCTGCAGTCACAGTATGGTAAGTTGCTCTCAGGTTGCAATACTTTGTATAAATTTTGCCCCTTTTATTTGTTCGATAATACTCCTTGAAATAATAACTTATGCATAAAATGGTTACAGGTTCCAACAAATTCTTACCAATTTTCTGATGGAAACCTTTGAATAATCTCTTTTTCCATGTGATAGTTGGCAGCCAGCGACATTTTTAAGTCATTGTCCTGGAAATAGGTGGCAATTACAGTAATTAAGGAATTCCTCTGGTCTTCCTGAAATTTTCCCAAGTTGCTGTAGTAGTCTGCCAGCATTTTCCCTCTAGAACTACCATTTAAAATGGTCGACAGTGGAACGATCGGATTTTTTCCAGGCTTTTGATATGGTTGGTAAGAAAAGCATGGTGACGTTGCTTCTCTAACTGAGGACCCATTGGAAGAAGCTGGAGATGGAGGACCACTACAATACGTTGATGGAGCATTCATATACGGGCTTAAATGACGGCCAATTGATTCCCGCCATTGCTCCAGATAATGCTCGAATAATATTTGCGTACCCATATCAAAGTCTTTCAACAACCGTTCAATGTGGTGGCGCTTAATAATCTTTAAAATATCAACGTAAATATTTTGTGCTAAAAAATTAAATTAAGGTTAATACCACATGAACATAACGTTATTTTAAAACTACAAGAACATGCCAATGAAAGAAGTTGCCAAAACTTCCAGTTTCCACCCGGAGAGCAGTACCATTAGTTCTGTTTCTTTCTCAGATCTACTGTCACTACTAATTCCATTTTTAATGGGAGAAGATTCTAATCTTTCTATAAACATTTTAAAGTTAAAATCATATAAATAATATTAACTTTTAATTCTATATTAATAATGTTCTGCTTTATTGTTATATGTAATAGCAGTCCTTATTCCACTTAATATCAGTTTTCTTTTCTTAGATAAATTTTATTTTTTTTATGTTGAAACATTATTTCTAAATAAATTCAACAAAAGGATGGTCGGTTTCTAGCAATTTCTCTATACTTACTTACTTACTTACTTACTTGCAATAAAAAAGATTTTACTAAATTTATAATGGGATAATAACTTTAAAAAAGTTAATTTTTATAGAATATTAATACCCAGACGTTAATTAATTTTGAAAAACTTGTCTATGTTTCGGCATTAAGTTTAATACCTCCAAAAAATACCGAGCGATCAACAATTAGTTAGATCATAGAAGTTTTTGAAATTTTGGAGGTATGTCCGCTCTAGGTCAAACCTTTTTCATTTGTAAATGAATTAAGGACCTGTGTGTGTGTGTGTCCATTTACCACAAGCTATTAAAAACACCATTACTGACTTCAGATTCATTTTCCAATGTTCGGATGTAAAAGCGCTAAACTTTTATCAATAGTCATCACAATCAATTGAAGTTTATTAGAAGTAATCAAAGATTCGATAGATCTGTCAGTGTCAATGTTCATAATAGCCACTTCTTATCTAAATGATTGTTGATCGGTCAGTAGTTATTACCTACATTTTAAATCAGAAATAAAAATTAACTAAATACCCATGTAGTATTCTTTAATTCGCAAAGCTTGTTTTTTTCTTGCAGTTTTTATTAGAGTGATCGGTGGTACCATTATTTGACCTACTGGTACCAATGCAAATGACCTAAATCAGTAGGATCAATTTCGTAAGCAAGAATGTGAGGGTCATATTTTACATTTTGTAATTTTTGACAAAAGGACAACACATGCGTTTCTTGAACAAGGATAATCTCCAATATTACATAAAGCAAAATGTCATTTTCAAATATTGATAGATAATTTCCACTCCTGTGTTCAACTCCTTTAAAATACAGCTGAGAGTAAAAATCAGCGGAATCTTCTCTGCTGAGATGTAACTTTTCATTAATTAGATTTTTATAATTACTCAGCTTTCGATATTTTAAATCAAAACTAACACGTTTCGTGGAATATGTACAATTTATTATCTGAAAAGCTCATATTTTTTAGCTAATGTAAGACAAATATTTTTTCGTGATGTAATGCAATGTGTGTATATTTTAAATTGCCTACGTTTGGATTCAAATTTAAAACACCACAAATTTCTGAGAGGACCAGATTGTCTAAGTATTTGTGGGTAAAGTGTCAAATTATAAAATTTTGGTTTAAGTGTATCATTAAATAGTGTAACATAATTAGTATTGTGCGTTTTTATTTTGGTTTCTGATAAATTGATATTTGTTTCGCCAATTTCAAAACAAAGAAGTATGTCTATTATTTCAACAAAATTCACAAGAAATAACCAAACAGGATCATCATCAGAGGGAACAAAATCTCCTACCATTATGGGAAAATATAAAATAAAAGTCATCATTTCTCTGGCCCTCATTTTTAGCTTTCGTTTTTTAAGATGATGTAACTCTATTTTTGGAGATACATTTCCAATTTCAGTAGGCCCATATTCAAATTGGTGCTTACGGCTGTTTAAACTCTCTAAATCAAAATATTTCATAGTAGTTGTAAAATATTCGATAATGTGACATAAATTTTAATGACATACGCCTTCAAAGACATCATGCATAACATCTGCGTAGTAATTTTTTACAACATGAAATGATGGAATACTGTTAAGTAGCGATTTAGTGACTACTCCTTTATTACCTGATGATGATGCATCTGAGATATCAAACTCGTAATTGTCAACAGTTCGCATAAGTGTAGCATCTTCATAAGTCAAATTTTGAGTATCTGCTTTCGAAGCTCGACAAAGTCTGCAGAAAAAATTACTGGAAAACGATTTACTGAAATCGAGAAATGAATTTAAACCTAAATTGTCTCCGATGACTAGCCCTAAAATAAAATGGACTTTAACAGTGGAGTTGTTCGTATTTTTAATCTCTGTACCATTTATTTCCATATCTTTTAATTCGTATACGAGACTTTCAAAACATTTTTCGTTTCCAAATGTTTTTATATCTGTTGTCTTTATTACCGCAGCATAAAAAACGTTTTCTAATTTAGATTCTTGTATTGGTAAGCAAGAATGAATAATATACGTTGCAGACAGAATGTGTTTTCGAATGTGATCCAAGAGGATCATTGATTTCAAAATCATCCGTGTATAGAAAAAAAGGTATTAAAATTTTTCCTGGGTATAAATTCTTTTTATCTTTCCACAGTTCACCCTGGACAAAATTTGTGAATTTATTATTGCTTTCTAGTGAATTAATATATTTTAAAGTGGGTTGTAGTAGTTCATTTTTGTCAAAAAATGCTTTGAATTGAAACTTCAAAGGCATCAAAATATCTTTAGTTTTCGTTTCTTGATTTATTAGAACTCCGCCACGATGTACTGGTCTTATTTCATTGTTAATAGTGATTTCTTTCGGAATACCAATGTATTCTTTATTTTCCAAATACTTGTATAATAAATAATCGGATTCAAAAGATTTAAAAGGATTTCTGCAAATGGCCAGTAGACTACAAAATTGATTATACACGTCAGAATCTGATGTAAGTTGAATTTTACATTTACCGAATTTCAACAACATATCTACTAAAGGGTCAAGTAAATATTTTTTTACATAGTCTTGAACTTGAAGTACATCTTTTCTTGAAAAGTTATCGTTATTGTGAAGTGAAAGTGAAAATTGTAAAGCAAAGTTATGCAAGGTTTCCTGCAGCACATCAAATTGAAACTCTTCCGGCTGACATACTGGGCTATTGGTCATGGTGTCAGTATCAAAGATTTTAAAAGGATCTGACAGTGGGATATTGCTACCTTTCGATGTTCTCGGAATATTCAAATCTATAGAATTATCAGCATCCATTACACAATCACTATCATCATTTGCAAAAGAATCATCACAGTCACCAGCTACAGTAACGATGAAGGGATGTCTGCGATTCATATGTCTTTTAAAACTTGATAAATTTTGGAAAACTTGCATGCATTCATAGTATCGAAATGTTGAGTCTGTTTTCAAGTTATGCTCACGTTTCAGATGTATAATAAGCATTTTTAAATTGATCTGATCGATTTTGCAAATAAAGCATAACATTTTTGTTTATTAAGTGTATTAAGTTTTATTAATACCTGCTAATGTTCTATTACGGAACTGAACAAGATAGTATATATAACACTCTATGGAGTTATATATGATTTTAATTTAAAATGTGGACAGAATGTTCGATACACGACTTTTAATGGAATTCCGGAAATTTAGCACATACAACAAATTAATGCAGTGAGACAGTGGGCTATACCATCTTTAATAGGATGGTAGATTGCTGGATGTTAAAAATCAAATGAAACAATTACATGGTTAAGTTTTTCGCTGGTTTAGTAGATCTTACTGTTATCGTATCGAAATTAACTATTGCAAACCATGGAATTCTTCCTAGCGTAGTTATTGGAAAATCCAGTAACTTATCACTAAACTTGATATCTACTGATATTGACTTGTTATATACTTTCCTATTATATGCTAACACAAATAGAAATGTATACACCTAAGTACCATATCCAAATATTTACTGTTCAATGAGTATACTGACTGTATTAATTAATTACTCTTCTAACTCATATCCTAAGAGAAAAGTAAAAACCAGAAAAATACAGCTGAAAGCACAAAAATACCATTTTTTACTGTGTCAAGATTGAAATTATTATTGTAAATGGCATTTCAAAATCATCATAAGTCTCACTAACTTAAGTGGATGAAACGATCAACAAGATTTTTCACATTTTCACTTTTTGAAGAAAATACAATTATTTCAAACTACATATTTTGTTCGTTTCTTGTTTTAGATTTTTAATTTACATATTATTTTAATTTATCTTACCTTAATTCCTCAAAAGTAGCACTTTTCCCTTCTCGATTTACTTAAACACGGAGAACAATAAAGACACGAATTGCAATTCAGATGCAGAATAAGACAAATGAAGACACACGTGCAGTGTGTTCTCGCGGACTTCCGAGTATTGGGCGGCAAGATTGATGATAACACGTTCCTTAATATAATGTATGATGCCTTAAATTGTTCGTTGTGAATTGATTTAAGGAACATGATCAATACAATGAATTAGTTTTCATTGAAACAAAATTCATTATATCAATGAATACGATTCATTGGTTTAATGAAACCTTATATGAAGTTAATGATTAATCGTTCATTAATATAATGAATAATTTTTGATAATTTCTTTCATTAGATGTATGAACTTTTCATTAGAACAATGAATATTTTGTTTTAATTCAATGAATATTGTTTCATTATCGCAATGAAATCCATTTCATAATATTACTGAACCTCGTTATAAACATCCAGAAAGTATTTCCTTATATCAATGAAAAAATTCATTATATCAATGAAAAGCAGTTGATAATTGGCATTCATTGATATTATTAACAATATTTTTTTAGTGCATACTTCCGAGACACTCTCGGTTTTGTTTTATTATCAAATATAAGCATTTTTAAATATGATAATTGCATTGTGTAGACTGATTTAACTAAGCAGGCTGATAGGATAGCGGAACGTTTCACGTGCGTCATTATTCAACAAACGTTTTAGTATTACCCTATGGATACTCTTACTCTGGGCGAGCAGGTATTAAAGTGGTTTCAGGACTACTAATAAGAAGTCAAACCGTATATTAAAAAAACAGGTAAATAAACTAGCAATCATATTAACCCAAATGCATCAACTTTGCAGGAACGAAAAATCCAAAACACATCAAAGAAGTTAAATATGCAATAGGAAGCAACCCAAGCACCAAAATTAAAGAAACTAAACAAGCTACTAAGGTGCAAAGAAGTAAATATACACCTGACCACCCACTCATGTACAAATACATGAACAAGCACATGCGGTAACATAAATCAAACACAAACCACAAATCAAAGAATCTGATATTTTCGGGATTTCCTCTGGAGTATTAGGCATGCTAATGGCTCCCTGGTGATGAAACTTCAAGATTAAATAGATGTTTTCCCATGCCGTATAGCATACAACTATCATTCTTAATCTGCCCATGAACACTAATCTGGTCCTTTAATGATTTTAGCATTAAACCATGCGTTTTTATGTGTACAACCGACGGGTCTAACCTGCGTGTGTGTTTGCACGCGCGTGCGTGCGCGTGTGTGTGAAATGCCACTTGTTTGGCATCGTTGGATTCAGAAAATCATGTAGCATTAAAAAATACAATAATATACAGGGTAGTCCGGCCTTCTCGAACATCCGATCGGGGAAAGAATGGATAAGAATGGATTAAGGATAAAGACATGGTTAACGCTAGCCCTTATCGAGATCAGAAAATCGGAAACCGGTATTAACGGGCATGGAGTACACATACCTCTCACTTTCTTTAGCTAACTTCTGATTATACCGCAACTGTATGCTCCTATTCATCTTACAAGCCGGTGCTACTTATTTTACTGGTAATTTTATTATGTGTACCTGTTTGCTATTAGATATTTGTATGTTTTAGATATTTTTGTATAATTTCCTGCATGTTTCGGATTTTTTATAGTTTGCAATTGTACGTTTTAGTAAACTTTAAATAGCAATACAGCATTTTGTTGCAAACTGACTGTTAAAATCTAGTTATTCCACAAGATGGTGGTACATTACCTTTAACCAAAAAGAGTGAGCGAGCCAATTTACGAATTAACAGTGAGCGAAAGTGAGAAATAGCGGGAGAGAAAGAAATGGAGACCTTAAATATAAAAACATGTTTCATATTTAAATGTTAATGATCATTATTGAATTCTGCCAAAGGGGCCTTATTTCAAAGTGTTAAAGCCAAAAGTACCTGAGACGCAGAAACAAAATTCAACGTTCTTGTCCATGACAATAAATTCGGCCAGATGTCAATAGGGCACGTAGAAACAATATAGCAGGACTAAGGTTACAAAACACGAAAACAAGATGGCGGAACTTAAAAACACACACGGAATACGCTGTACCAGGATTCTAAAACGAAACGCAGAACGTAGATGCTAGAACCAGTTCCAAAACGCTATATCTCTCTTTGAGATGTGCAATATGCGTGTTCATAACAAGATGATAGAAAATAAGGGTTAAAACAAACGGTGCTAAATAAGATGGCAGAACTTTAACAAGGTGTATGGTAAGAAAGGAGTGAAAAGGTCGCTGCTAAAAAAATATTCTTACGATTCAAAACGAAATAGCGCAGTGTTAAACAACACGTACGAACACCAAGCCAAATTCTTTTTATGTAAAAGTTAACATTTTATTACTTAAGTATTACCAACGCTCGAATTAAGTGTGTGAATACAAATTCAATTAAGGTATCGGTGTCGATTTTACCTCTACTAAATTATGAATTAATGTATCATAATATAGGTGAATTCATATTTTTCTCGTATTTTGTTTCTACAGCAATTACACAGCTTGAAGTTTGGATCACACTCGTGAATACGTGAATAAAAACAGACTGGAACTAGGTTAACTAATAATCATTATATTTAATCTAAACGACATGGATGTACAGCATATTACTAAAAATAGAGAAAAAGGTAGATTCATTGTGATATAGTAACACTATCGAAAGTCTTTAATGAAAGTTCGGTACTGATTTACAGATTACTCTGGTTTTTTATAAATCCATAATGAATTTTTCCACTAATTATCATCAAAGGATTGTAACACCGTTCCCCCCAAATCTATTCTGCAGTGTGAACATAATTTATATACACTATATAACAGCTCCTCCATTGCAGATTAAATTAATTGTGTTTCTAGGAGTTTATTAGCCTAGTTATGTGAAGCAATATTAACCAAAATGTATACATATATTCTATAGGCTTTACAGACGTTGACAATTAAGTAATACATTTCTTGGCAAAAAAATTCCTCAAAAAATCATTCACTGTTAAATAAACTTTTAAGAAAGAATTTCATAAATAAATTGGTTGAGGGCTAGGTTAAATTATGTAACAACTATAGATAACTACAAACTATTACAGTTTAGGTATTTCGCTAATATTTATGTCGGTGTGGAGGAGATAAGACCACCAATAATGGTTAGAAATAGTTTGCCTGTTCTCCTGTGGGTGCTGAGGTAAATTTTCTAAGTTTAGGATAAGCAAAGTAACAAGAATATTTAGTTTATTATTATGAAACTAAACGATATTTTAAAACAATAAAATAACAATTCCCTTATCTCTAAGGAATCGTTATTGACTATAACAGTTATATGTGTATTGTACAGCAAAATCGTTAGAATCTACTCGACTGCAGTACTATCAAATCGGCTATAGTTAATTCATCATTAGCTCAAAGTTTAATGGTTATCGATTCCTTTTTATTGCAAATTCTTTTGAATTTGGTTTGGTGGTATTTAATTAAGATTCCATTTATTTTCATTACTCATGTACTTGGAAAACTAAACATTTGCAGTAATTTGGTATAAACTATCTATGAGACCCTTTAATGCAATTTCCCTTGAATTAATTACTCATCATTGCCTACTAGTATCAGTAATGCGTGAAACAACGAATAAGCTTTATAACCACTATCTCGGCGCTTATTACTATGTACATCTACACACCTCTGGTAAGTTTTTGGTAATTATTATAATGAGAAAAGTAAGGTAGGTTATTTTAAAATATTTAATTATTTTAGCGCACAGTAGCACACGAAACCAATATATATATATATATATATATATATATATATATATATATATATATATATATATATATATATATATAAGAGTGTGCTTGAACATACAGACCTAAAAGTAATAGTTAACTTGATTTGCACTTGAGGCGTTATCTGCGAAACCCCTTTCTAAACATTAGGATGCTAATAAATCACGTTACTCTTGTAATGAGGACTGATTTAAAGGAACTAATATTATTATTTGTTACTCAATTGTAAATGTCAATTTATCAAGTAAGTTTATTGCCGTTAAAAGTCAATCTTAACAAGTTAGCTACCAGTTAAAAGTTTGCAGGTTAGAGACCATAGTTTTTTATTTACTAAAATAATTTTTTTTTTACAATTTAGAGACGACTATACCTTGTTCCCTTTGAATTACAAAAATAATAAACATTAAAATAGACATTGTCAGAGTAATGAGTTTAAAGGCAAAGAGACATGTTTGCAAGGTAAGTGTCAGCTTTACAAGTTAGTAGTATTATTTATATTCGAATTGTGTTCCATTTGCCCCCAAAAATAAGTAACAAACAAGTTACATGACAATATACCCAAGGTATCGGACTTTACTGGCTACAGTAAAACCATTTTTACCTTGCTAGTAATGTTATATACTATGTATTAAACGAAATGATACAACTGACATATACATATGAAGGTATAGGTTTGCTATAGGCGTTTTTCTGCACTGTCGCTAAATCGACTTATTAGCTCATTTTACGATTGGCCAAGGTGTCTGTGCGTGCGTGTATGCGCGTCCGCGTGTGTACATATGTCCAAGTGTACGTATGTGCGAGTGTGCGTGTGTACGTGAGTGCGTGTGTGCGTGTGTGCGTGTGTGCGTGTGTGCGTGTGTGCGTGTGTGCGTGTGCGCGTGTGTGCGTATGTAAGTGTGTGCGAGTGCGATTGTGTGCGTTTCTGTGCGCGTGTGCGCTTGTGCGCGTGTGCGCGTGTGCGTGTGTGCATGTGTGCTTGTGTACTTGTGCACGTATATGCGAGTGTACGTGTGTACGTGAGTGGTGTTTGCCTGTGTGCGTGTGTGCGAGTATGAGTGTGTGTGTGTGCTTGTTTGCGTGTGGGTGTGTGCGTGTGTGAGTGTGTGAGTGTGCGCGTGTGTGCGTGTGCGCGTATGTGCGCTTGTGCGCGTGTGCGCGTGTGCGTGTGTGCATGTGTGCTTGTGTACTTGTGCACGTATATGCGAGTGTACGTGTGTACGTGAGTGGTGTTTGCCTGTGTGCGTGTGTGCGAGTATGAGTGTGTGCGTGTGTGCTTGTTTGCGTGTGGGTGTGTGCGTGTGTGAGTGTGTGAGTGTGCGCGTGTGTGCGTGTGCGCGTATGTGCGCGTGTGCGTATGTGCGTGTGTGCGTGTGTGCGTGTGTGCGTGTGTGCGTGTGTGCGTGTGTGCGTGTGTGCGTGTGTGCGTGTGCACGTGTGTGCGTGTGTGGGTGTGTGCGTGTTTGCGTGCGTGCGCGTATGCGTGAGTGTGTGTGCGTGTGTGCGTATGTGCGTGTGCGAGTGTGCGAGTGTGCGTTTGTGCGTGCGTGAGTGCTTGAGTCTGTACTTGTCTCCGTGTGTGCGAGTGTTCGTGTGCGATGTGTCTGGTGTGCGTGCATGCGTGTGGGTGTGGTGTGCATGTGTGCGTATGTACGTGTGTCGTGTGTGCGTGTGTGCGTGTGTGTTCGTGCGTGCGTTTGTGCGTGTGTGCGTTTGTGCGTGTATGCGTATGTGCTTGTGTGCGTGTGTGCGTGTGTGCGTGTTTGCGTGTGTGCGTGAATGTTTTAGCGTGTGTAAGTGTGTGCGTGTGTGCGTTTGTGCGTTCCTGAATGTTTGCGTGTGAACTTGTCTGCGTGTGTGCGTGTGATCGTGTGCGATGTGTCTGGTGTGCGTGCATGCATGCGGGTGTGGTGTGCGTGTGTGCTTTGATGCGAGTGCGCATGTGTACGTGTGTGCACGTGTGCGTGTGAGTAGATAAGATTAAACAGTTTAGGAACACCACATTTCCAAGGTTCCATATTCTCAAGGCCCTCACATTGTCAATGTCCCACATTTCCAAGGTTACACAATATCGGGGTCATTGTTGTCTCACACTTTTTCTAGGTCCCACATTCTCAGGGCTATTTGCGCCACCTAACTACTGCAGTCCACGTGTGTTTCCCACTTATGCAAGGTCACCTCATCCCACGGTTTTACCACTAAACACAATAGAACAACAGAAAATGATATGTTAATGTATTTATTTCCTGCAGAAACAAAGACAGCGTAATTTTTACAAATCTGATAGGTTTATTATTCAGATGTATGATTTGCTTTACGCATAAAACATTTTGATTTAGTGCAAGTGCAAAATATTCTTTCCACTTCTGCTTCATTATACCTGCGTGGACGTGGTGCAAGTAATTTGGCGTACGTGCAGTGTGGTGCCCATTGCATGTGCTCCTGTAACAGATTGTCAGATGGGTGTCATTGATATATTTGGTGCCCATCGCAGGTGCTCCTGTAACGGATTGTCAGATGGGTGCCATTGATTTATTCTAACTCCACACATGAATCGTTCAACTGTGTCGCCGGGAGATGTGAGAGTGCAGCAGCAAGCGATGAAAGTGAATGAACTCCAGACCGTATTCGATACGTTAGTAAACGTTTATCGAAGCAATTGGAATACTGAGGATAATTAACGTTTGGTGGCACGTCGCACATGTTCTCATCGTGGAACAGTAATCTACTAACAGGAATCATTTATTATATTAAAATATATATATATATATATATATATATATATATATATATATATATATATATATATATATATATATATATATATATATTATCAAACAAAATTTATTATCCAGATACATCACTTCACCGCAAAGTATGCATGAATCGTCCTCATATACCTTGTGTATCATTATTAGGAGTGCTCTACAAGATGAGCACTAGTATTCTTGGTGTGACATGTGGCAAAGTGTGCAACCCGTCTGTCCATAGTGTATGGTGGTCAATAATTTGGTAGTTACTTGATGACAATGCTTTATGGCATTCATAGCATAGATGCATATGACCAGCAAGGTGATACCGGGTGTGAAGGGCAAATGTGTGTGAATAATAGCCCAAATTATCCATGGCATGGTGGTGGAAGTATCGAATTCGTCTGTCCAAGTTGCCAACCATTCAGAATTTCACTGCACATTCTGGTATACATTTCTGAACAATGATAATGGTTGGTAGCACTCAGTAAACTTCCAACCGTCTTGTACTGGGGTATCCGACATACTGAAACTCGTGGAAATTGCACTTTGGTGTATGTGTGTGGTGATCCCTACTTTAAAAGGAAAAAATGACCTTGTAACGTCATATGTATAGATAACCTTGTTGAATAAGTTGATAACCTCGTGATTCTGCAGTGAAGTGGAGTGGCCACGAGAGTAGCCTTGAACAAAGGATTGAAACAAAACCTTGAAAGGGTGGGGCAGCCAAGGCCGAGGGAATAACTTGCAGTATTGCTGTCGAGGTCACGTAGGTAATCTTGATGGTAAAAAGTTGAAGGGAATGTGGGATAGAAATATGAAGGAAATACATGTAAAGCCAGTATCGTATATATTGGAGAACATATTACGTCAAGCGGTAGAAAAAGCGATGATTGTGAGTATTATAAATTCAAGTGGATGCCGTGGTATTTCAATTAACAATGTGCAGTATTTTTTAAATAAAAGTAAATTGAAGTACGTTAGTGTCGGTCTGTCACCAATTTTGAACCAGTCGATAAACTTGGTGAATCTAAGAGGGAGTGGGGTTTGATAAGCAGGAATGGCACATACTTATAGACAATCAAGGGGCAATTACAAATTATTTCTACACACTTGAAGGGTCATGGCTACCTACAAATATTGGTTCCAAAACTGTATCGTTTAAAACTATTAACAAGAAGTAAGTTATATTTATCTATGGTTATTAAGAATCAGAAATTTATTTAGGATAGGAGGACAGTTATGTAGACTTCTTAAAATACTAAGTTACCTATTGGATCTAGCACTTACTATGGAATTTCCTGTATTTTATAATAAAATAATAAACGCGGTAGTGGAAATGTCCGATGTTGACATACACAGGTTAATAGTTCCATTGCAAGACATATTTGATGTCAATGTAACATGTGTTATGAAAATTCTACAATTTACCAGGGAGAAAATGAATATTGGTGTAGAAGTTGCCAAAGCTGTAAAGTAAAAAAGTACGGGTAAGGAGCATATAGAGAATAGGGATAATAATAAAGGTTAGTGAATATGTGGATGTGTTATAGTGCAGAGTCGTGGCCTAAAGCTGGAGATTGTGTTAGTGCGGTGCAAAGACTAATATGTGCATTTCGATTATTAGAATTTGATGCTGAACATCAAAAAGTGGTACGTTTAGTGATAGCTATTTAGATAATCTAGTTTAGGAGTTTGGGGGGGGGGGGTGGAATACGTGTTTGTGAGAAACACTTTCAATTGAATGAAGATGGTGTGTATTTGTTGTATGAAACAGTTAGTAGAAGACCTTAAAGAGATATTTTTGGAACAATTTGTACACGAAATAGAACGTTATTTGGAGAATTATATTTCAACAGATGACAACTTAACAGGTGAAGGAGGTGTGCGAAAAGGAAAATGGGAACAGTTAGCTAGAGCCTGCACTCTTTAAAAAAGGAATAGAGTGAAATAATTTCACCAGTTCTCGAAATTCAACATCGTGATTACGTGTTTGTGAAACGCTTTAATAGTATATAGGTCTGTATGTATATATTAATAAAAATAAAAATTTAAAACCGAAAAAAGAGTTTTTATTGCATAATAATATTACAGTAGATATAATTAATCTAACATTATGCATTAAATAGTGTCTTTGTTTGAAATCCATGAATTGTGAGGATTATCAAAACTCAACCACTTACCGAGAGACTTATTTCCGTGACGTCATATTACACGTTCAACTAGATGAATGTCAGGATATTTAACACTTTAAAGTTATGGTTCATAGAAACTGGGCTTGAACGTTTTACTGTTAATATTCGAAAGATTTCGTAATGCCAATTAGGTGTGGTACCGTTAGACAAAATGCGTTTCTATATTTGCTACCACGTGCATAATCCTCCGTTTTAAATTTAGGTGTTTTACGGTCAAGAACTTTATGACATTTTAAATATTCAAAAATAGTTGCAGCGTTCTTTTCAGTTACATCTATCGGTTTGTATCCGGTTGTCCTATGCTTTCTTTATAATCAGCAACAATTTGAGGCAACACTGATAAACGTTTATAGGAACCTTACATGCTGAATGTTTTCCACATTATTGCTTTAAGGGTGCGATTTACACGTTCAACTATGCCACTTTTCAAGCTTAAATAACTACTGTAATGGTTGCTATTAAATTTTTTCATTACTTTTTTAAGTCCTGCAGTATAAAACTTCGTTCCTATATCCGTCTGTATATGTTTAGGCATCCTTTTCAAACCAGACAAGATTTTATTCATTACACTTGCGGCTAGTTTACCATTCCTGCGTTTGATGTGAAAGATCAGACGTACTTAGAAAATGCATTTATTATCACTAAAATTATCAAACTCCTTTATTTACCCGAGTATAAGGTATGGCATCTACTAAATCAACTTGAAATATATCAGTTAAACCTTCAATTACTACACAACGTCGCGGAAAATTTCTTCTTGCTGGTTTGTGGAGCACCCCAGCATCAGCTTTACTCATTTTGTCACTTTGGATTTTAGTACAATCTCTATGGTGAATGCTTGTTCTTTCGTAAATTTGACACCTTCTGGTATTATAGGCTGTATCACAGCTTCCTTATTAACTACTAACTAGAAAGAGTGGCGTCGTATATAGTAGATCATCCACTTGAAGGTGACGAACTCGAGGTGACCACATACAATGTACTATTGCACCCTTTGTATAAGGACTCATAATTTTTGCCATCTGTACCCAATAGAATATTTACTGTCTTCTTATGCAATAGACTTTGTAAGGTAAAATAAGCTTTATAACCCTCGGAGTATGAAGAATGAGTCATGTCTGACCCGAAATTCACTTATTTCGTAACAATTTTTAAAATATTTTTTTTACAAATTTGGCTTTTCGTAAGTTTTCTTTATTTATTCCCTTCTATTATTTTTCATATCATTCGTAAATAGACAAATTATATTTCTTTTGATACATAACAAGCATTTTGTCGTGTCGAGTCTAACCCGCTTTTCGGACATTACAGAACGTTTACAATATGTTTATACATACACACTGAGGATAAGTTTATACTTCGGTTCGGTGCGATGAAACGCGGGAAGAAGTTCATGTCGTAAAAATTAAATGCAACTATTGTCAAAAAGACGTCAATGGGGAACCATTCTAAAAAAACTGTTAATTTAAAAAATGTAATAAAATGCACCTAATTTAAGTTTTTATTTCACATTTTTTTAATTTTGTTAAAATAAAGTTAATATTTAATCAAAATCGTTATAAAAATTATCTTCTTAGATTTTAACGAATTAAATCAGGGGTCCGAGGGATAATGTATATCACCTTGTTTCGTGGCATCGTGGCATCGCTAGTACAGTATTTGTGATGTAATGTAGCAGTCAAATCCCTTATGGAAACTACCTGCATTAACAAGCATTATTTTGGTGCCAAAACAGAAACAATCTCTTATCTCATTATGTTTATGGCACGCTACGTCATCATTGAATTTTTACGAGAATCACTAGCAGATAAAATATGACTATTATCGCTGTATTCGAAATACCTGATTTCTTTTATACACTGTGTCTCTTGAATTTCTGGACATAGGGAATTCCCATGTTAAAATAAACTATTGTAAATATTGGCTTCCCTAATTATTTTACAGTAAAATGTCAAATGTAAACCTTCTTAAGGAAAAAAGGCTGCTTCTTATGTTACAATTGCATTTACATTTGGTTCATCCGTTTTCAAGAAAATTTGGAAAAACTTAAGGGCTTTTTCGTAATCGGTAACGGTAATAAGTCATGTAAGTGTCAGGATAAATACAATAAGGAGCACAAATAAAATAAGTCTGTTATAAACAAGAAGATGATATTCTAAATAAACAAATTAATTATGAAAATTGGAAAATAAATAACAAAAGATCATCATTTCTACTATTTGATCAAGTTTTCAAATAAATCTCCGTTTGCAGCTAAACAATATCCAAGTCGATCATAGAACTCTCACCGAACGTTTGCGAGCATGTACTGGGAGACTTCGTGGCTGTTTACTAACATTGCTTCTTTTAAGTCGATCAGACTGTTAAACGAGTTTTCACTGTTGTATAATTTGTTTTTTAAATAACCCCAGAGGAAAAAGTCACAGAGAGCCAGATCAGGGGAGCGTGCAGGCCAGTTTATGGTACCACCTCGACCTATCCAACAGCCGGGAAACGTGAAGTCTAGAAACTTACGTACGGTTACACTATTGTGTGCTGGACACCCATTGTGCTGGTACCAAATGTCTTCCTCCAGGTTCAAGTCTAACAGCGCTGGGCCAATTTCTTCTTGAAGCAGCTGAAGATAACGCTCTCCAGTCAACGTACCATCAATAAAGAAAGGACCTATTAATCTATGGCCCAGTATGTCAATCCATACATTAATTGTGTTGCGATATTGACTTCTACTCTTTATTGATAAATGCAAATTTTCAGTATTCCAGTAACGAAAATTTTGGCGGTTATGAATACCATGAGTTGAAAAAGAACATTTGTCGGTGAATAAAATACGACTTAGAAAGTTTCTATCCATGTTTGATAACTCTACTAATCTTTCGCGGAACTCCATTCTCATGAGTTTATCTTCATCAAAAACTTTCTGCTGCAAGCTATACTTGAAAGACTTGAACACTGAAGTTTGTCGCTTCAAAATTCGATGGACGGTACTGTGAGATATTCCTAAACTGCACCCAATTTGACTCACACTTTTATTCCTATCTTCAACAACATTAAGTAACACATCCAAATCTCTGTCATTTTGCTCCAGAGGCTTAATATCTTGACAATTACATGGCTTATTAACGTTACCGGTAGATTTGAATAAGTTGATAATTTTTGAAATTGTTTCTGCACTTGGAATTTGCCGGTTTTGATAACTAGCCGAGTCCAAATCTCTTATATTTCTAAGTGAATTGCCAGAGTAATGCCATTCAATAAATTTTACTTTTTCTTCAATGGTGTAATAATTCATTTTTATAAACAAATTTTTCTTTAAAAAGTAATAATCTGGCCCAAATAAAGTTTTAATGATGAATGGATTGTTTTTGAACAATGAATGACTAACAATGACAATTAATAATTATTGTTAGCATTGTCTGTCTAAAGCAAAGCAACCTTGACCAGTTACGAAAAAGCCATTAAGTTTTTCCTAAATTTCTGGAAAACGGATGAACCAAATGTAAATGCAATTGTAACATAGGAAGCAGCCTTTTTTCCTTAAGAAGTTTTACATTTGACATTTTACTGTAAAATAATTAGGGGAGTCAATATTTACAATAGTTTATTTTAACATGGGAATTCCCTATGTCCAGAAATTCAAGAGACACAGTGTAGGTGTCAGTAAGTTTCGTAAGTACTGGTATTTGGGTTGATATTAAGATTTGCGGCATACATAGACATTTTCAGAATGTAAACCATTTGGATGTTCCAATAAGGTAATCATAACATTTGTTCCTCCGCAGTCCGATGGACTAGATTACTATATAATTCTGTATCTTGTGGAATGAAATGGATGTCACCCATTGTAGTACCGAACCACGACTTGTACGCCGCTAATATATATACATGTCATACGCATTAAATGGTTTAGTAGTGAAGCCAGTCAGTCCGTTATGAAGTATAGTTCCCGGTGTAACAGGAAGAAAACGGTTCTGAATTAATTAACACCTTAATAAATAAATTACCCGAGGGGTTACATATACCTGGGTACAGCTACTGTAGTCTGGGTACTCGTTTACGCAAACGATTAGTTCGAGGTGATACAGGTGTTAACGAATCGGACGAAGCGTGTAATGGACACGATAATGCATACTCCCAGTCAAACGATCTAAGACATCGCCACATAACGGACAAGATTTGGCAACGAAAAGCTTGGAATAGATTTCGTTCCTCAAAATGGGAAGTGAATCACAACTTAGGAAGCATTCTCACCGCAAGTGCGACGTCGTGTTGGTGGTAAAATTCTATCATCTTTAAAATCCACAATTCAGCAAGAATTAAACATTCCAAAACACAAAAAAACCACAGCACGCAAGAACAGAATATTACCGATACCAAAACATGGGGGATTTATACCTCTTAATCCTCTGTTTGCATCATTAGAAGCTTTAGGTTCTGAGGGTGGAGGCGCAACTGTAGTTGCAAAAGCGGTTACTGGCGCAAAAACTACGTCAAAAACCTTAGAAAAAACGAAACCTCACAGTCAAGCAATAGAAGCAGCCGCCTTAGGAAAAGGCTTATACATAAAACCATATAAGCGAGGTTTAGGCTTATATTTAGAACCGTATTCAAAAGATTCTCACTGAAGCTACCATGCTGCGTTCTAAGCAACGTTGAGCTATCAAAATTTTTTGAGAAACAAAAATTCCCTACTTATATATATATATATATATATATATATATATATATATATATATATATATATATATTACATTATAATTTCAGGGATTCAATCTATTATTAATTCATCCTTTTCAGCTACTCACGCTTTCGTTTATTGATTATAAAATTCTTCAGGAGTGCTAATGAATTTATATAATGTGAATATCATTAAAATTAAGAAATTTAAAAGTAAAAATTTAAAATTGACATTAGTGAAAAAACATAAATTTTTGATTTTTTACTAATGCCAATTTTCAGTTTTCAGTAGAGGAAAGCTTGAGCAGCTGAAAAGGATTAATTAATAATAGATCGAATTCCTGAAATTATACTATATAATAAGAAAATGCATTCAAATATTATATCATCATATTATATATATATATATATATATATATATATATATATATATATATATATATATATATATATATATTGGTGTATGTAAGGTGAATTTTTTTTCATAGTATACTTTTAAAATGGACAAGTCATAGAATGGGACCAATTGTTTCTCAAAATGATATCCGAGGTTGCGGCATTTCTTAAACGTCATGTCAGTCAAATATGATAGTTAATTCTGACATAAATTAATTTAGAACATTCCAAAAAGTACAAAGTGCAAGATTTGAAGAGCCCAGTTATTTACTTGAAATTGACGCTGATAATGAGATATTCTCGTTTCATGAGTGTTTTCAACAGCATAAACATGTTCATTAGGAACTGTGAAGATACCGCATCTAGTAAAAGTTCTAGGTTTTCGATTCTTCAATGAATATTAAATCGACCGAAAGCTAAAGGTTGATCATGATCCATGGGCAATATGTCTTGAAATTTTCGAATATGCGAGGGGTGAAATAATTGTTGTTCAAAAACTTTATGAACTGATGATTTCGAAATTCCCAATTGCAATCCTACACGTCGTGTGCTGGTCTTTGGATTTATTTCAACAACGTCCAAAATCCCTTCTTCTATTTCCTCCGTCCGTATGGTTCGTATGCATCCAGAAATTACACGGCTTGGTTGAAACCATTTTCGCGGAGACGTCTTTAGATATTATCAAAAGTGTGCCGATTTGGAGTTCTACGGAAAGGATATTTTTCCCTATAACGTACACTTCTTCGACCGTTGCAATGGCATAGTCCATAGAATAAAAGCATATCCACCATTTCAGAATTAGTGAAACTGTGAGCATAAGTATGGATCTTTATCAACAGAAAACGTACAGAAAAAAACTAACGTTTGATAAATAAATTCAACAGTCGATATGGTAACTAAAAGCAAAGGCGACTAAAGTTTTTTTACGTAAGTAAAATCCCTTGCCCAAATGTGCAATGCATTTGAAAGTATTTTTTCCTGGTTAAACCGTTCGTCTTATCCAACTTTTTCACAAGAGAAAAAGATTCAAAATTAATTAAGACTAGATGTTATTAGTGGAGTTGATCGGCATATTTCCACAGTTTTTGCTTTTTGTGCGCTGCGTTTCGGAAGCGGACTCTGGTTCCGTCATCAGGATTAGTCGTGAGAAGAGATTAGAACTTGGTAACGTTCACTTACTAGTCTGACACCGTTGCCGCTGAGCCACTAAGTAATCCAATATATATATTTTTAGAACTATATATATATATATATATATATATATATATATATATATATATATATATATATATATATATATATATATATATATACAGGTGAACAAATTTAATTTGCGTATACAGAGATATCGAAAACCGTAATAGATAGAGTATCGGTTAAATGAGAAATAAGTTTCGTAATTTGTTGGGTAGTACATTAGTATAAAGAAGTTTGGTTTTTTTCGACTAGTTCCGGAGATATTCGATAAAATCCGAAAATGCTCATTTTCGTTTTGTAAGACTAGCGTTGTTATTATAACAGATATCAAAAAAATTTATCTAAACTTTTCTTTTTAAATAAAATTTACTGCAACTTGCCATACCAAAAATTTCAATACGACGTTTTGTCTTTTCAGGACCACCCTCAATATTTTTTTAAATACGGACCTGGATTTTTTACTACAATTTTTTGTAAGGTTCTTATAGCTTAATACAATGATATAAAATTCTTGACTATTCTACTACGTTTCGTCTGTGAAAAATCATCATCTTCATGGTTTCTTACTGAAATGAATTAAATTTTTTACTACATTGCTTTGTAGGTTTTGTATAATCTTAATACACTGCTATGGCATTGCTAACCATACACATTTCATCTATGATCATCATCTATAAGCCTTTTGTAATAGTCTTTAAATCAGTATTTATAAAAAAATAATGATAATCACAAAATTTAACAGTTTATTTTTACATCTAATGATAATGAACAAATGTGATAATTTAAGACTGACCTAACAGTAGCAAATAAAATTAGAGTATTTTTAAAAAACCAGCTATGAAAGTTGCTCAAAATGAAATCCATTCTGTTGAATACATAGTTCAATCCTCCTTGACATGTTTGATGTCGCTGCATCCACCATTTCGGGTGTAATTTTTTTGAAATGCATCTCGTATTCGTTGACGAAGTTCTGAACTGTTAAATTTTGTGATTATCATTATTTTTTTATAAATACTGATTTAAAGACTATTACAAAAGGCTTATAGATGATGATCATAGATGAAATGTGTATGGTTAGGAATACCATAGCAGTGTATTAAGATTATACAAAACCTACAAAGAAATGTAGTAAAAAATTTAATTCATTTCGGTAAGAAACCATGAAGATGATGATTTTTCACAGACGAAACGTAGTAGAATAGTCAAGAATTTTATATCATTGTATTAAGCTATAAGAACCTTACAAAAAATTGTAGTAAAAAATCCAGGTCCGTATTTAAAAAAATATTGAGGGTGGTCCTGAAAAGACAAAACGTCGTATTGAAATTTTTGGTATGGCAAGTTGCAGTAAATTTTATTTAAAAAGAAAAGTTTAGATAAATTTTTTTGATATCTGTTATAATAACAACGCTAGTCTTACAAAACGAAAATGAGCATTTTCGGATTTTATCGAATATCTCCGGAACTAGTCGGAAAAAACCAAACTTCTTTATACTAATGTACTACCCAACAAATTACGAAACTTATTTCTCATTTAACCGATACTCTATCTATTACGGTTTTCGATATCTCTGTATACGCAAATTAAATTGGTTCACTGTGTATATATATATATATATATATATATATATATATATATATATATATATATATATATACTATATATATATATATATATATATATATATATATATATATATATATATATATATTAAAGATAATACATTCGTTAGGGAATTACGACACTGGAGGTTTTATAAAGAATACTTTTACTTGCTTGCCAAGATTTCCGCATATATTCATATGTGAGGTTATAATTAAGATATGTCTCGCTAAAACTGTACATCACATTAATTTCTTTTAAAATTGTTACTTAATTTTATTAACATCATTTATGCTTATTGTTCAGTTATTTAGAATTTACGATTAATAAGAAATTTTCAGATTTGTCACATATTAAAATTTGTTTCAATTTTTAGTGTTTTGCCAACTGTGATAATTTTGTTACTAGTACCAATTTTAAAGGAAATTAATGTTATGTACAATTTTAGCGAGACATATCTTAATTATAACCTCAAATATTGTGTAAGATAGTAGGAAATAGATTAATAACTCAATTAATATAAAACTATTTGTAGTAGCCCTAGCCCGGAAGTAGGCATCTGAATATATGTCGAAAGCTTGGCAAGCAAGTAAAGAGTATTCTTTATAAAACCTTCAGTGCCGTAATTCCCCTAACGAATGTATTATCTTTAACCCAGATACCCCCGGAACTATTTTTTTGTGAAATTTATGTTTTTTTTCACATTTTTAGATCTTTATGTAATCCAAGATCAGTATTATATGAAAAAATGTTTTTTAAAAAGGATGGTTTTTCTGGAAATGGGTGTTCTTTTAAAGGAACAGTGGGATAATAAACTTCTACCAGCTATGAAAAATAATGGGAGGCAGATTATATTTAAAATAATACAAAATACACATATTGAACATAGTTTGCGTTACTAATTCGTATGATAATTAACAAAACAATTTTTAGGGTGTAATGCAACCGAGCATTTTTGGCATATAAAGTTGCAATTTTTATGGCATACACCACATCGGTTCTGTTTTTCTTGATACACAACTAAATGATCTAGCCTATCAAATTTTGAGTGTAGATTGGCGACTGGGTCCTCTTTTTGATGTTTTTTTGTATGTTTCCAATTCGCTAATGCGACAGATCGTCTGAAAGAGAGATGGTCCTTCTGTCCACCACCATGCCTGTATATTTGCCAACCGTTTTGTAAGGCCATATCTAAGCAGTGACAAATAAGTGGAAAATACCACTTCTTTCCCCTTATCGATGTTCTGTATAGGCTTATATTTTGGTCCGCCCTACCCACCCCTCCCATGTGCTCATTATATTTCCTTATAATTGAAGGCTGTGGTACCATAATGTTTTTCTTCTCTTTCTGGGAAAATCTTTTTACTGGTACAGTTGGAAAAATTTTATTACAACTTGAGGCGATGGTCACAACGCTGTTGGCATGCCATTTGAACACCACCACATTGTTATCCTCTGTAGCTACATATTCCTTCTTTTTTAGAGCACTAGAGTGAGATAAAGAACATTCTTTACCTATCCTGTTTTCTCGGATTGTACCAGTTCCATGGAATTTCATAGCTTTTAATTCTTCAATCAAGTGGAGGGAAGTGAAAAAATTATCAAAATATAGATGGAATGCGACATTAGGACGCGTTTTTTTGAGAACATTTGCGAACTGTAATACGACACTAGCTCCTAGTCCCAAATCTTTACATTTTTGAGAAATAATAGTAGTCGATCCTTGATACGGTTCAAACCATTCAATATATCCATTTTGTTAGTGTCTGTCCAAAATTTGTATCCCCATCTAATGGGCTTACCTTTTATAAATTGCTTTGAACCGTGCCGCCCAAAGTACGGGATCATCGATTTATCTACACTATGTGCTTCCTCTAAGGGTGCCATTTCCATAAATTTTTTGTTCAGAACTTCAATCAGTGGACGTACCTTTGAAAATTTGTCATTTGCCGCCAAAGAATTATTGTCACAACAGTGTATATTTTGCATTATAAAGCCAAAGCGATTTCTAGAGATGGCTTCACAAACTAGTATATTATTTGTATCTTTAGAATTTTGCCAAAACATGGAACGTCTGGGATGACATGTATATCCACTAAGTAGTAGAATTCCAAAGAAACATCGTAACTCATTGTCAGAAATATCCCCATTCCTATTGTGATTGTTAGCATACATATTTGTAAATTTCAAAAGAATGTCAAATACTGTATGATCAAAAACTAACGAGAATGCTTCCAAAGGAGTATAGAGTTGCTTTGGTCCATTAACATTTTCCCAAGGAATATTTTCTGGATCTAAATCTTTGTTGCACAACTTGTAAATTCGCTTTCTCTTTACAATTTTATCACCTACGACTCTCGTTCCATAAATTGATAATGGCAAGTCATCTTCACTATCAAAATATTCTGACTCATCTATATTAGAAGAATTTTGCTGGGACTCTCTATAACCAATCTCCACGTCAGCCCGCAGTTGTGACCCAGGTAAATTATTCAAGTTCACATTATCTTCCTCTCCCGAATCTTCGTCTGTATTATATTCATTTGAAGGAGGGAATAAAATTATATTGTCAGGGATTTCGGCATCATCCCTTTCAATTTCCTCCAACATTTCATGTAGTTTTCGTGGCCTCCTCCAATAACTGAAGATTCAAAAGATAGTAGTCACTTTTCCCACTGTTCCGTTAAAAGGACATGGTATTATCTTGCACTGTATCTTTTTTCATATTCCTTACAACCTGGCCCAACTTTAATAACTTCATAATATAACATATTATTTACCAATAAAAAGTAAAGTTTTCCCAAAAAATATTATAGAAATAATTATTACTTACGACAAATTATCCATGGATATGATTACATTAATATATTAGGATTGCAGTAATGTAGTGACATCTCTAATTCAGCGGCGCAAACCTGTGCAAAAAATAAATTTATAATACGTCGTTTAAAAGAACAGTAGGTATATCTGGGTTAACAAATTGAGTTGGCAAAACACTAAAAATTGAAACAAATTTTAATATGTGACAAATCTGAAAATTTCTTATTAATCGTAAATTCTAAATAACTGAACAATAAGCATAAATGATGTTAATAAAATTAAGTAACAATTTTAAAAGAAATTAATGTGGTGTACAATTTTAGCGAGACATATCTTAATTAAAACCTCGCATTTATGTAAAATAGTAGGAAATAGATTAATAACCCAATTAATATAAAACTATTTGTAGTAGCCCTGAAGAAGGCATCTGAATATATGCCGAAAGCTTGGCAAGTAAGTAAAGAGTATTCCTTATAAAACCTCCAGTGTCGTCATTCCCCTAACGAATGTATTATCTTTAATATCAACAAGCAACGACCTTTTACTTCTTGTTATCATTGTATATATATATATATATATATATATATATATATATATATATATATATATATATATATATATATATATATATATATATATATATATATATATATATATATATATATATATATATATATATATATATATATATATATATATATATATATATATATATATATATATATATATATATATATATTATATATAATATATAATATATTAAACTTTTCGTGGTTCGCAGAAGTTTATTGCGCATGTTGCGCCGTACCCTCTTGCGCAGGTATATTGCGCTTAAGCTCTGCGCGCATTATTGGAATCCATATGGGTTTCATTTCTACACTAGCTTGGCTTATTGGATTTTCAGCTAATGCGATGTATGTGACTTCTTTGAGTTACCGACGAGTTGTGTTCTCGTCCTTTACCACTATCTGTATGTTATCACATTGGATGCGGTGGTCCTCGTTACAGACATGTTCGGCGATTCTTGAACTTTCTGTTTCGCCCTTGCGGACGTAGTTCTTATGTCCCTGCGTTCTCACTTTGAGTGATCTAGTGCTGTCTCCTATGTATGCTCTGCCGCATTCGCATGGTAGGTTGTATACACAATTCTTGGAATTCTGATCTTCATTGTATGGTTTGGTTTTGGTTAGTATTCCCTTGAGCGTTCTGGTCGATTTTAAGGTAGCGCGTACCGTGTATTTCCGGCCTATCCTTCATATTTTGTCGGAGGTACCTTGTATATATGGTATTATCGCTGTATATATAGGTTCATCTTTTTCGGTAACCCGTTCCCTGTTTGGGTTAGGTGTTAGGTTTGGGTAGCCATTTTCTTTGAGTGTTCTAGCGATATTTTCTTTTTATTTGTTCAGGTCCTCTTATTTTGAGCATATTGTTCTTATTTCGGAAAAAAATAGGATAGTCATATGAGTTATTTTGACACTTTTGGATAATTTGCATTAATCATGAGCTTTTGGTGAGTTTTCCTCGGAAACCAGTGGTATTAGCGATATCAAGAAGGTATACCTTTTTTAATCATAATAGGTTTGGAAAAATATTATTCCACACTGAAAGGGCCTACAATGTAGCACAAGAAAGTTGTAAGGGTTTAAACATGTCCTAATGGTCGCTTGTAGTGCCCTCTAGGAAATACACCTAAATCGATGATAAATTTGAATCTCTCATCCCAAGAAACCCCCAAATAAGAAATGTTATAAAATTATCTCAAAGCGGACCTAAGATATGAAAGAAACAGTTATTTATTTTTTCAACTTTGACACTGTATATATATATATATATATATATATATATATATATATATATATATATATATATATATATATATATATATATATATATATATATGAGATAATTTACCTGTACCAATCCATATGAATGAATGTGGTATGGTGAATCTGGATAATCAAAATAACAAGGAACAAACAGGTCGGCTTATATCAAGCGTAAACGACATATTGTATATTTTGATAGCATAGGATATATTAAGCCGGCCTTAGAATTAATCCACTGTTATAACAGGATGAGGCATGGGAAAGGATTTAACAGAGTTAAAACAAAAAAAAACTAAAACAGAGGGCGCCAACAGTCTCGAAGACTGTAAAATGAAGATTTATTTTATTAAATCAAAGTCAACAATATTATAATATAATTCTTTTTTTTTTGTAATCGTTGCTACACCAACAAAATAATATTAATGGTGGTGGTCACATCAAGAAGGGTTACACCACAAACAAAAAATTACTGTTAAATTAACACTGGGAAACACACTAAGGCAATAAACAAGCGCTTGCTTTATCCCGGAGTGACAACCCAAATATTAGATTGGACTGGTATGTCCCCCTTATTTAGTAGACAAAAATAATATTCAAATAGGAATAAGCTAATTATATCTAATAATTATAAATTACTTACACTGTTTAAAGAACATATGCTCTAATAGAAAATGCTACCTTAACAGACTTCAAGTCTTAAATAATTATTAAATCGATATGAATACATTTATAAGGTAAGGTGCTCCTTGAATAGAGAACAACATAAGCATTTGCATTTATGTTTTAAAAAATTACGTAACGATCATCAAAGAAATTCCAATGTGGAACCTATAAAGTACTTCTCAGTAACTCAAGTGAAAAATTAGACATGCAATAATTAGCTAATCTAAGCATTAATGTGACACATACATTCAGTCCCATCTGGTGAGGCAGAGTCGTAGTCTTACAACTGGTTACTCGACTTTAATTTACTGTTAATTAGGTTGGCTAAAGGTCATTAGTAAAAGCATGATATCACATTTGAATCTACTAGTGAGCACACGATAGTAAGCAGAAATAGTAATCTAGTTCAGCCGAAGCATTAAAATACACATCGAGCAATATGTACAGAAGTAAACTTAAAGATACATAAAGTAATACAAAACTAGAGAGAAAGCGTCTGTCTTAGGGTAAACCTGTCACCGATCTGGTTAAGAGGTTCTTTTACTCGATTCCCAGTCAATCAGCTCATGTGAACCTTACGGAATAGCCACAAATGTTCCTAATTAATCTCCCCAAAGAAGAACAACACCAAAAATATAAGTAAATGTAAACGTAAATGTAAAACGTAAACATAAAACGCAAACCTAAAAAGAGCTACAAAAATAGTATAAATAACGTGTAAGAAATTATTTCTGAAACAAACCTGTTTGAATACAGATCGTTGATGGCAATTAATCCAAATTAAATTCCATCGATTTTGTAAATACGCGAAAAAGATATAGGTGAGCTACGGCCTTCTATATTCAAAAAGGAGAGAATCAAGTCTCTGGAAGACAGCTGGTTAAGCAAGAAAAAATAATGAATCCCCAGTAAACAGGGTGTGAATATTTTAAACACAAAGCAATTTCAATCCCATATCAGTTTGGATGCTTTAAAAATTTGCAGAAATGTAATTAATTTCTTCACTCGTGTATTATGCCATTTCAGCAAAAATCACTTCCGCTAAGTCGCGGCCAACCGTTCAACTATCCCTCCATAGGTGTTAAAAATGTAGGAAACTTTTGAAGTTAAAAACGTAAACGCTCGATGTTGGTTAATGAAAGTAGATTAATTGATTAACAGGAATGGAATCCAATTATGAAATAGTATTGACACTAAGTGTTTTAATGTGTTTATGACAAAAATAAGTAACCGGTTTCGTACCGTACCAATGTTGCCTCAAAAAATGGAGAGATTGCAGTGAACATTGCTGGCTTAGTTTATTCTTCTGAATTTTAAAATAACCCACAGAAATGGGATTATTTTAAAAATAAAGTAAAATTATCGAAAGAAAAAATTTATAAAATTTTTGAACTGACGACGGGGCAATAAAAAAACACTTTGGTTGAGTGTAAGAGAGTTTCGCTTAACAGTAATCAATTTTGGAGCAGTGCTAGATGCATGCAGAAGAAATAGTTATCCTCCTTCGCTTTACAAACGATTAAGTGATAATTTATTTCTTGAATATGATTATTGACTTTCACATAATTTACACTGTAATTCCCCTGGTTTATTATCATTTTATTTGTTATAAAACATAAGTAAGTACAAATCACGGCTTGAAGTTAACTCTTTGATACAGAGCTACTTGTTAGATGGTTGTATAATTCTTTACGGTAATTGTTGTCTAATATTTCGGCCTGGATTGGTTATAATGTAATCGTAATGGTGGATTAATGCTCTTATAAAACTAGGTCAATGTCACAAACAATAAATGGCCTTGTTGCATGCGCAATACAAATGCGGCTTAACTTACTAAAATTACCGAGATAATTAGTATTATATACCCACAGCAGGGGTTCAAGAGAATTAAATAATTCATTAAACTTTGTTATAAAAATCACAAAAACTCTTACGCCATAAGGGGCTTACGTTCGATACCGAGGTTTGGACTGCCCTGATCGAAGTATAAAGAGAAAAAGACCACGTAT
Source organism: Vesta saturnalis (assembly GCA_036346205.1). Classification (NCBI taxonomy): domain Eukaryota; kingdom Metazoa; phylum Arthropoda; class Insecta; order Coleoptera; family Lampyridae; genus Vesta; species Vesta saturnalis. The sequence goes on along the minus strand of JARFJB010000015.1, from coordinate 371,237 downwards.
TTCATTCCCTCTCCAAGGGGGAAAGCGGGCTGCTCGAGCTTTCCGAGCTCCTTCAGCCACAATCATGGATTCCCAGCATACATACATACATTACGTATACAAGGTTATTCACGTTATACGACACGGAAGATTGTGGCTATATATCTTAGTTTTAAGAAAGTTTTATTTTTTGAGTGAATACATATCTATCAGAGGTACATTTTAAAATTATAGTCACAATGTACAGGTTGTCCCAAAAACCCGATACATGTCAAATATTTTTTTTTAAATGAGACACCCTGTATATTCTTACTTTTTCGATTTATACGGTCAAAATAAAAGTGAGTTTCATTAAGGTTTACCTCTACTAAACCTAAAGACTTTTAAGATACATTGTATTTTGTGAAAATGTAGTAATAATTTCGACACGTTTGTAGTTAAATTTTTCATGAGCGCTTCTGTACTAAATTTGGATACTGTTCAACTAATTGAACAAGTTTCATGTTGCATTTGTGAAAAATTGATTATCTTATACAAGGTGTTCAAAAATGTTGACCTTACATTGTCAATATTTAAATTGCAATAACTTCGTTATTTCAAATGGAACCCCCTGTATTTTATATCGTCAGTTTTAGAATTTTATTCTCTATCAAACGATATTACACTTCCCTATAGCTAAATATTACAGTTCTCATGAAAAACTCACATTTAGTGAAAGCACACCGATTTCAACTACTTTAACATCTATCAAGTAAACCATGAAATTTTTACAGGTAAAATTTTATTGCTGTCAGTTGTTGATTTATTAATAATAAAACTTTTGATTATGATTTTTTAAAAAATTTATTAGAAAAATAAAGATAAATGAAAATATGATGAAAATGCAAAAAATAACAGTTTACTATTTATAATAAATGTTCAAAGTGACGACCGTCTGATTCCAAACACATTTGTATTCGCTTTTCGAAACTTTTACCAACATTGGATAACATTTCTGGTTGGATACTTTGGAAAGCTTCTCTGATACGGTCCTTCATGTTATCTGGTGTAGTTGGGAGTGCATTATAAACAATCCCTTTCACATAGAAAGAAGTCCGGTGAAGTAAGTTCTGGTGATCGTGGAGGCCAACACTGGGGGCCATTTCTTCCTATCCAACGGTTTTGGAAATGAGTATTTAGAAAATCTCGTACATCACGATGATAATGTGCGGGGGCTCCATCCATTTGCAACCACATGTTCGCCCTCTTGTTTAAGGGGATATCTTCTAATAAAATTGTAAGTTCATTTGATAAGAATTCTAAAAATAATCTTCCATTTAAATGCTCGTTAAAAAAATATGGAGCAATTAAATATTCGCCCATTATTCCGCCCCAAACATTAACTGACCACCTGTGATGATTATCAACTGTTCTAAATTGATGCGGATTGCAGTCTGAATAATAATGGAAGTTATGCCTGTTGACGTAGCCATTATTGTGAAATGTGCATTCATCGCTGAACAGAACTAGATTGGAAAAGTTGTCATTTTCTGCGATTTTATCCAGCACCCACATACAAAATGTAACTCGATTATCAAAATCATTTACCGAAAGTTGTTGATGACGTTGGATTTTATAATCATGGTATTTATGTTTATTAAGAATTCTAGAAACGCTAGCTTGACTAGCGTTAATATTCTGGGCTATTTGGTTTTGCCCTATATGGGGATTTTCTATTACGGAGGCAATAACATCAAATTCAGTGTCTTCATCCTGTGTCACAGGTTTCGTTCTGGTCGGCTTTTTATACTCAACACTTCCACATCGCCTAAATTGAGCCAAAAGTCTTTCAAAAACATATTTGTATTGGATTTCTATTAGGAAATCTCTGAGCGTAAACTCGTGAAGCCAATAAACAGTTTTGTAGACATTCTCCAATAATAAAAATTATATCGATGCTTTCTTCTTTGCCGTAAGGTTTCATTTTGGATAATGAACCATAATAGAACTCCCAAACTAACTCGACAGAATGAATCACAAGAAAAGAACTGACATAAATAAACTGACAGCAATAACATTTAACATGTAAAAATTTCATGGTTGACTTGCTAGATGTTAAAATAGTTAAAATCGGTGCACTTTCATTAAACGTGAGTTTTTCATGAGAACTGTAGTATTTAGCTATAGGGAAGTGTAATATCGTTTGATAGAGAATACAATTCTACAACAGACGTTGATATGAAATATAGAGGGTTCGATTTGAAATAACCAAGTCATAGCAATTTAAATATTGGCCATGTAAGGTCAACATTTTTGAACACCTTGTATAAGATAATCAATTTTTCACAAATACAATATGAGACTTATTCAATTAGTTGAACAGTACCCAAATTTAGTACAGAAGCGCTCTTGAAAAATTTAACTACAAACGTGTCGAAATTATTACTACATTTTCACAAAATACAAAATATCTTAAACGCCTTTAGGTTTAAAAGAGGTAAACCTTAATGAAACTCACTTTTATTTTGACCGTATAAATCGAAAAAGTGAGAATATACAGCGTGTCCCATTTAAAAAAAACAACTTTGACATGTATCGGGTTTTTGAGACAACCTGTATATTGTGACTATAATTTTAAAATGTACCTCTGATAGATATGTATTCACTCAAAAAATAAAACTTTCTTAAAACTAAGATATATAGCCACAAGCTTCCGTGTCGTATAACGTGAATAAGCCTGTATATGCAAGGTGGGATTAAGGATGGGTGTGGTCAGAATAGGATAGGAAGGAACGGAGTTAGGGTTCTGAGCGGGAAATGCTACGCCAGCATGTCGAATTATAGTAAAACTTTCGCTTTTATACTTTGTACGGAAGTGGGGTTTTGGCAAAATTAGACGCGATGTCTTTTGCACATATAGAGTAGGGGGCTGGTGCGTACGCAAACGTGACGTTTTTTAGCGTATCTGGATTCTGAAATGGAATAATTTCATAAATTATAATCAGCAAAATTTTAAAATAATAAAAATTTTCCCACAATCATTAAATAATACCTTGTCTTGCTCTCTATTTTTAGTGAGCATAACGGGCGTTTGATCTCTAGTGAGCAACATTTGTTGATCGGTTACTATGCCTGCGGTTGCTACAAAAATCATACTATACCTACCGGTTTTGACCTTCCGCCATACTGTACTGTAAAAATTTACACCGTACCAGTTAGTGTACTAAATATCGTGTAGTGTTTAAAACGCATACATGTACTACTGTTACATATTTAATGAAAGTATTGGCTGAGATTCTTGGTCATTACCTTACTCAGTTGTTACGTCGGACATCGGCGCAACTTCAATAATTGTAATAAATCTGTCACAGTACAAGTTACAATAGACAGTCATTGAACTGCTAAATAATTGATATGATTGTGGACAAAATTATGTTTGGCACTCTTGAGGAAAGGCACTTGTGCTCCTCTCGCTTTAGATGAAACACTCGCTCGCTGCGCTCGCTCGTGTATTGAAATCTAGACCTCGAGAGTAAATAGCGCCTTTGCTCACTAGTACTAAAAATAACTATTATTCATCTTACCATTTTTGTGCCTCATTACAATAGGAACGTATAATTTAGACGGTGTAAAAGCAATTCAGTTGGGATGTGACAATGAAGATTCTGCCGCGTTAGCATTTACAGCAGCTTCGGGGATGGGCGTCAAACCTGCAGGTTTATGTCTTCATCCATGTGGGTACCTTGGTACCAGTCCTGATGGTCTGGTAGGAAATGATGCCTTAATTGAAATTAAATGACCTTTTTAAATACCGGAACTGCGATTTAATCGAGGCACTTTCTAATCACAAAAAGTATACAACGAAGAGAAGAAGTGTATAGGCAACGAACAGCATGAGTACTTTCAGCAAATACAAGGTCAACTGCATGTATTGGATACAAAAATGTTATCGGGACACCTAAAACTGTTGTATTGGAGGCATTAAGAAATGAAGAATGGGGAGAAAGTAAAGCACTATTACAAAATTTATATTTAAACAGATTCTTAGAATACTTACTAAACATTGAAACATAACATAAACAATACAATTCAAATTTGTAAATAGTTGTAATTTATTTATTAATTAGTGTATCACTTTTAGCAGGTAGATACTATTGTATGTAAAAAGATCTGGGACAAATCTATGCAAACTGGCTTATTATGATTGGCTATTTATAATGATAATTTCAAATAGCCGACAGTTACAATATTATAAAGAGGTCGACTAATATTAAATAAATATATTGCCATGTTTACAAAGGGTAACAAACCATGTCACATATTATATTTTTTTATACTACGAGAGTATAGAGAAGTGAACGACAGCAATTTTCTATTGCATCCACACTAAACTCTTACTGTCATATTCTTGTCAAACTAATAATTAAACAAATGGTGCATCTTACTCAATTATACTCAAAATTCCATGTGAACATCACAGTACGTTCCAATTTCAATTACAATTAAACCCGATTATTATTCCTTCGATAGTACATATAGGTTTAAAGTTCATAAAACGAACTTTTTATAGTAAATTTTAAAAATTTAGTTTTGATAAATAGAAATTGAAAATACCTATTCTGTTTTTCCCTTAGATAAGCAAAATAACACATCAGATGTCCTTACTTCTATCCTGGTAGTATGTTTCAACTTTTTTATTAGGGGAAACAATCCACCACAAACTTGCCATATTTTAGTTGCTAATGGCATAAGATTCTGTGGAATAAGGTGCAAAATTTTATATGCTTTGCAACAACGTATTGCACGAGCAATATTTCTCGTTTTAGTAATTTGCTGGGCTGTAAACTGCGGCTGACAAAAAAATGGAGGTATGTTTAGTGATACACCAGGAGGCAAAATATCTGCAATTAGAAACCCTTGCAAGTATGAAGTCCCCAGATTCAACAATGTTAAGTATTCCGCTTCGTTGCACAACTGATGTTGAGCCTGGCTAAAGTGGGCTTATATATGTGATAACTCCATTTGGAGCTACTCCAAGTCCCTTCAACGTATTACGATGTTTGTAATAACCGTATGTATCCCTTTTATTTTTTAAGGAATGTTGGATTTCCGAATAAATTTCTGTGCAGTCAATAACCATTTGTGTATTTGAAAATACCGAAAATCAGTTTGGAAGGCATGCTTCATTTTTATGCTTGGAGGATATTCCATCACTGTGCAACATATAATTTCATGCAACAAATGCAACCACGTTACAAATATATTTGTCTACTGCAATTGACACGTAATGCTAAATCCTTATGCGGAGGATTCTGTATTAACTTTAATATGTCAAAAAGAAATGATCAATGTCACTTACACATGCCACATTTCAACCTAAATAATAGTATTTGCCTATGTTCTTTAATAAATTAAACACACTTAAAAATATGTTTTTATTTGGCAATCCAGTGTATAGCACTACCAGGTCATCCTTATCTTCGATATGCTTAAACGAAAACGACATTTCTAGATGGTTCAGTTGTGATGTTACAAGGTAACAAGGAATTTTTTGCTTCAGCAAGCATATTACCGCTTGTAGAAGGTACAGAATCAAAAACAGCTTCTTCCTCAGCCTCCGTTGTAACATTTGTTTGACTTTTCTCTGCTGTAACTGAACTTAATTTTGATTTGTCTGTAACATGAAATTACAGATAGGTACAACAAATAATTATTATTAGCGTACTTGCTACTATTTGGTGGAGAATGAAATACCAATCTTGTTTTTACATTATGTAAAAATAATGTGGGTCCTTTCTCTTTTACTCCATCCTTAAAGTGGCAATTACAAATTATTGAATCATCATTGGGTTCCCTTTATGCACGCCTACAAATATAATAGTTTCAGAAAATGGTTTAAAGAGTCCAAATAGCAAGTAATTCTTAACATTACAACCTAACGTATTACTTACCGTATTAATTTGATCCGCCGATTCCGTTCTTTAATATTTTTAGGGAAGGTGAGAAACTTACACGTACCGGGTGGCCAACTAAGCACGGCCGTCGGCCATATCTCAGGAATGGATTATAGCACAGGTTCGGGAAAAAATTTTTTATAACAAAAGTGGCCTCGAGAAACGCCTGGAAATTATTTTCAGAATTGTACGTCCACCGCTAGAGGGCGTATTTGACAATTAAAATTTTAAAAAGTAAAATTTTTTAAAATTTACTCAATTAAGGGGCATATTAAATATTATAATCAGATTCCTCGACAAATTTTGCACATTTTCTTCAAATAAGGGGGGGGGGGGAGTCGGGACCTTGTTACGAAAAAACGCCTTTAATTCAGGTTCTGCTTGACCGATTTTAATAAACTTGTTATGTTGTTATGTTGTTTGAAAGAGCTTTTGTTAAACAATAGAAAATTTATAAATTTGAAGCAATCTGATTAATAACATAAATGCTAGAGGGCTCTGTTTAATATTTTTTTAATATTGTGATTTCTCTTCACAATTTTAGATGGAAGCATAAACATTTAAGCAGCTGTTTAAAAGTAGACTAAACTAGTAATAAAACAGTGAAAACTGCAAGTTGATATCTTTTTCCTATCCTGAGATATCGTAAAAAACAGGTAAATGGCGGGAATTGTTCTTCCAACGTCTAGTAGGCCAGTTCGCGTTAACGGAAACTATTAAATTTAGCCTGAATGAAAAGATCTTACATTGGTCTGCAGTAATTTAAACTGTTATCATACTGATGTTATAGTTGCCGCTAGATTAACTAAATGTAATGCTGTCGCTACTAACAATGAAGACAAATTATAAAGTAATAATGTGATAAATCTAACAATTAAAACCTTAAATAAATAACTACGTAATTAGTGTCGCCCTAGATGTTCGAAATGTCGTCCATCATTTTCAATGCATGAAATCAATCGCTGACGGGTGGAGAGAACAGGAGTTTCAATTTCTGCCCTTGAAATACTTCGTATTGTCTGTCGTATTCTTTCAATCATGTTAGCTCTTGTTGTGGGTCTATCGGCATAAACGAGATCTTTTATTCGCCCCCACAAATAAAAATCTAAACAAGTTAGGTCTGGAGACCTTGGTGGCCAAATAAATAAACTTCCACGTCCTATCCACCTTTCAGGGTATGATTGATTTAAGAAAGTCCGAACATCTCTAGAATAATGTGCCGGGCACCCATTATGTTGCAAGAACATGTCACGACGAATGGCCAAGGGTACGTCTTCTAAAAGAAGTGGCAATTCGTTGCTTAAAAAATCTAAATATCTTTCTCCATTAACAGTCTCATTAAAAGGTTCCAATTATTTCTCCACCTAGAATCCCGCACCACACATTTATTTTATGCTTTTGGTCTACTAACACATCGCTTGAAAACAAATATAACATTCTTATATAATTAAACAAATGTTAGATTTATCACATTATTATTTTATAATGTGTTCTCATTGTTAGTAGCGACAGCATTACATTTAGGTAGTCTAACGGCAACCATAACATTAGTATGATAACAGTTTAAATTACTGCAGACCAATGTAAGATCTTTTCATCCAGGCTAAATTTAATAATTTCCGTTAACGCGAACTAGCCTAGTAGACGTTGGGAGAACAATTCCCGCCATTTACCTGTTTCTTACGATATCTCAGGATAGGAAAAAGATATCGACTTTCAGTTTTCACTGTTTTATTACTAATTTAATTTACTTTTTAAACGCCTACTTAAATTTTTATGCTTACACTTAAAATTGTAAAGAGAAAACACAATATTAAAAAAATATTAAACAGCATTTATGTTCTTAATCAGCTTGCTTCAAATTTACAAATTTTCTATTGTTTGACAAAAGCACTTTCAAACAGCATCAAGTTTATTAAAATCGGTCAAGCAGAACCTGAATTAAAGGCGTTTTTTCGTAACAAGGTTCCCACTCTCCCCCACCCCTTATTTCAAGAGATAGACTAAAACTAGTCAAATAAAAAATGTGCAAAATTTGTCGAGGAATCTGATTATAATATTTAATATGCCCCTTAATTGAGCAAATTTTGAAAAATTTTGGTTTTTAAAATTTTAACTGTCAAATACGCCCTCTAGCGGTGGATCTATAATTCTAAAAATAATTTCAGGCATTTCTCGAGGCCACTTTCGTTATAAAATATATTTTCCCGAACCTGTGCTATAATCCATTCCTGAGATATGGCCGACGGCCGTTCTTAGTTGGCCACCCGGTACGTTTTTCGTTGTAATGTTTACATTCAGGTGCAAAACACTTAATTTTTTATCGAAATAAATCAAGATTTATTAGGAAAGAAGCACACGAGCTGTAAAGGTTACAATTGTAACTGAGAACTACTTTATCAAAGTTCGAAATATCGCTCAATATCGGACGTTAGGTTTTGCACGCGTTTCTAGGCAACTTGTTTGGTTCGCTTTGCCGTTGCTTAGCGAACGGCTACTTCATACTAAACTAGTCTATTATTATTAGTGTTATTTCAAACCCTATTATTGGATATTTCTTACAAAAGTTACAATTGATGAAATTTAAAAAGGCAGGTGTAATTAATGTATGCTTAAAAATAGAAATTTAAGTAAAGCGAACAACTAGATCGTTTGTACAAAGATGTGAACAAAACAAGAACAATGCCAGTTCTGCAGATAGTAGGATCCCAGTGTGTGTTTATACTAGAGATGTACAAGCTGCACTGCTGTAACGTCACACTCAATCCTCAGTTATATAAGCAGATTTAAAACTTTACGAAAGTGCCTTTTTTAATTAAAAAATAAAAGAAGTTTCGTGTTTTACAGGCACTTCCTTAAGCACGTAGACAAACTGATTATACAACGGTATGAACTGGAGGTATGCCTTAGGACAAAATGATGTAGAGAACCACGAGATGTAAAACATAAAAGTTTGCACTAGTGTGTTATCAAATATGCCCAATTTAACTCAAACAGTAAAACATAAACCGGAAGGAGGTGTTAAGTTGATTGTTTTAAATAAAACCGGAAGGAGGTGTTAAGTTGGTTGTTTTAAATAAAGCTTCACATCCATTACTGCAAAGGGTTGGCAGTTAATATTTGAATGTCACATACGGGGTATTAACATATGGCGTCTATTTTATGACAACAAAGGTCCAACGTTTTTTAAGTAACGGCGCATGTTTCTTATGTCATCGTTTTAAGCTTATACACTAAAATTGGTTTCAGTAGCCTTTCCTTGCTAAAAATTTTTATTTACAAGGCTATTGAATCGGAGTAGACCACTAGGTTAGTCAACTGACTACGAATACGTTCTTAGGGTTCAAACCCCGGTTCGGGCATTGTTTTATAAATGTATAACAGGTAAAGTGTGAGAGTAGCCTTTAGGTAACTTTCTTCCAATCTAAAGTGACTATAATTAACAAATTTCAAATTAAGGTTGTGTCCTTTATTCAGAAATAATTAAAGTTTTGAAGATTATAGATAGTAAGCGGTGAAAAATAACAACATTACTTTGAGCTAAATAGTGCTATTTTCATGCCAAATGGGAAAAAACAATTTTAATTCGTAAACAATTGTAAAAAATATCAATAGTGTCATTCTTTTGAGATGCGTCAATATACGAGGGATGTACAGCATACAACACTATTTTTCAACAAAAGACACTTATTCCACCAATGTTCACACATAGCAACACGTTTCTTAAAAAACTCGGGGTCACCATCACAGAAGAAGTCCTGCACTGCTGCCATAACTGAGGTCATCGCTGTCAAGCTCTGCTCCACGAAGACCCTTTTTTAGCTTTGGAAATAAATAAAAATCACTGGGAGCTAAGTCAGAGGAGTAGGGTGGATGCTCTACAACTTTAAACCTAGCGTCGTGAATTACATTCATAGAACTTATGAACTGGGGCGTTGCCTTGACGAAAGAGAATTCCGCGTGACAATTTTCCTCTTCTTTTTTCTTTAATGCAATAACCAATTTTGGTAACTAATGCTGCATAATATTGAGCAGTGATTATATGGCCACGTTCCATAAAATCTGTTAGTAAAGTAAAAAAACTGTAGCCATTATCTTGCCCGCTGAAGCTTGTATACGAAATTTGCGTGGAGGGGAAGATCCTTGATGACACCACTACATACCTTGTTATTTACACTCGGGATCGAAGTGATGAACCCAAGTTTCATCAACCGTAACATAGTGATCGAGGAAACATTTAGGATTACGGTTAAACAAGGCTAAATTGGCTATTGAAGAAGTGACTTTCAACCGCTTTCGATCGGGCGTCAACGTTCGGGGTACCCATCTTGCTGAGCTAAATAGTCATTTATTATGGTTTCAATCGTACCATTTGAAACGCCTGTTATCTCCGATATACGTCTTGTTGTTAATCGACGATCTTCTCTGATCATGTCATCCACAACATCAATGTTTTCTTGAGTACACGCAGAATGCGGCCGACCAGCACCTTTTGCAGGTTCGCAGGTTGCTCTGCTACGCTTGAACGCTCGAGACTTTTCACTACTTGTTAAGAAGGGGCAGAATCTTCAAACACGTCAACCATATCTGTATGAATTTCTTTAGATGTTAAACCTTTCTTTCGTAGGTACTTGATGGCGGCATGAAGCTCACTTGTTTCCATTTCCCAAAATCTTCGTGCAACCATTACTTTCAACATGCACAACTTTGACACTAACAAAACTAGGCATTTTGTTTGTCAATAAAATAACAAAACAAGTGCGGTTACTAGGGGCAACATATTTCAAAGCCATCTATCCTAGGGACAACAAATACTGTACATCCCTCGTATCTCGCGACAAAACATTCATTAAAATAACTCAAAGATGAGTTGTATAAAACCCGATCAATACGAAGCAAGGTTTATTTTTGATGAAGGTAAATTCCATGTTTTAATGTGAATTTTATACAACAAAACATTTTTTTAGTTTCTTCTATCTGCTTAAGCGTTCCTGCGTACTTTAGTACGGTAGGCTAAGCTTAGCCTGTTCAGGACCACAGTTATTAAAAAAAAACTTACTTGCAGATATTTTGACATGGGCTGTTTTGTAGGGGAACTCTTTCTTTCTTTGACATGGGTCATTCTACCAGTGAGCTATTTAGTTGGGGCTCTTATGTCGGAGTTCTTCTTTCGCGCTATTTTTTTCATACCAAATGTTGATGGGCTTTACAAAATTGTTTTTGGTTGTCCATTCTTTGGTTCTCTCTCATTAAAGGCATGAACTCTTCTAAAATAAAGAAACGTTTTTAGAATATTCCTTCTGTTGCTGTAATGTTCTACAGGTAAGATTGTGCTTATTTAATAAATTAATGCGAGGGTCGAGCTGAATTGATTGAGAATAAGAAACATGGTTAATTGGTTAATATTATACAGAACTTTATTTTAAATATGGTCAAACTAATTACCTTAAACAATGATACATTGAAACATTCCTTCTTGCCACTGCTTAAAGGCTCCCAACCAATCTTCTTTCGCAACACCTTCAAAATAAGCGTGAATTGCAGCATCAAACTCTTCTTCAGACGAAAACCTTCTACACTGCAAATTCCTTTCAAGCGCAAAGAATAGCCAAAAGTCGCGCATTGCTAAATTAGGCGAATACGGTGGATGTTCTATTACTTTTACATTTTTTTCAGTCAAAAACTGGAGAGTTAAAACTGCCGTATGGGACGATGCATGATAATAGTGCAGCATAATTCCTTTGTCTGGAACCCTACTGAGCACATCAGGCAAGCATATTTAAGTATACCATTTAAACTGACCTTCCAGCTTAATTTCCTTTACTAGGCCTGTACTTCTAAAGAATACTGCATATACAAACTGTTTGATAGGCTCGCTACTGCCTCCTGTAGGTGAATCCATATACGAGTCTCTTCGCTGCAAGGTATGTCGAAAAAGGGGAATACAAGTTTCGTTACTTGTCACTGTTTTTGGAGAAAATTTGGTGTCCGTTATTATTTAAGAGATTTAAAGTTTCATGGATAATTCTTACACACGCTCCGCTTTTTTGAAGTCAGAAAGGTGATGCGGCACAAAATGACTAACCACTACTTTTAAAATTAGATGATTGTGTGTGATTGTTCTAACAGGTGAGGATCCAATCTCGAGTTGATGCTCTATTACCGCATAAGTGACTTTATTGTCCTGTGCAATTTTTTTTGAATAGCAGCAATGATTTTGTCGGTAACAGCCGTAGCTGGTCGCCCTGTTCCTTATTGATACTGAATACAATTCCTTTCCCCTGAAAATTACTTAAACTATTGGTAAATGAGAGCCAATGAAGGTACTTGTTCACAAAAAACCGAATCTAAACCGCCCACTACTATATGTAATAGCTTCTAAAAATCAATAATCTACCAGTTATGAGCGCTCATTGACCGCGAAAACAGTACTAAGCGAAGCAAGATATTGAATACACCTACGAATGAAATTTAAGAAACAGAATGTGCAAACCAATACGCCATTATAATTAATTTCTAAAAAATCAAACTGGACCGGACTTGCACATGCTCTATATTATTCAAGCTTTGTAGTATAAAGAAGACCAACATATACCGCATAGATTAGATCAACATGAATACGTTAAGTGAATTTTTTGGGCCATTTACGGAAACGACCACCTGTACTTAATAAATAGCCGTTTGTACTAAGGAAGCTCTAATCAGTTATTAGGAAGTCACCACCAATCCTTAGAAAACGACCACCTGTGTCTGTGAAAAGGATTCCTACTTTTAACCTGTATATGATCTGCTTTGAGCTGTTTTTGGGAAACTACTACTAGTTTTTACAAACCGTTACCAGTTTTAACGAAACCAGTACATGTTCTTTAGGAATTATGATATAGAAAACCAAAACAGCACCATAAGAAAGACACGTGCAACAAATCATAAAAAGGAAGTAGAGGATCAGTTTTTGAAAGCCTTTTTGAAGAACCATCCGAATATGGAGTCTCAGTATTGTCGATCGTCGTGCAATAAAAAATGCAAAAAACCACCTTCGACTTCAAAACAATAATTATATCTCTGCTACGAGAAAGAAAGCCAGGAAGAAGGTATTGCAGCCCTGTCTTCTGTTTCTTTTAGTAATGCATTCTGGGATATGCAGTGTAGGTTATTTAAACCAAAAAAGGATTAATGCGACATATGCCTTGGATATAAAACTGGAAATGTTGAGGAATCAATTTAAGGAGGAAAGATACTCCAAGAGATGAAAAATCAAAAGGCAAAGAAGAAGGATAATCGGTTTTTACTACGGATCTGCACCTTTGACCAAAGCCTCAGCTATAAGGGTAAACTTGTGTTGCACAACTTCACCACATTCAATTTAAATACCAAAGATGGTCACTGCAATTTATGGCAGGTAGGCCAACGTGGCCTGAATGAAAACGAGTTTGCTTCCATATTATATTCGTTCATTATGAATCTGAATAGGAGAAAAAATGAAGTAGCACTATACAGTGATGGATGCTGCTACCAAAACAGAAACAGTACTATAAGTAACATGCTTTTTTTGTGAATCATGGAAAAATACATCACAATCATACAAATTTATTAGAAAAGGAACATAGTCAGATGAATTGTGACCTAATGTATTCGGTTCGAAACACAGAGATTTACCCTCTAGCTGGGAATATACATTACTCAAAATCAAAGTTATTTTGCATTGTTCGACATCCAGCGTTCAACCTAAAAAGAAAAACAAATTCTGATTAATATTAGTATTTGATAATATTTTATTATGGAGAAGTTTAACAAATTCAATCTTTTAAGTTAAATAATTACAATAACAGTTCAAATAGGTTGCCGTTGTTTTCTAGACACAGGTACGCTCTCTTTACCGAAGAATTTAAAAACGGTTTAACATTTCTGTCGAAATTGTATTAACTGCTGCTATAATCGATACTAAAAACTGCTCTTCATCTTCAAAACTCTCATTATACACTACTTGGTTTTTCAGGTAACCCCACAGAAAAAATCCAACGGACTTAAATCAGGTGATAGGGCTAGGCAAGCTACAGCACTGTAAGTTCCACTCGATTTTCCTGTAAACAGTATTGACAGATAGTCCTGTACATTGCTTGAGTTATGTGCTGGGGTAGCATCTTATTGAAACTAACAGTTGTTAACAAATTCTAAAGGTAATTCATCCTAGGCATCTTCCAAATAAGTCCTTAGCAAGTTCAGATATCGTTCGGCATTTAAATTGTTGTGGTAAATGAAAGGTCCTATTATTCTTTGTCCCAAAATGCCCATCCACATATTAAATCCAAATCAATGTTGATGTCTTGATTCTTTTTTAAATAAGCATTTTGTTTTGCCCAATAATATTTGTTACGTCGATTGAAAATTCCATTGTTGGTGATCATGCTTTCATCAAATTATTTTAAAAGGAAAATATAAATCTTCGTCACATTTTCTAGTATACCATTCACAAAAACCTACTCGCTGTTCTTGATCGGCTGGTCTAAAACCCTGACAAACTCGAAATGTATATGGATGAAACTTATTGTTATTTAAAATGAATTTTGCTGTAGAATTAGCTATATCAGTATTATGTTCAATTTGTCTTGTCGGTATATCAGGGTTTTCGACAACGGCTTGTAAAACGGTATTAGCTTTTTCGTCATCAGATTGTGTTTGACAGGATAGAACAGGTTTTGTAAATGAACCAAATTCTTTTAAATGAGATTCCAAACGTCTCAAAATGGTTTTACCAGGTTGCCTTCAGTCAGGATACTTCACTAACTACATAATTTCTGTGGGGCAAGATGTAGCATATCAACATATTGGACTTTTCTTCGTTTGTAAAATTTCGTCTTTCCATAGATACATTTATTGATTAATTATAATTATAAATTAACTAAACAACCCCCGAATTTATGGTAATAAAAACAACTTAAAATACGTACAATTCACATAACAACAAGGATCTCAACGCAATAAAACTAAGTTAAACAGTTTTCAACAAAATGTTGAACAGATGTTATTTTATCAAAGTCTTCTAATATTAACTGATACATGAAAAATGTAAAAATGAAAATCCGAATAACAACAATGATCTCAACGCAATAAAACTAAGTTAAACAGTTTTCAACAAAATGTTAAGCAAGTATTACTTTATCAAGGCCTTCTAATATTAACTGATCATAAGAAAAATGTGAAAATGAAAATCCGCATTTTTCAGTTTCAAAACCATAATGTGTAATACATGATTAAATTCGTAATAGAAGATACTATCGAATACAGGGTGTTTCGTTGGTTGCGGCGATATAAAAGAATAAAGGAGATGATGGTTTCTCGGAGACGAAACGTCGAATACAAAATTTGAAATCGACATCTAATAGAATCCAAAAAGTGATAATGAAGAAATCTTTTAAAATAAATGAGGGAATTGCGAAAAAAGAAATAGCCAAAGAGCGCATTTCGTTTTAAATCTCGGAAACGATAAACAATAATGAACTTTTGCAAACTGCATGTGAACATTTTCTAAATTATACAACTTTTCTCTAATTTAATCGCCTTCGTATGTCTTACCGTTTTCAAGATCACCGTGCTATTCATCCTTATCTTGGGGGCATAATTTAGAATTATTACTATTACCAAGAAATTTAAAGTAAATATGTTTCACCATGCGGCTGAGGGCCGAAACAGTTAGAAGCAGGAAAAAATTGAATAGCTTCCTTATTATGCTAGCGTTTGTTGACAACTAAAGTTATCGCGTATACTACGAAGTGAAGTACAACATGCAGAAACAATATAGTGATAAGATTATGAAATTAATATATGAGTAATCCTATATATGAGCAGTCTAGTTCATGTAAGCACAAATATTAGCATAACTTGTGAATCACTCTGTATAACAGCAGTGTAGTTTAGTAAGTAAGTAATTTACAAACAGCTGATCACTACAAAGCAGCAGGTATACAGTTATAATAGTTGTTTAAACACTGAATTTTTTTCCAAACGCAAACTTATTACACATGAAATTAGCCAAAAGATTGAAGCTAGTATTTGCGATTTATTCGTAAGGAATACTGATGTAAGTAACGTTCATAGCATTCCCACTAAAGCGTACATAACCTTTATCGTTACAGGAATATAAACTCGTTGGATGTAATACTGTTAAAAGTTGAAAAAAAGGGAAGTTACCCACACACAATTTTAGAACAGTGTTGCACTTAGCACCTTAATTCGTTATAGTAACGAGTTGCACTTAAAATACCGTGCCATTAACTACAGCAATTGTCGACATAACGAGAGGTTCGTCACGAAGGAATAGCAAGTAAAAGAAACTCAGGAGGTTGCTTGTGTATAATTACTTAACTGAGTGTTCTACTATATATAAATCTATTTGATTGTAGTAAGAGTAGGGTCCGATATGACGTCGTAACCATAAAATATCTTTGACCTAGCTATCGGAAACCATTTACAAGTTACATCATCACGATCGTTGACCAAGTATAGTGATAGAATCGGTCACAAAAGTGTATTTTAATTTACTTTAAATTGTAAAACATGCATTTTATTGATTTAAATGTTAAAACAGAGGTGATCAGTGTAAAAAAAGAAAGAAAGTGGTTTCGCTTACATCGTAATGTGATGAGAACTTTTGTTAGAAAACTTTAAATCCGTAAAAACGAAACTAACTATAATTAGACTACTTGTATAATAGGCAGAGAAGGTAAAACCAGTAATTACTGTTCATAACTTCTATTAACTAAAGATTTCATAGCAGTTACAAGAAAATATCTCTCCCGTATAAATTTTCTATCAACGCATTTTTTCGTTTAGCCCAAAATGGCGTTCTTCAGTCACACAAGAAACCATAAAGAAAAGTCACAAATTTACTAGAAAAATTGAATGTAGATACGCACACTATTGGCAAATTTCTAAAAATTGAATGGAGTAATCGAAAAAGTATTCTATTCTTTTTATGATAATTTGCCTCATACAAAAAAAAAAGGAAAAGGCCACGTATTTCATTCCCTCCCCAAGGAGGAGGGCGGACTACTCGAGCTTTCCAAGCTCCTTCAGCCACAATCATGGATTCCCAGCATACATACATACATACATTACGTATATATGCATGGTAGGATTAAGGATGGGTGTGGTCAGGATCGGATCGGAAGGAACGGAGTTAGGATTCTGAGGGGGAGTATACTACCCCAGCATTCGCCTTGATTTTTTTTGCTTTTGCATCTCATTTGTTTTCGCAATTTTTTCTTGATAAAATTTTGTTATATAGAACGTTGTTTATTTTTTCAGAGAATAAATAAACTAGAAATAAAACATGTATTTATTTGCCCTACAATATTTTTAAACGATTTCAAGATATTGAAGTATTCATTGCTCAAGAGCTCGTAAGTAACAAACAATTTGAAATATTTTATTTTAAAACTTCGTAAAACCTATTTTTAAGGGAAACATTTTTTTTTTTTTTAAATTTATGATCTGTTGTTGAATATCGCCGCATCCAAAATATTTCGGTAAAAAACGTTAGCAGCATTCGCCTTGATTTTTTTTGCTTTTGCATCTCATTTGTTTTCGCAATTTTTTCTTGATAAAATTTTGTTATATAGAACGTTGTTTATTTTTTCAGAGAATAAATAAACTAGAAATAAAACATGTATTTATTTGCCCTACAATATTTTTAAACGATTTCAAGATATTGAAGTATTCATTGCTCAAGAGCTCGTAAGTAACAAACAATTTGAAATATTTCATTTTAAAACTTCGTAAAACCTATTTTTAAGGGAAAAATTTTTTTTTTTTTTAATTTATGATCTGTTGTTGAATATCGCCGCATCCAAAATATTTCGGTAAAAAACGTTAGCAGCCATTTTGAAACATGTCTAATGCTTTTCTGTAAAATGAATGCCACTTGACCAGGTTTTGAAGAAATGTACATGGTGATATTTGTATTCATATATAATTTAAGATGAGAGTTTTGGGCACTCATGTTATGCATTCTTGTTGAGAATTTTACGTATGCATCGTAGGATTAAATTGGTCTAAGATACGTTGTTACAGTAAAATTCGTAACAAAATGAAGTAGTTCTGGTACATTTAACGCAAATTATTCTGCCAGTTAGTATGATTAGCTTTGGATACAAAATCAAACGAAACACATACCTAATGTATTTTAGTAACGTGCATTTGACGTAAATATTCTGCTACACCTCGCATAAATATCAGAATCGCTAAAAGTAAATTGCAATTAACGTCGTGGAAATGGAGTTACTTAGATACGTAAATACTTCAATGCTTTACAAATAAATAAAAGCAAAAAAAAACAACTAATTGTATGGATTGGTGCTTGATCTCCTAATTTATTCATTTGGTAGCTTAACCCAAAGAATCTTATTTCAGCCTCATTTTTCTTGCTGCACGTTTAATGAGTATTTATTTAGACAGTTAACATGTAATTTATTTTTTTTGTTTGTTTACTAAATACATACAAATGTAGTTAATTTAACAGCATATTTTTCGTATTTTTTAATATGCACATATTATTGAAAACTAAAATTGTAATAGTCCACTAATTTGTGGTTTTGTATCTCTTGAGAGACAATGTGTATCAGATTGAATAAACATGCCTTATAAACATCAAACTGATACTAGCTGCTCGAAACATTTAACGGAAAATAGTCATGTATGCTTACTTAATGCAGGAAAGGAAACTAATCACTCAGGTGCAAATATGAAAATTTACTTCAAAAATAGACCATATAAAAATATATGTTGTATTGAAAGGCGTTGAGAAGTAAGTAATTATATAAAATAAGTTGTGGTATTTAAAACATTTGTGTTATTTTAGGGTGAAATCGCCAGTAGTCGCACAGGATTTAAAAACTATATCATAAAAAGAAAAGTCAAGAAACTATCAAAAACGAATATTTATTATATTACTACTATTGGCTGAATGAAAACAGAATTCTGCTTCTTTGACAGTTATTATAAAAAAGAAATTTTTTGTTTTAAATAAGCTTTTTAGTATTATCCGGGCATTATTTTCCGGTAGTCGACCGAGTGCATACCAGTTGTCAGATAGGGCTTATTTCAAATAGAACCGTGATAAAAGTAAATGCCACACACAGCATAATTATGTACTTTATTTTGCCACCATAATGTTCTTTATACGCCCCCAAATGCGGGCGTAATGTGGTCTTTATAGCACGGAAATGTCATTGTTGCTAAGCAGCATGATTGACACATGACATGATATGTCACGTAAGTTGAAAGAATTATTGAAACAACAACCTTACTATTCAACCTTAATTAATAAAAATAACAGTAATGAAACTTATTCTTTATAAAAATTGAAAATACAATTGGATGGATTTGAAATTGTAACTCCAGATGAGCCAACACGAAAGCTGACAGTTCCTTCGCCGTTTTGTGGTATACTTATAGCTGCTGTACCAGTAATGTTCTGAGCAATTTTAATTTTATTTTGCAGAGAATTCTCTACATATGATTCGGCTACTTTATCCGATCGCCATCAACCAAGCTGCTTCAGTGCCCTAGTATTACCGCCGCTTTCTGCAAAGATCGTCGCCGCACTCCTGCGAAAGCAGTGCCCTGTGTACTTATGGGCATCCGGTAGATTGAGGAACTCTGCTATTATCCTCGGCATTTTGCCTAAGGTGTTTTTCCCAACAGTCTGAGCACTACATTTGCCATTATGATACGACAAAACAAGCTGTCAATTTTAGTATGTTCCGGTCGTAATGCTGCATATTTTCGGTACAAAGAGACGTAATCAACCAATCCATCGCTTGGTACAATTGTAAATTGCCTCGAAGTATAAGTTTTGGTTTTTTTGATCTTTACTAATAGCACTGATCCCTCAGTTGTTACGTCCTGTACAGCCAAATCGTGCAGTTCTTCGCGACGACATGCTCCAAAAATACCAAAGGCTGTGACAACCTATAAAACACAATAATTTTTATAATGAGAATTGGAAAAAAACTAAAGTCGTTATACCTTAACTAACAAGTACGTATGATCAGGCGCCTTCAACATGAATTCTTCAATTTGATGCCGTTGCAATACATAGGACTTTTTAGCTTGATCACCTACAGAATTATTCTTCATGAATTCTGTGAGCATGGAAAAACGAGATATATCAACATCTTCCTTCAACTTGAACATCTTTTTCAATTTAGAATATAAACACCACATTGACGACGGCTTATAGATCTTTGACTGCAAAAATAGATATTTATTGAATGGAGATAATTGACTAATGTATATATACAATCCCTTACCATTTGAGACAAGTATGCCAT
Organism: Vesta saturnalis; assembly: GCA_036346205.1. Taxonomy (NCBI): domain Eukaryota; kingdom Metazoa; phylum Arthropoda; class Insecta; order Coleoptera; family Lampyridae; genus Vesta; species Vesta saturnalis. The sequence goes on along the minus strand of JARFJB010000015.1, from coordinate 350,995 downwards.
CACAACATTTTCATCACATTTTGTGGACACATTTTTTCTGCTCCGCCACGCGCAAAACTTTTCGTACTCTTTTATGTATAAATATTTCGATTTACTTGGAATTATTTTTGCCTGGGCGGCCTCAAATTCATCTAAAATTTCTTGTGAATAAGTTTTTGCGTTTTCACCTTCCACTTTAGAATGCAAATTATTTACAAACAAACAGTACCTTAGCAAGAATTTAGCAATATCACAGTATCTTAGTAACAACAAGTTAGCCTACTGTCGATTTTATTTCACTGCATTTGCAATTAAAAACTTGCCGAAAATACTGAATCTTTTTAAAATTTTGTTCCAGTTTCATAGTGCAAAATAAAATAAAACATTAGTATGTACCACGGCATAATTATAGATTATGGCTTAATCAAAAGCCCCGCTTCGCGTCGGGCTTTTAACATTCCCTCGAGCCATAATCTTCTGATTATGCCCTTAACACATAAGTATCTATTATGTGTTTTAGATAGTATATCCCTCCTATGGTGTTAACATTTTGGTTTCCCGGGTCATTATGACCCGGGAGCCTATAGTTGTCGCTTTATTGTAGTTAAATTAATAATACGAAATAAGATGTAGTATTTATTTTACATTTTATTAGGTTATTTTGTTTTTATTACATATTATTTTAAATGTTATGTAAAGAACATCTAAAAAACGCAGTAGTTAGGTATATACATTTATTTGTTACAGTATTGACAGTAATCATATACATAAGCTTTACATAGGTATTTTGAGCAATTACAACATACCATATTAGTTTTATTATCATTTGAAGAGAGACAAAAATTACATCTTTTACCATTGATTGTGGTTGACTGTTCCCTTACTTCGGCATTACTGGTTGAAGAGCGTGACTTTATAAACATTTCAACTGAAGCAATACTTCGAGGGAGACGTTTCCTTTCTTGCAATAATGGAGTAATCAAGGAATTACTCAGTTCTTCAAGAAATAGTCGCCGTTTTGTAAGTTTTCCAGCATTCCAGGTTGGAGTTACGTCGCACCACAAAACATAAGCGTTGTAAGCTGAAACGTCCATGATATGGTAAAAGATAGTCATTGGCCATTTTTTAGTTTGCGGTTATTATTAACTTGTCTAACGTGTCTACAGCAGCTTTAGTTTTGTTGTAATCTAAAATCATAAACGACTTTTTATTATCTTGGTTACACACTCCGTTATCGTGGTGCATGGCGCTCATGAGCGTAACATTTTTATTCCGCTTCGTAATATAGGAAGCTATCGACGTATCCTTGGTAAAGTAAAATTTTGAAGAAAAAACTTCTTTCCTGTTGTAGACCAATGAGGCTGGCAATTCAGGCTTATCTTTGCGAATAGCGCCAAGCATGGTTATTTTTCTTTTCAATGGCATCTGTTCCATATCGTACGAGGTACGTTGTGAACTTTTAGACCATAAGTAAGATCTAGCACAACTATTTTACCTTGACCTCTCTCTGGAAGTTCACCTTTTTTTCCGAGGTAAACTTGCATGTTATATGCATAAGCAGTTACAGAATCCAAATCTTGACTCCGTATTTAGCATTTTTATTCTCGATGTATTGTTTAAAAGGACAACGTCCTCTAAAAGGTACCAGTTGCTCATCTACTGTTACATTTTCGTGAACATTACAGAGCTTAGGTAGAATTCCAACCCATTTATCCCACAAGTCGCGTATGAATGCTAATTTATCAGTTTGGCGTCGTTGTGGTCGAGTTTTTTTTATCGTCAAAGCGAATTATTCGTGCAATTACATAAAATCGTTGTAGGGACATCGTTGCTCTGAATATTGGACGACCTACATTTCTATCCCACGGACTGGCTGTTGCCACTCCATGAGATTTATACACTCCAGCTAGAAACAGTAGGCCAAAATATGCTTCTAGCTCAACTAATGTTAGTTCTTGAAACGTGTCACCACAAAGTCTATTGCCTTCTAAATTTGACATTTTCGAAATTAGGTTTACAATGTTGGGTGTGAAATATAAGAAGTACGCGGATTTAATATCAATTATTCGCGACGTAGCATACCTTGTTGGCCCAGGAATCAACGAAATAATATTTGCTGCTGATAACCTTCGCGATTGATGTGTTTTCTCATTCTATACTATATTGCCATCTTCTGAAGTTACATGATTATCAGTATCAGCTTCATGTGAAATCGTAGCTTTCTCTTCATCATCCGACTCGCTATTATGTATGTCGTTTTCGGACAAATGGTCTTCTTCAGAAGCATTAGAATCACTATCAGAAACACAGATGCTCACTGACTGCTTAAACCAACTGACGAAACTAGACACGTTTTGTAAGGATTTGTATCTAGAGATCGACGTAAGTTCGTTACATGCTATGGTAAACTATCAAAAGAAGTAGTCCAAATCAAGGTTCAAATGTGAAAAATCCGATAAATTTTACTACGTTTCGTTTTTTTTAAACTCATGGGGTAAATCAAGTTTTGTGAAATATATTTTACTCATAATGAGGTTTTCTAGAATACTTTACGGCTTTTACAATGAATTCGACAGTCTACCGGGTGGCCAACTAAGAACGGCCGTCGACAATATCTCAGGAATGGATTATAGCACAGGTTCGGGAAAAAAAAAATGTATAACAAAAGTGGCCTCGAAAAACGCCTGGAAATTCTTTTCAGAATTGTAGGTCCACCGCTAGAGGGCGTATTTGACTGTTAGAATTTTAAAAAGCGAAATTTTTCAAAATTTACTCAATTAAGGGCCATATTAAATATTATAGGCAGATTCCTCGACAAATTCTGCATATTTTTTATTTGACAAGTTTTAGTCTATCTCTTCAAATAAGGGGAGGAAGAGAGTGGGAACCTTGTTACGAAAAAACGCCTTTAATTCAGGTTCTGCTTGACCGATTTTAATGAACTTGATGTTGTTTGAAAGAGCTTTTGTTAAACAACAGAAAATTTGTAAATTTGAAGCAATCTGACTAATAACATAAATGCTAGACGGCGCTGTTTAATATTTTTTTAATGTTGGTTTTCTCTTTACAATTTTAAATAGAAGCATACAAATTTAAGTAGGTCTTTAAAAAGTAGACTAAATTAGTAATAAAACAGTGAAAACTGCAAGTCGATATCTTTTTCCTATCCTGAGATATCTATAATCCAACAATTAAAACCTTAAATAAATAACTACGTAATTAGTGTTGCCCTAGATGTTCGAAATGCCGTCCATCATTTTCAATGCATGCAATCAATTGCTGACGGGTGGAGAAAACAGCAGTTTAAATTTCTGCCCTTGAAATACTTCGTATTGTCTGTCGTATTCTTTCAATCATGTCAGCTCTTGTTGTGGGTCTATCGACATAAACCAGATCTTTTATTTGCCCCCACAAATGAAAATCTAAACAAGTTAGGTCTGGAGACCTTGGTGGCCAAATAAATAAACTTTTACGTCCTATCCACCTTTCAGGGTATGATTGATCTAAGAAATTCCGAACATCTCTAGAATAATGTGCCTTACACCCATCACGCTGCAAGAACATGTCACGACGAATGGGCAAGGGTACGTCTTCTAAAGGAAGTGGCAATTCGTTGCTTAAAAAATCTAAATATCTTTCTCCATTAACAGTCTCATTAAAAACAGAGGCCCAATTATTTTCACCTAGAATCCCGCACCACACATTTACAGACCAACGACCCTGATGTTGGACCTCCTGCATCCAGTGGGGATTCGTTTCAGACCAGTAGTGCATATTATGTCGATTTACACTACCAGCACTATGGAAAGTAACCTCATCTGTCCACATAATTCGTGAAAGTATTTCAGGATCGTCATGTGTCATATTTGAGAGCCAGTTTGCAAAAATCCAACCTGGTATCGAAATCTTGAGCAATCAAACTATGGTGTAGGACCATGTGATATGGGTGCAATCTGAAATAGTATGTATTATAAAGTAATGAGATCAATAAGACACATTGAAGACATTCGCTGTTAGTAAACGAAAAAAGACCTTTAAATGCATTAACTCTTGTAATGTTATTACGAATTTTTTTCGCCCGGCTTCTCATTATTTTTTATTATTGGTACCTTTTTATTTTACTTTGCCTCACTTAATTATCATGTTGTTAGTTAAAATCTATTCACATAGCATAAGATAATTTCATTAAATAATTTGTTGCTTTATTGAAACTGGACATAAACATTTTAACAGATAAATAACAATTTTTAACAAAAATTTTCAATTGTTGAAATCCCAAATTTAAAGGGTTAAAATTACTACAAACGTGTCGAAAAATACAAAATATTCTTAAACGCCTTTAGGTTTAAAAAGAGGTAACCTTAATGAAACTCACTTTTATTTTGACCGTATAAATCGAAAAGTGAAATATACAGGTCCATTTAAAAAAACAACTTTGACATGTATCTTTTGAGACAACCTGTATATTGTGACTATAATTTTAAAATGTACCTCTGATAGATATGTATTCACTCAAAAATAAAACTTTTAAACTAAGATATATAGCCACAAGCTTCCGTGTCGTATAACGAATAACTGTATATGCAAGGTGGATTAAGGATTGGTCAGAATAGGATAGGAAGGAACATTAGGTTCTGAGAAATGCTACGCCAGCATGTCGAATTATAGTAAAACTTTCGCTTTTATACTTTGTACGGAAGTTTGGCAAAATTAGACGCGATGTCTTTGCACATATAGAGTACTGGTGCGTACGCAAACGTGACGTTTTTAGCGTATCTGGATTCTGAAATGGAATAATTTCATAATTATAATCAGCAAAATTTTAAAATAATAAAATTTTCCCACAATCATTAAATAATACCTTGTCTTGCTCTCTATTTTTAGTGAGCATAACGGGCGTTTGATCTCTAGTGAGCAACATTTGTTGATCGGTTACTATGCGGTTGCTAAAAATCATACTATACCTACCGGTTTTGACCTTCCGCCATACTGTACTGTAAAAATTTACACCGTAGTTAGTGTACTAAATATCGTAGTGTTTAAAACGCATACTGTACTTGTTACTATTTAATGAAAGTATTTGAGATTCTGGTCATTACCTAAGTTGTTACGTCGGACATCGGCAACTTCAATAATTGTAAATCTGTCACAGTACAAGTTACAATAGACAGTCATTGAACTGCTAAATAATTGATATGATTGTGGACAAAATTATGTTTGGCACTCTTGAGGAAAGGATTGTGCTCCTCGCTTTAGATGAAACACTGTCGCTGCGCTCGCTCGTGTATTGAAATCTAGACCTCGAGAGTAAATAGCGCCTTTGCTCACTAGTACTAAAATAACTATTATTCATCTTACCATTTTGTGCCTCATTACAATAGGAACGTATAATTTAGACGGTGTAAAAGCAATTCAGTTGGGATGTGACAATGAAGATTCTGCCGCGTTAGCATTTCAGCAGCTTATGGGCGTCAAACCTGCAGGTTTATGTCTTCATCCATGTGGGTACTTGGTACCAGTCCTGATGGTCTGGTAGGAAATGATGCCTTAATTGAAATTAAATGACCTTTTAAATACCGGAACTGCGATTTAATCGAGGCACTTTCTAATCACAAAAGTATACAACGAAGAGAATGTATAGGCAACGAACAGCATGAGTACTTTCAGCAAATACAAGGTCAACTGCATGTATTGGATACAAAATGTTATCGGGACACCTAAAACTGTTGTATTGAGGCATTAAGAAATGAAGAATGGGAGAAAAAAGCACTATTACAAAATTTATATTTAAACAGATTCTTAGTACTTACTAAACATTGAAACATAACATAAACAATACAATTCAAATTTGTAAATAGTTGTAATTTATTTATTAATTAGTGTATCACTTTTAGCAGGTAGATACTATTGTATGTAAAAAGATCTGGGACAAATCTATGCAAACTGGCTTATTATGATTGGCTATTTATAATGATAATTTCAAATAGGACAGTTACAATATTATAAAGAGGTCGACTATTAAATAAATATATTGCCATGTTTACAAAGGGTAACAAACCATGTCACATATTATATTTTTATACTACGATATAGAGAAGGAACGACAGCAATTTTCTATTGCATCCACACTAAACTCTTACTGTCATATTCTTGTCAAACTAATAATTAAACAAATGGTGCATCTTACTCAATTATACTCAAAATTCCATGAACATCACAGTACGTTCCAATTTCAATTACAATTAAACCCGATTATTATTCCTTCGATAGTACATATAGGTTTAAAGTTCATAAAACGAACTTTTATAGTAAATTTTAAAAATTTAGTTTTGATAAATAGAAATTGAAAATACCTATTCTGTTTTCCTTAGATAAGCAAAATACACATCAGATGTCCTTATTTATCCTGGTATGTTTCAACTTTTTTATTAGGGAAACAATCCACCAAAACTGCCATATTTTAGTTGCTAATGGCATAAGATTCTGTGGAATAAGGTGCAAAATTTTATATGTTAACAACGTATTGCACGAGCAATATTTCGTTTTAGTAATTTGCTGGGCTGTAAACTGCGGCTGACAAAAAAATGGAGGTATGTTTAGTGATACACCAGGAGGCAAAATATCTGCAATTAGAAACCCTTAAAAGTATGAAGTCCCCAGATTCAACAATGTTAAGTATTCCGCTTCGTTGCACAACTGATGTTGAGCCTGGCTAAAGTGGGCTTATATATGTGATAACTCCATTTGAGCTACTCCAAGTCCTTCAACGTATTACGATGTTTGTAATAAGTATGTATCCCTTTTATTTTTAAGGAATGTTGGATTTGAATAAATTTCTGTGCAGTCAATAACCATTTGTGTATTTGAAAATACGAAAATCAGTTTGAAGGCATGCTTCATTTTTATGCTTGGAGGATATTCCATCACTGTGCAACATATAATTTCATGCAACAAATGCAACCACGTTACAAATATATTTGTCTACTGCAATTGACACGTAATGCTAAATCCTTATGCGGAGGATTCTGTATTAACTTTAATATGTCAAAAGAAATGATCAATTCACTATGCCACATTTCAACCTAAATAATAGTATTTGCCTTGTTCTTAATAAATTAAACACACTTAAAATATGTTTTATTTGGCAATCCAGTGTATAGCACTACCAGGTCATCCTTATCTTCGATATGCTTAAACGAAAACGACATTTCTAGATGGTTCAGTTGTGATGTTACAAGGTAACAAAATTTTTGCTTCAGCAAGCATATTACGCTTGTAGAAGGTACAGAATCAAAACAGCTTCTTCTCAGCCTGTTGTAACATTTGTTTGACTTTTTCTGCTGTAACTGAACTTAATTTTGATTTGTCTGTAACATGAAATTACAGATAGCAACAAATAATTATTATTAGCGTATTGCTACTATTTGGTGGAGAATGAAATACAATCTTGTTTTACATTATGTAAAAATAATGTGGGTCCTTTCTTTTTACTCCATCCTTAAAGTCAATTAAAATTATTGAATCATCATTGTTCCCTTTTATGCACGCCTACAAATATAATAGTTTCAGAAAATGGTTTAAAGAGTCCAAATAGCAAGTAATTCTTAACATTACAACCTAACGTATTACTTACCGTATTAATTTGATCCGCCGATTCCGTTCTTTAATATTTTTAGAAGGTGAGAAACTTAACGTACTGGGTTAACTAAGCCGTCGGCCATATCTCAGGAATGGATTATAGCACAGGTTCGGGAAAAATTTTTATAACAAAAGTGGCCTCGAGAAACGCCTGGAAATTATTTTCAGAATTGTAGTCCACCGCTAGAGGGCGTATTTGACAATTAAAATTTTAAAAAGAAAATTTTTAAAATTTACTCAATTAAGGCATATTAAATATTATAATCAGATTCCTCGACAAATTTACATTTTCTTCAAATAAGAGTAAACCTTGTTACGAAAAACGCCTTTAATTCAGGTTCTGCTTGACCGATTTTAATAAACTTGATGTTGTTATGTTGTTTGAAAGAGCTTTTGTTAAACAATAGAAAATTTATAAATTTGAACAATCTGATTAATAACATAAATGCTAGAGGGCTCTGTTTAATATTTTTTAATATTGTGTTTCTCTTTACAATTTTAAATGGAAGCATAAAATTTAAGAGTGTTTAAAAGTAGACTAAACTAGTAATAAAACAGTGAAAACTGCAAGTTGATATCTTTTTCCTATCCTGAGATATCGTAAAAAACAGGTAAATGGCGGGAATTGTTCTTCCAACGTCTAGTAGGCCAGTTCGCGTTAACGGAAACTATTAAATTTAGCCTGAATGAAAAGATCTTACATTGGTCTGCAGTAATTTAAACTGTTATCATACTAATGTTATAGTTGCCGCTAGATTAACCTAAATGTAATGCTGTCGCTACTAACAATGAGACAAATTATAAATAATAATGTGATAAATCTAACAATTAAAACCTTAAATAAATAATTACGTAATTAGTGTCGCCCTAGATGTTCGAAATGTCGTCTATCACTTTCAATGCATGAAATCAATCGCTGACGGGTGGAGAGAACAGCAGTTTCAATTTCTGCCCTTGAAATACTTCGTATTGTCTGTCGTATTCTTTCAATCATGTTAGCTCTTGTTGTGGGTCTATCGGCATAAACGAGATCTTTTATTCGCCCCCACAAATAAAAATCTAAACAAGTTAGGTCTGGAGACCTTGGTGGCCAAATAAATAAACTTCTACGTCCTATCCACCTTTCAGGGTATGATTGATTTAAGAAAGTCCGAACATCTCTAGAATAATGTGCCGGGCACCCATTATGTTGCAAGAACATGTCACGACGAATGGCCAAGGGTACGTCTTCTAAAAGAAGTGGCAATTCGTTGCTTAAAAAATCTAAATATCTTTCTCCATTAACAGTCTCATTAAAAGGTTCCAATTATTTCTCCACCTAGAATCGCACCACATTTATTTTATGCTTTTGGTCTACTAACACATCGCTTGAAAACAAATATAACATTCTTATATAATTAAACAAATGTTAGATTTATCACATTATTATTTTATAATGTGTTCTCATTGTTAGTAGCGACAGCATTACATTTAGGTAGTCTAACGGCAACCATAACATTAGTATGATAACAGTTTAAATTACTGCAGACCAATGTAAGATCTTTTCATCCAGGCTAAATTTAATAATTTCCGTTAACGCGAACTAGCCTAGTAGACGTTGGGAGAACAATTCCGCCATTTACCTGTTTCTTACGATATCTCAGGATAGGAAAAAGATATCGACTTTCAGTTTTCACTGTTTTATTACTAATTTAATTTACTTTTTAAACGCCTACTTAAATTTTTATGCTTACACTTAAAATTGTAAAGAGAAAACACAATATTAAAAAAATATTAAACAGCATTTATGTTCTTAATCAGCTTGCTTCAAATTTACAAATTTTCTATTGTTTGACAAAAGCACTTTCAAACAGCATCAAGTTTATTAAAATCGGTCAAGCAGAACCTGAATTAAAGGCGTTTTTTCGTAACAAGGTTACTCTCACCCTTATTTCAAGAGTAGACTAAAACTAGTCAAATAAAATTGCAAAATTTGTCGAGGAATCTGATTATAATATTTAATATGCCCTTAATTGAGCAAATTTTGAAAAATTTTGGTTTTTAAAATTTTAACTGTCAAATACGCCTCTAGCGGTGGATCTATAATTCTAAAATAATTTCAGGCATTTCTCGAGGCCACTTTCGTTATAAAATATATTTTCCGAACCTGTGCTATAATCCATTCCTGAGATATGGCCGACGGCCGTTCTTAGTTGGACCCGGTACGTTTTCGTTGTAATGTTTACATTCAGGTGCAAAACACTTAATTTTTATCGAAATAAATCAAGATTTATTAGGAAAGAAGCACCGAGCTGTAAAGGTTACAATTGTAACTGAGAACTACTTTATCAAAGTTCGAAATATCGCTCAATATCGGACGTTAGGTTTTGCACGCGTTTCTAGGCAACTTGTTTTTCCTTTGCCGTTGCTTAGCGAACGGCTACTTCATACTAAACTAGTCTATTATTATTAGTGTTATTTCAAACCCTATTATTGGATATTTCTTACAAAAGTTACAATTGATGAAATTTAAAAGGCAGGTGTAATTAATGTATGCTTAAAATAGAAATTTAAGTAAAGCGAACAACTAGATCGTTTGACAAAGATGTGAACAAAACAAGAACAATGCCAGTTCTGCAGATAGTAGGATCCCAGTGTGTTTATACTAGAGATGTACAAGCTGCACTGCTGTAACGTCACACTCAATCCTCAGTTATATAAGCAGAAAAACTTTACGAAAGTGCCTTTTTAATTAAAAATAAAAGAAGTTTCGTGTTTTACAGGCACTTCCTTAAGCACGTAGACAAACTGATTATACAACGGTATGAACTGGAGGTATGCCTTAGGACAAAATGATGTAGAGAACCACGAGATGTAAAACATAAAAGTTTGCACTAGTGTGTTATCAAATATGCCCAATTTAACTAAACAGTAAAACATAAACCGGAAGGAGGTGTTAAGTTGATTGTTTTAAATAAAACCGGAAGGAGGTGTTGTTGGTTGTTTTAAATAAAGCTTCACATCCATTACTCAAAGGGTTGGCAGTTAATATTTGAATGTCACATACGGGGTATTAACATATGGCGTCTATTTTATGACAACAAAGGTCCAACGTTTTTTAAGTAACGGCGCATGTTTCTTATGTCATCGTTTTAAGCTTATACACTAAAATTGGTTTCAGTAGCCTTTCCTTGCTAAAAATTTTTATTTACAAGGCTATTGAATCGAGTAGACCACTAGGTTAGTCAACTGACTACGAATACGTTCTTAGGGTTCAAACCCCGGTTCGGGCATTGTTTTATAAATGTATAACAGGTAAAGTGTGAGAGTAGCCTTTAGGTAACTTTCTTCCAATCTAAAGTGACTATAATTAACAAATTTCAAATTAAGGTTGTGTCCTTTATTCAGAAATAATTAAAGTTTTGAAGATTATAGATAGTAAGCGGTGAAAAATAACAACATTACTTTGAGCTAAATAGTGCTATTTTCATGCCAAATGGGAAAAAACAATTTTAATTCGTAAACAATTGTAAAAAATATCAATAGTGTCATTCTTTTGAGATGCGTCAATATACGAGGGATGTACAGCATACAACACTATTTTTCAACAAAAGACACTTATTCCACCAATGTTCACACATAGCAACACGTTTCTTAAAAACTCGGGGTCACCATCACAGAAGAAGTCCTGCACTGTTGCCATAACTGAGGTCATCCTTGCTCTGCTCCACGAAGACCCTTTTTAGCAAATAAAAATCACTGGGAGCTAAGTCAGAGGAGTAGGTGGATGCTCTACAACTTTAAACCTAGCGTCGTGAATTACATTCATAGAACTTATGAACTGGGGCGTTGCCTTGACGAAAGAGAATTCCGTGACAATTTCTCTTTTTCTTTAATGCAATAACCAATTTTGGTAACTAATGCTGCATAATATTGAGCAGTGATTATATAGTTCCATAAAATCTGTTAGTAAAGTAAAAACTGTAGCCATTATCTTGCCCGCTGAAGCTTGTATACGAAATTTGCGTGGAGGAAGATCCTTGATGACACCACTACATACCTTGTTATTTACACGGATCGAAGTGATGAACCCAAGTTTCATCAACCGTAACATAGTGATAAAATTTGGATTACGGTTAAACAAGGCTAAATTGGCTATTGAAGAAGTGACTTTCAACCGCTTTCGATCGGCGTCAACGTTCGGGGTACCCATCTTGCTGAGCTAAATAGTCATTTATTATGGTTTCAATCGTACCATTTGAAACGCCTGTTATCTCCGATATACGTCTTGTTGTTAATCGACGATCTTCTCTGATCATGTCATCCACAACATCAATGTTTTCTTGAGTACACGCAGAATGCGGCCGACCAGCACCTTTTGCAGGTTCGCAGGTTGTCTGCTACGCTTGAACGCTCGAGACTTTTCATACTTGTTAAGAAGGCAGAATCTTCAAACACGTCAACCATATCTGTATGAATTTCTTTAGATGTTAAACCTTTCTTTCGTAGGTACTTGATGGCGGCATGAAGCTCACTTGTTTCCATTTCCCAAAATCTTCGTGCAACCATTACTTTCAACATGACAACTTTGACACTAACAAAACTAGGCATTTTGTTTGTCAATAAAATAACAAAACAAGTGCGGTTAAGGGGCAACATATTTAAAGCCATCTATCCTACACTTGTACATCCTCGTATCTCGCGACAAAACATTCATTAAAATAACTCAAAGATGAGTTGTATAAAACCCGATCAATGAAGCAAGGTTTATTTTTGATGGTAAATTCCATGTTTTAATGTGAATTTTATACAACAAAACATTTTTAGTTTCTTCTATCTGCTTAAGGTTCCTGCGTACTTTAGTACGGTAGGCTTTTAGCCTGTCAGGACCACAGTTATTAAAAAAACTTACTTGCAGATATTTTGACATGGGCTGTTTTGTAGGGGAACTCTTTCTTTTTGACATGGGTCATTCTACCAGTGAGCTATTTAGTTGGGGCTCTTATGTCGGAGTTCTTCTTTCGCGCATTTTTCATACCAAATGTTGATGGGCTTTACAAAATTGTTTTTGGTTGTCCATTCTTTGGTTCTCTCTTAAAGGCATGAACTCTTCTAAAATAAAGAAACGTTTTAGAATATTCCTTCTGTTGCTGTAATGTTCTACAGGTAAGATTGTGCTTATTTAATAAATTAATGCGAGGGTCGAGCTGAATTGATTGAGAATAAGAAACATGGTTAATTGGTTAATATTATACAGAACTTTATTTTAAATATGGTCAAATAATTACCTTAAACAATGATACATTGAAACATTCCTTCTGCCACTGCTTAAAGGCTCCCAACCAATCTTCTTCGCAACACCTCAAAATAAGCGTGAATTGCAGCATCAAACCTTCTTCAGAGAAAACCTTCTACACTGCAAATTCCTTTCAAGCGCAAAGAATAGCCAAAAGTCGCGCATTGCTAAATTAGGCGAATACGGTGGATGTTCTATTACTTTACATTTTTTCAGTCAAAAACTGGAGAGTTAAAACTGCCGGGGACGATGCATGATAATAGTGCATAATTCCTTTGTCTGGAACCCTACTGAGCATCAGGCAAGCATATTTAAGTATACCATTTAAACTGCCTTCCAGCTTAATTGCATTTACTAGGCCTTACTTCTAAAGAATACTGCATATACAAACTGTTTGATAGGCTCGCTACTGCCTCCTGTAGGTGAATCCATATACGAGTCTCTTCGCTGCAAGGTATGTCGAAAAAGGAATACAAGTTTCGTTATTGTCACTGTTTTTGGAGAAAATTTGGTGTCCGTTATTATTTAAGAGATTTAAAGTTTCATGGATAATACACACGCTCCGCTTTTTGAAGTCAGAAAGGTGATGCGGCACAAAATGACTAACCACTACTTTTAAAATTAGATGATTGTGTGATTGTTCTAACAGTGAGGATCCAATCTCGAGTTGATGCTCTATTACCGCATAAGTGACTTTATTGTCCTGTGCAATTTTTTGAATAGCAGCAATGATTTTGTCGGTAACAGCCGTAGCTGGTCGCCCTGTTCCTTATTGATACTGAATACAATTCCTTTCCCTGAAAATTACTTAAACTATTGGTAAATGAGAGCCAATGAAGGTATTGTTCACAAAACCGAATCTAAACCGCCCTACTATATGTAATAGCTTCTAAAAATCAATAATCTACCAGTTATGAGCGCTCATTGACCGCGAAAACAGTACTAAGCGAAGCAAGTATTGAATACACCTACGAATGAAATTTAAGAAACAGAATGTGCAAACCAATACGCCATTATAATTAATTTCTAAAAATCAAACTGGACCGGATTCACATGCTCTATATTATTCAAGCTTTGTAGTATAAAGAAGACCAACATATACCGCATAGATTAGCTCAACATGAATACGTTAAGTGAATTTTTGGCCATTTACGGAAACGACCACCTGTACTTAATAAATAGCCGTTTGTACTAAGGAAGTTCTAATCAGTTATTAGGAAGTCACCACCAATCCTTAGAAAACGACCACCTGTGTTGTGAAAAGGATTCCTACTTTTAACCTGTATATGATCTGCTTTGAGCTGTTTTGGGAAACTACTACTAGTTTTTACAAACCGTTACCATTTTAACGAAACCAGTACATGTTCTTTAGGAATTATGATATAGAAAACCAAAACAGCACCATAAGAAAGACACGTGCAACAAATCATAAAAAGGAAGTAGAGGATCAGTTTTGAAAGTTTTTTGAAGAACCATCCGAATATGGAGTCCAGTATTGTCGATCGTCGGCAACAAAAATGCAAAAAACCACCTTCGACTTCAAAACAATAATTATATCTTTACGAGAAAGCCAGAAGAAGGTATTGCAGCCCTGTCTTCTGTTTCTTTTAGTAATGCATTCTGGGATATGCAGTAAGGTTATTTAAACCAAAAAGGATTAATGCGACATATGCCTTGGATATAAAACTGGAAATGTTGAGGAATCAATTTAAGGAGGAAAGATACTTCAAGAGATGAAAAATCAAAAGGCAAAGAAGAAGGATAATCGGTTTTACTATGGATCTGCACCTTTGACCAAAGCTCAGCTATAAGGGTAAACTTGTGTTGCACAACTTCACCACATTCAATTTAAAACCAAAGATGGTCACTGCAATTTATGGCAGGAGGCCAACGTGGCCTGAATGAAAACGAGTTTGCTTCCTATTATATTTCGTCATTATGAATCTGAATAGGAGAAAAATGAAGTAGCACTATACAGTGATGGATGCTGCTACAAAACAGAAACAGTACTATAAGTAACATGCTTTTTGTGAATCATGGAAAAACATCACAATCATACAAATTTATTAGAAAAGGAACATAGTCAGATGAATTGTGACCTAATGTATTCGGTTCGAAACACAGAGATTTACCCTAGCTGGGAATATACATTACTCAAAATCAAAGTTATTTTGCATTGTTCGATATCCAGCGTTCAACCTAAAAAGAAAGACAAATTCTGATTAATATTAGTATTGATAATATTTTATTATGGAGAAGTTTAACAAATTCAATCTTTGTTAAATAATTACAATAACAGTTCAAATAGGTTGCCGTTGTTTTCTAGACACAGGTACGCTCTTTACCGAAGAATTTAAAACGGTTTAACATTTCTGTCGAAATTGTATTAACTGTTGCTATAATCGATACTAAAACTGCTCTTCATCTTAAAACTCTCATTATACACTACTTGGTTTTTCAGGTAACCCCACAGAAAAATCCAACGGACTTAAATCAGGTGATAGGGCTAGGCAACTACAGCACTGTAAGTTCCACTCGATTTTCCTGTAAACAGTATTGACAGATAGTCCTGTACATTGCTTGAGTTATGTGCTGGGGTAGCATCTTATTGAAACTAACAGTTGTTAACAAATTCTAAAGGTAATTCATCCTAGGCATCTTCCAAATAAGTCCTTAGCAAGTTCAGATATCGTTCGGCATTTAAATTGTTGTGGTAAATGAAAGGTCCTATTATTCTTTGTCCCAAAATGCCCATCCACATATTAAATCAAATCAATGTTGATGTCTTGATTCTTTTTAAATAAGCATTTTGTTTTGCCCAATAATATTTGTTACGTCGATTGAAAATTCCATTGTTGGTGATCATGCTTTCATCAAATTATTTTAAAAGGAAAATATAAATCTTCGTCACATTTTCTAGTATACCATTCACAAAACCTACTCGCTTTCTTGATCGGCTGGTCTAAAACCCTGACAAACTCGAAATATATATGGATGAAACTTATTGTTATTTAAAATGAATTTTGCTGTAGAATTAGCTATATCAGTATTATGTTCAATTTGTCTTGTCGGTATATCAGGGTTTTCGACAACGGCTTGTAAAACGGTATTAGCTTTTTGCATCAGATTGTGTTTGACAGGATAGAACAGGTTTTGTAAATGAACCAAATTCTTTTAAATGAGATTCCAAACGTCTCAAAATGGTTTTACCAGGTTGCCTTCAGTCAGGATACTTCACTAACTACATAATTTCTGTGGGCAAGATGTAGCATATCAACATATTGGACTTTTCTTCGTTTGTAAAATTTCGTCTTTCCATAGATACATTTATTGATTAATTATAATTATAAATTAACTAAACAACCCCGAATTTATGGTAATAAAACAACTTAAAATACGTACAATTCACATAAAACAAGGATCTCAACGCAATAAAACTAAGTTAAACAGTTTTCAACAAAATGTTGAACAGATGTTATTTTATCAAAGTCTTCTAATATTAACTGATACATGAAAATGTAAAATGAAAATCCGAATAACAACAATGATCTCAACGCAATAAAACTAAGTTAAACAGTTTTCAACAAAATGTTAAGCAAGTATTACTTTATCAAGGCCTTCTAATATTAACTGATCATAAGAAAAATGTGAAAATGAAAATCCGCATTTTCAGTTTCAAAACCATAATGTGTAATACATGATTAAATTCGTAATAGAAGATACTATCGAATACAGGGTGTTTCGTTGGTTGCGGCGATATAAAAGAATAAAGGGATGATGGTTTCGAGACGAAACGTCGAATACAAAATTTGAAATCGACATCTAATAGAATCCAAAAGTGATAATGAAGAAATCTTTAAAATAAATGAGGAATTGCGAAAAGAAATACCAAAGAGCGCATTTCGTTTTAAATCTCGGAAACGATAAACAATAATGAACTTTTGCAAACTGCATGTGAACATTTTCTAAATTATACAACTTTTCTCTAATTTAATCGCCTTCGTTTCTTACCGTTTTCAAGATCACCGTGTATTCATCCTTATCTTGGGGCATAATTTAGAATTATTACTATTACCAAGAAATTTAAAGTAAAATGTTTCACCATGCGGCTGAGGGCCGAAACAGTTAGAAGCAGAAAAAATTGAATAGCTTCCTTATTATGCTAGCGTTTGTTGACAACTAAAGTTATCGCGTATACTACGAAGTGAAGTACAACATGCAGAAACAATAAGTGATAAGATTATGAAATTAATATATGAGTAATCCTATATATGAGCAGTCTAGTTCATGTAAGCACAAATATTAGCATAACTGAATCACTCTGTATAACAGCAGTGTAGTTTAGTAAGTAATTTACAAACAGCTGATCACTACAAAGCAGCAGGTATACAGTTATAATAGTTGTTTAAACACTGAATTTTTTTCCAAACGCAAACTTATTACACATGAAATTAGCCAAAAGATTGAAGCTATATTTGATTTATTCGTAAGGAATACTGATGTAAGTAACGTTCATAGCATTCCCACTAAAGCGTACATAACCTTTTATCGTTACAGGAAATAAACTCGTTGGATGTAATACTGTTAAAAGTTGAAAAAAGTTACCCACACAATTTTAGAACAGTGTTGCACTTAGCACCTTAATTCGTTATAGTAACGAGTTGCACTTAAAATACCGTGCCATTAACTACAGCAATTGTCGACATAACGAGAGGTTCGTCACGAAGGAATAGCAAAAAAGAAACTCAGGAGGTTGCTTGTATAATTACTTAACTGAGTGTTCTACTATATATAAATTATTTGATTGTAGTAAGAGTAGGGTCCGATATGACGTCGTAACCATAAAATATCTTTGACCTACTATCGGAAACCATTTAAGTTACATCATCACGATCGTTGACCAAGTATAGTGATAGAATCGGTCACAAAAGTGTATTTTAATTTACTTTAAATTGTAAAACATGCATTTTATTGATTTAAATGTTAAAACAGAGGTGATCAGTGTAAAAAAGAAAGAAAGTGGTTTCGCTTACATCGTAATGTGATGAGAACTTTGTTAGAAAACTTTAAATCCTAAAACGAAACTAACTATAATTAGACTATTTGTATAATAGGCAGAGAAGGTAAAACCAGTAATTACTGTTCATAACTTTATTAACTAAAGATTTCATAGCAGTTACAAGAAAATATCTCTCTGTATAAATTTTCTATCAACGCATTTTTTCGTTTAACCCAAAATGGCGTTCTTCAGTCACACAAGAAACCATAAAGAAAAGTCACAAATTTACTAGAAAAATTGAATGTAGATACGCACACTATTGGCAAATTTCTAAAATTGAATGGAGTAATCGAAAAGTATTCATTCTTTTTATGAAATTTGCCTCATTAAAAAAAAAGGAAAAGGCCACGTATTTCATTCCTCCCAAGGAGGAGGGCGGACTACTGAGCTTTCCAAGCTCCTTCAGCCACAATCATGGATTCAGCATACATACATACATTACGTATATATGCATGGTAGGATTAAGGATGGTGTGGTCAGGATCGATCGAAGGAACGGAGTTAGGTTCTGAGGGGAGTATACTACCCCAGCATTCGCCTAGCTTTTGCATCCAGCGCAATTTTTCTTGATAAAATTTGTTATATAGAACGTTGTTTATCAGAAATAAATAAACTAGAAAAAAATGTATTTACCCTACAATATTTTTAAACGATTTCAAGATATGAAGTATTCATTGCTCAAGAGCTCGTAAAAAAATTGAAATATTTTATTTTAAAACTTCGTAACCTATTTTAAGGAAACTAAATTTATGATCTGTTGTTGAATATCGCCGATCCAAAATATTTCGGTAAAAGTTAGCAGCATTCGCCTTGATTTTTTGCTTTTGCATCTCATTTGTTTTCGCAATTTTTTCTTGATAAAATTTTGTTATATAGAACGTTGTTTATTTTTCAGAGAATAAATAAACTAGAAATAAAACATGTATTTATTTGCCCTACAATATTTTTAAACGATTTCAAGATATTGAAGTATTCATTGCTCAAGAGCTCGTAAGTAACAAACAATTTGAAATATTTCATTTTAAAACTTCGTAAAACCTATTTTTAAGGGAAACATTTTTTTTTTTTTTAATTTATGATCTGTTGTTGAATATCGCCGCATCCAAAATATTTCGGTAAAAAACGTTAGAACATTTTGAAACATGTCTAATGCTTTTCTGTAAAATGAATGCCACTTGACCAGGTTTTGAAGAAATGTACATGGTGATATTTGTATTCATATATAATTTAAGATGAGAGTTTTGGGCACTCATGTTATGCATTCTTGTTGAGAATTTTACGTATGCATCGTAGGATTAAATTGGTCTAAGATACGTTGTTACAGTAAAATTCGTAACAAAATGAAGTAGTTCTGGTACATTTAACGCAAATTATTCTGTCAGTTAGTATGATTAGCTTTGGATACAAAATCAAACGAAACACATACCTAATGTATTTTAGTAACGTGCATTTGACGTAAATATTCTGCTACACCTCGCATAAATATCAGAATCGCTAAAAGTAAATTGCAATTAACGTCGTGGAAATGGAGTTACTTAGATACGTAAATACTTCAATGCTTTACAAATAAATAAAAGCAAAAAAAAACAACTAATTGTATGGATTGGTGCTTGATCTCCTAATTTATTCATTTGGTAGCTTAACCCAAAGAATCTTATTTCAGCCTCATTTTTCTTGCTGCACGTTTAATGAGTATTTATTTAGACAGTTAACATGTAATTTATTTTTTTGTTTGTTTACTAAATACATAAATGTAGTTAATTTAACAGCATATTTTTCGTATTTTTAATATGCACATATTATTGAAAACTAAAATTGTAATAGTCCACTAATTTGTGGTTTTGTATCTCTTGAGAGACAAGTGTATCAGATTGAATAAACATGCCTTATAAACATCAAACTGATACTAGCTGCTCGAAACATTTAACGGAAAATAGTCATGTATGCTTACTTAATGCAGGAAAGGAAACTAATCACTCAGGTGCAAATATGAAAATTTACTTCAAAATAGACCATATAAAATATATGTTTATTGAAAGGCGTTGAGAAGTAAGTAATTATATAAAATAAGTTGTGGTATTTAAAACATTTGTGTTATTTTAGGGTGAAATCGCCAGTAGTCGCACAGGATTTAAAAACTATATCATAAAAAGAAAAGTCAAGAAACTATCAAAACGAATATTTATTATATTACTACTATTGGCTGAATGAAAACAGAATTCTGCTTCTTTGACAGTTATTATAAAAGAAATTTTTGTTTTAAATAAGCTTTTAGTATTATCCGGGCATTATTTTCCGGTAGTCGACCGAGTGCATACCAGTTGTCAGATAGGGCTTATTTCAAATAGAACCGTGATAAAAGTAAATGCCACACACAGCATAATTATGTACTTTATTTTGCCAATATTCTTTTATACGCCCCCAAATGCGGGCGTAATGTGGTCTTTATAGCACGGAAATGTCATTGTTGCTAAGCAGCATGATTGACACATGACATGATATGTCACGTAAGTTGAAAGAATTATTGAAACAACAACCTCTATTCAACCTTAATTAATAAAATAACAGTAATGAAACTTATTCTTTATAAAATTGAAAATACAATTGGATGGATTTGAAATTGTAACTCCAGATGAGCCAACACGAAAGCTGACAGTTCCTTCGCCGTTTTGTGGTATACTTATAGCTGCTGTACCAGTAATGTTCTGAGCAATTTTAATTTTATTTTGCAGAGAATTCTCTACATATGATTCGGCTACTTTATCCGATCGCCATCAACCAAGCTGCTTCAGTGCCCTAGTATTACCGCCGCTTTCTGCAAAGATCGTCGCCGCACTCCTGCGAAAGCAGTGCCCTGTGTACTTATGGGCATCCGGTAGATTGAGGAACTCTGCTATTATCCTCGGCATTTTGCCTAAGGTGTTTTTCCCAACAGTCTGAGCACTACATTTGCCATTATGATACGACAAAAACAAGCTGTCAATTTTAGTATGTTCCGGTCGTAATGCTGCATATTTTCGGTACAAAGAGACGTAATCAACCAATCCATCGCTTGGTACAATTGTAAATTGCCTCGAAGTATAAGTTTTGGTTTTTGATCTTCTAATAGCACTGATCCCTCAGTTGTTACGTCCTGTACAGCCAAATCGTGCAGTTCTTCGCGACGACATGCTCCAAAAATACCAAAGGCTGTGACAACCTATAAAACACAATAATTTTTATAATGAGAATTGGAAAAAACTAAAGTCGTTATACCTTAACTAACAAGTACGTATGATCAGGCGCCTTCAACATGAATTCTTCAATTTGATGCCGTTGCAATACATAGGACTTTTTAGTTGATCACCTACAGAATTATTCTTCATGAATTCTGTGAGCATGGAAAAACGAGATATATCAACATCTTCCTTCAACTTGAACATCTTTTTCAATTTAGAATATAAACACCACATTGACGACGGCTTATAGATCTTTGACTGCAAAAATAGATATTTATTGAATGGAGATAATTGACTAATGTATATATACAATCCTTACCATTTGAGACAAGTATCATCACAACTTTTCATCACATTTTGTGGACACATTTTTTCTGCTCCCACGCGCAAAACTTTTCGTACTTTTTATGTATAAATATTTCGATTTACTTGAATTATTTTTGCCTGGCCTCAAATTCATCTAAAATTTCTTGTGAATAAGTTTTTGCGTTTTTCACCTTCCATTTAGAATGCAAATTATTTACAAACAAACAGTACCTTAGCAAGAATTTAGCAATATCACAGTATCTTAGTAACAACATTAGCCTACTGTCGATTTTATTTCACTGCATTTGCATTAAAAACTTGCCGAAAATACTGAATCTTTTAAAATTTTGTTCCAGTTTCAGTGCAAAATAAAATAAAACATTGATTACAAGGCATAATTTAGATTATGGCTTTAAAAGCCTGCTTCGCGTGGCTTTAACATTCCTACCATAATCTTCTGATTATCCCTAACACATAAGTTATTATTGTTTTAGATAGTAATCCCTCCTATGGTGTTATATGTTTCATTATGACCGAGTATAGTTGTCGCTTATTGTAGTTAAATTAATAATAGAAATAGATGGTATTTATTTTACATTTTATTAGGTTATTTTGTTTTATTACATATTATTTTAAATGTTATGTAAAGAACATCTAAAAACGATTAGGATATACATTTATTTGTTACAGTATTGACAGTAATCATATACATAAGCTTTACATAGTATTTTGAGCAATACAACATACCATATTAGTTTTATTATCATTTGAAGAGACAAAATTACATCTTTTACCATTGATTGTGGTTGACTGTTCTTTACTTCGGCATACTGGTTGAAGAGCGTGACTTTATAAACATTTCAACTGAAGCAATTGAGGAGACGCCTTTCTTAATTGGAGTAATCAGGAATTACTCAGTTCTTCAAGAAATAGTCGCCGTTTTGTAAGTTTTCCAGCATTCCAGGTTGAGTTACGTCGCAACAAACATAAGCGTTTAAGCTGAAACGTCCATGATATGGTAAAGATAGTCATTGGCCATTTTTAGTTTGCGGTTATTATTAACTTGTTAACTGTCTACAGCAGCTTTAGTTTTGTTGTAATCTAAAATCATAAACGACTTTATTATCTTGGTTAACACCCGTTATCGTGGTGCATGGCTCATGAGCGTAACATTTTTATTCCGCTTCGATTGATTGACTATCCTTGGTAAAGTAAAATTTTGAAAAACTTCTTTCCTGTTGTAGACCAATGAGGCTGGCAATTCAGGCTTATCTTTCGAATAGCGCCAAGCATGTTATTTTTCTTTTCAATCATCTGTTCCATATCGTAAGGTACGTTGTGAACTTTAGAAATAAGATCTAGCACAACTATTTTACTTGACTCTCTAAGTTCACCTTTTTCCGAGGTAAACTTGCATGTTATATGCAAAGCAGTTACAGAATCCAAATCTTGACTCCGTATTTAGCATTTTATTTCGATGTATTGTTTAAAAGGACAACGTCCTCTAAAAGGTACCAGTTGCTCATCTACTGTTACATTTTCGTGAACATTACAGAGCTTAGGTAGAATTCCAACCCATTTATCCCACAATCGCGTATGAATGCTAATTTATCAGTTTGGCGTCGTTGTGGTCGAGTTTTTTATCGTCAAAATTATTCGCAATTCATAAAATCGTTGTAGGGACATCGTTGCTCTGAATATTGGACGACCTACATTTCTATCCCACGGACTGGCTGTTGCCACTCCATGAGATTTATACACTCCAGCTAGAAACAGTACAAAATATGCTTCTAGCTCAACTAATGTTAGTTCTTGAAACGTGTCACCACAAAGTCTATTGCCTTCTAAATTTGACATTTTCGAAATTAGGTTTACAATGTTGGTGTGAAATATAAGAAGTGATTTAATATCAATTATTCGCGACGTAGCATACCTTGTTGGCCCAGGAATCAACGAAATAATATTTGCTGCTGATAACCTTCGCGATTGATGTGTTTTCATTCTATACTATATTGCCATCTTCTGAAGTTACATGATTATCAGTATGTTCATGTGAAATCGTAGCTTTCTATCATCCATGCTATTATGATTGTTTTCGGACAAATGGTCTTCTTCAGAAGCATTAGAATCACTATCAGAAACACAGATGCTCACTGACTGCTTAAACCAACTGACGAAACTAGACACGTTTTGTAAGGATTTGTATCTAGAGATCACGTAAGCGTCTGCTATGGTAAACTATAAAAGAAGTAGTCCAAATCAAGGTTCAAATGTGAAAAATCCGATAAATTTTACTACGTTTCGTTTTTTTAAACTCAGGGGTAAATCAAGTTTTGTGAAATATATTTTACTCATAATGAGGTTTTCTAGAATTACGGCTTTACAATGAATTCGACAGTCTACCTGGCCAACTAAACGGCCTGCAATTTGGAAGTTATAGCACAGGTTCGGGAAAAAATGTAAACAAAAGTGGCCTCGAAAACGCCTGGAAATTCTTTTCAGAATTGTAGGTCCACGAGAGGGCGTATTTGACTGTTAGAATTTTAAAAGCGAAATTTTCAAAATTTACTCAATTAAGGCCATATTAAATATTATAGGCAGATTCCTCGACAAATTCTATATTTTTATTTGACAAGTTTTAGTCTATCTCTTCAAATAAGGGAGGAAGAGAAACCTTGTTACGAAAACGCCTTTAATTCAGGTTCTGCTTGACCGATTTTAATGAACTTGATGTTGTTTGAAAGATTTTGTTAAACAACAGAAAATTTGTAAATTTGAAGCAATCTGACTAATAACATAAATGCTAGACGGCTGTTTAATATTTTTAATGTTGGTTTTCTTTTACAATTTTAAATAATCAAATTTAGGTCTTAAAAGTAGACTAAATTAGTTAAAACAGTGAAAACTGCAAGTCGATATTTTTTCCTATCCTGAGATATCTATAATCCAACAATTAAAACCTTAAATAAATAACTACGTAATTAGTGTTAGATGTTCGAAATGGTCCATCATTTTCAATGCATGCAATCAATTCTGACTGGAGAAACAGCAGTTTAAATTTCTCTTTGAAATACTTCGTTTGTCTGTTATTCTTCAATCATGTCAGTTTGTTGTGGGTCTATCGACATAAACCAGATTTTTATTCCCACAAATGAAAATCTAAACAAGTTAGGTCTGAGACCTGGTGGCCAAATAAATAAACTTTACGTCCTATCCACCTTTCAGGGTATGATTGATCTAAGAAATTCCGAACATCTCTAGAATAATGTGCCTTACACTCCCTAAAATGTAAGATGGCAAGGGTACGTCTTCTAAAGGAAGTGGCAATTTGCTTAAAAATCTAAATATCTTTCTCCATTAACAGTCTCATTAAAAACAGAGGCCCAATTATTTCTACCTAGAATGACCAACATTTACAGACCAACGACCTGATGTTGGACCTCCTGATCCAGTATTCGTTTCAGACCAGTAGTGCATATTATGTCGATTTACATACCGCACTATGGAAAGTAACCTCATCTGTCCACAGGAAAGTATTTCAGGATCGTCTGTGTCATATTTGAGAGCCAGTTAAAAATCCAACCTGGTATCGAAATCTTGAGCAATCAAACTATGGTGTAGGACCATGTGATATGGGTGCAATCTGAAAGTATATTATAAAGTAATGATCAATAAGACCAATTGAAGACATTCGCTGTTAGTAAACGAAAAAGACCTTTAAATGCATTAACTCTTGTAATGTTATTACGAATTTTTTCGCCCGGCTTCATTATTTTTATTATTGGTCCTTTTATTTTACTTTGCCTCACTTAATTATCATGTTGTTAGTTAAAATCTATTCACATACATAGATAATTTCATTAAATAATTTGTTGCTTTATTGAAACTGGACATAAACATATAACGACAAACGAAAAATTAAAATATTTTTATTCTAACGAATAAAACATGCATTAATAAATAAGTAGTCACCTGTGTTCTTTAAAATATTTTGACGGTGGTTCGACATATACCCAAGTCTCTAGCTATAGCTCTGGTGCTTGAATGAGGGACACTAATTACGTAGTTATTTATTTAAGGTTTTAATTGATTTATCACATTATTATTTTATAATTTGTTCTCATTGTTAGTAGCGACAGCATTACCTTTAGGTAATCTAGCGGCAACCATAACATTAGTATGATAACAGTTTAAATTACTGCAGACCAATGTAAGATCTTTTCATCCAGGCTAAATTTAATAATTTCCGTTAACGCGAATTAGCGTACTAACGTTGGAAGAACAATTCCCGCCATTTACCTGTTTCTTACGATATCTCAGGATCGGAAAAAGATATCGACTTGAAGTTTTCACTGTTTTATTACTACTTTTTAAAGACCTACTTAAATTTTTATGCTTTCATTTAAAATTGTAAAGAGAAAACACAATATTAAAAAAATATTAAACAGCACCCTCTAGCATTTATGTTATTAATCAGATTGCTTCAAATTTACAAATTTTCTGTTGTTTAACAAAAGCTCTTTCAAACAACATCAAGTTCATTAACATCGGTCAAGCACAACCTGAATTAACAAGGTTCCCACTCTCCCCCACCCCTTATTTGAAGAGATAGACTAATACTTGTCAAAAAAAAATATGCAGAATTTGTCGAGGAATCTGATTATAATATTTAATATGCCCCTTAATTGAGTAAATTTTGAAAAATTTTAAAAATAATTTCCAGGCGTTTCTCGAGGCCACTTTCGTTATAAAATTTTTTTTTCCTAACCTGTGCTATAATAATAAAATTAATAGGTGGTAGGCATGTATACTCCATGCCAGCCGGGGAGGTACCACCACCCTTACCATGGGCTCCTTAATATTGGGTCTCCGATTTTCTGAGCTCGGTAAGGGCTGCCGGTTACTTTTCCATCATCCTTAATCTATTCTCATCCTTATTCTTCCTTCTCGCCCTCACTGTCTTCCTATCGGATTGAAAATCCCAAATTAAAAAATAAGATGGCTGTGGTTTCTAGGGTTATAAATTCCGGACGTAAAATCCTACCCCATTCGGATGTCCGGGAGGGCAGGGCCCAAGCGACCTCAGTCATCGAAAGTATCAACTTTCTGATTCACTACTGCAACATCCGCGGTATCAGGTCTAATCTTAATGCTATTCACCAACATCTTGAACAATTACAACCTGATATATTGTTTCTATCAGAAACACAAGTCTCCTCTGAAAGCTCCTCAATACCATCTTCACTCTAACTTTCGCTATAAAGGAGGCGTATGTGCGTACATCAAGGACAGAGTTGCTTGCAAGAGGGTTTCTTCCTTAGAAAATAAAAATTTTGACGTGATTTGGTTTAAACATTCTGGTCCTAATTTTGTGAAACTCTACTGTTGCATTTATAGGTCTCCTAATGACAGCAACTTTCAAGACTTCTTCGATTACCTTAGTATGAAAGTTGACTATCTCCTGTCTCAGTTTCCATCTTGCGATATCTCATTTGTAGGCGATTTCAATGTTCATAACTCTAATTGGCTTCAATTTTCATTTACTACAAATCCCTGGTCATAGTGCAGAAACATTTGCTATTTCATGTAATCTCACACAAATGATTTCTGAACCCACAAGAATCCCTGATAACCCTAACCATACTCCACATCTTCTAGATCTCTTTCTTACATCAAACCCTCTTGTTTATAAAACTTCCGTTCTTTCGCCTTTAGGTCTTTCCGACCATTGTCTAATAAAATCATTTCTACTGTACCTAATTCCTGTTGTTCGCAAAACCGATAGAACCTTGTGGTGTTTAAGTCAGCTCGATGGAGTGATTTACGGGATTTCTTTGCAACCTTTCCATGGCGTGAATATTGTTTTAAGTCGTCCTCTTCTTCGGACGTCGCTCTTTCAGTATCTGAAGTCATCCTCATGGGAATGGAGTTATACATTCCGAAAAACAGTACCGTGTAGGTCATTCACGTTCCCAACCCTGGTTCAATAAGGCTTGTTTGATGCAATATCTTTAAAAATAAAACTTTACATTAAATGGAAATCTAATAAATCGGTTGACAGTCTGGAATACGTTGTCTAGAAATATCTGCAAAAGTGTCATCACTAAAACTAAAAAGTTGTTCGAACAACGAAAATGCATGAACTAGCTACATCTCCTTTAGGCAGTCGTAAATTTTGGTCTTTAGCAAAAGCCATTAGTAAAACTTTCACCCCTGACATCTATTGACGGATAGGTAGTTGCTGATTCTGTAACAAAGCCAACGTTTTTGTGGATTTGTTTGCATCAAACTCGTGTCTCAATGATTCTGGAAAAGATGTGCCCTAGTCAACTCTTCTTCATACGTTATGAAACCAATTCATTTTCGGTACAAGCTCTTGGAATCGATCATCAGTAGGCTTGATCTCAATAAGGCGACTGGCCTAGACGGTATCCCAGCTATTGTCTTAAAGAAATGTTCCCCGAACTAGTACCAGTCCTATCTAAGCTCTATACGATCTCTATATCTTCTGGGAATTTCTTCATCATGGAAGTTAGCAAATGTTCAACCTATTCCCAAAAAGGTGATAAGACCGATCCTCAAATTACAGACCAATTGCCATCACTTCCATTTTGTCTAAAATCATGGAAAAGCCATCAATCAGCAACTGCTCACGTTCCTTGAAACTAACAAACTCCTTAGTGACTACCAATATGGGTTTAGGCAAAGTCGTTCAACAGGCGATCTTCTTTCATATGTGACCCAAGTTTGGAACAATACAGTAGAGCATGGTGAAACAGTTGTAGTCGCTTTAGATACTCAAAGGCATTTGACCAAGTTTGGCATAAGTGTTTACTTGCCAAACTCACCTCGTTTGGGTTAAATGATACGCTATCAACTGGGTTTCTAGTTTCCTTGATAAAAGACGAATACGTGTCGTAATGGCTTTTTTCAAAAGAAGTTAGCATTAAGCGGCGTACCACAGGGATCCGTTATAGCGCCTACACTTTTTCTGCTGTACATAAACGACTTATTTCTTCAACAACTAACCCCATCCATTGCTTTGCTGACGATAGCACTCTTCACTGTAGTTCATCTCAGTCTACTCATAGTGATAATCCACCTTCTATGTCAAATCAAGGAAGATCGATCATTTCCTGTTGTAAGTATGAATGGCTCAGTTCTTAAGTTTTCAGACTCTATTACTCTGTTGGGTATGACTGTATCTTCAAATCTCTCATGGGTTGACCATCTTCTGTCAGCTACCAAAACAGCTGCTCGTAAAATAGGCTTTTTGTACAGATCTAAGCAGTACTTTACCTCTCGACAACTCCTTCTGCTGTATAAGGCCTAAATTTGGCCTCATCTGGAATATAATTCTCACCTTTGGGTTAGTTCTCCCCAATACGCTCTCGATATCGTTGATCGCATTCAAAAGAGAGCGATTAGGCTTATAAATGACCCGTCCTTAACTTCTCACATACAGTCCCTTGAGCATAGAAGGATGGTTTCGGTTCTTTCTTTGTATTATCGTTATTACAACGGCTATTGTGCTGGTGAATTACATTCTTTGATACCATCTCCGGCTATCTTTGCGAGAAACACTCGGTTGCTCATTCACATCATCAGTATGCAGTACAAATCTCCACTTGTCGTACCAAACGGGCGCAATCCACATTTTCTACACGGCTTCTAAACTCTGGAATGATCTCCTAGTTCCTGTTTTCCTCTCACTTATGATATGAGAAAATTTAAAGCTGTTTAGGCATCTATTGGCAATTCATTATCCCTCTATCCATCCTCCTAAGTGTTCCTGAGTGCTGTAGCACGATAGGCCTTATTTAGCCTGTTCAGGTCCACAATCATAAAAAAGCCACCCGGTACAGTTCGCAAAGCATATTGTATTCTCAAAAAAATCAATAAAATATCAATTTTTTTAAAAAATCGCGGGGTTTTTTGGTATTTTGTTCTGTTAGGTTCGTACCTAATTTTCTCCATATACGGCAATGCAATGTGAAACCCCAACCGCGGCTGACGGAGCTCTACGTGATAATTTGCACTAACAATCGACATTTGGGTTTCATAGCCACTACAAAAAAGGTGAAACCCACGTTATTGGTCACGTGTTAATGGAATACTTCATATTGAATAAGGTGGTAGTTGAAAGCGTGAAACATAGTTGCAATTTAAACAAAGTCTCTTGTTAACTAAACTTTTAATATCTTTTTAATCATAGTCAAGCTTATGACTACACTTTAATATTCACTGTAGTTCTATTAGTTACGTGATCTTTGAAACTTTAAAGTATCCCATAAACTGAAATTAAAATTACGTAACATAACGTGTGTAGCTTAGAATGAATAAAACATTTATTAGCTATTTTGCACCTTCTTTAATTAGTTTGTTCAACTCGATGTACAAAAGGTAAATAAGGAATTCACGAAATCAATAATATTCATATTCATCTAACAATTTTGAAATTTTATTTAAAAAGTAGATATTTAATAATTAAGAAATGTAATGTGTTGCAGCCGTCGGCGAAATTAAAACTCAAAGTACCTAATATGTAATTTATTTTGCTTAACTTTATTAAGATCATTGAAAAAGGAGTAATAATTCACTTTTTTAGAATACTAACTGTATAAATTTGTTTTGAAAGAAAATTAACAAAGCAATTAATTTTCTTGATTAAACACACCGCGCTACTCGTATTTTCGTATTTTACGGGTCTTAATAATTAATGGAATTTTTTAATTTGTGTGCTAGATCATTGAATAACGATTTTCACTCAACGGCTAGATGTTCTTACACGATTGCGTTTGAGAACGGGATATTTCAAGTTAGGAACGAAGAAAACAATAAGTATTAGGTATATTTTCCTAAGAAAGATGAAAATAAAAATTAATAAAGCGATAACAACTCTAATGAACTTTACTAATGACTTGATTAATGTCAATACACGAGTAAATATCAGACACTTCTCAATGTTCACACAATGATTAGTGCTAAAAATATTTAATTTAATAAGTTAAACACTAATTATATAAATAGACTAAATAAGAGCGTTATATACATTGAATAGACTTTATTCATATTTCTAAGAAACCATTTAGGATAAAACATTCAAACATGTTAGTTAGTTTCTATATTTCATATAGAGTTGCTACTAATGTAGTTTTAAGTTAGCAAATAGGTCTACTTGTCATCAAAGCTATAGCTTCGATCCAATATAAGTGTTAGAATTAGTGTTATTGGAATAAAACGTTTTTAAAAACAAATTATTTCAACAAAGAAATTTAATTGTCGCAGTCTGTAGGATAAAAGAAGGCTCAATTTGTAGGTAGAGGACCGCGAAAACTTTATTATTGTAAACGTTTGTCAAATCGCCATTGTTACCACGATGGAAATGATAATTAGTGGATTTTTAATATCTTGATAATACGTCGTAATTTGCTAATGTTTTCAAAATATTTTTTTATATATTTTTATGTAAGGAATGTGAGACTGTTTGTAACTGATATTTGGCTAGGGTTGGAAAACACATGTTGGGATGTGAGTAGCAGGTATACGCTTAAAACTGCTTTACTGAAAGGGCGTAATCAATCATTGAAATTTATTATGCGCCGATTCTTAATATAAAAATGTCACTAGTTTAATAAGTAATTGTGTCAGTACAGACTGCGATCAAAAGATATCTTTGTTTGGTACGTTGAAACCCGAGACGTAAATGTACGATTTGTTACAGACGAATGCATATCTTTAAAATAATTAATGTTTCTTATTTTTTTTTTATTACTTTTGAAAAATGGGGGTTGATTGTGGGAGTAAAGTTAGATAGGTTTGAAATCGGGGGGAAAGTTAGTTACAGTTAGAATGCCAATCTAGCCTGATCGATTTTGAGTTATTTAAATACCTTCATTGTAAACAGCTTGCCTTTAAGATAACTCGTGCGGGTACATTTTCTTTTGAATGATCCAACACAAATTTGTCTTTTCTTTCGGAGTTAATTGTAATGTGTTTTTCAGATATTAATGTGTAAATAACAGTCACCTTTTTTGAAGTTAAAACGCGTATGTTAACGATTTGAGCCTGTGATCAATTGAGGGAATATATCCGGAAGTGTAAATAGGCATTTTTATATAAATTAGGCTGTCTGAAAATGATTCTACAAGCCTATATAACCTATTAAACATCGAGCATTGGCTTGCAAAGGTATCTTATTCGTATGCGCGATCCTTAAGCTGAAAGCTGTTAAACTGAAAGACGGTATAGGGTTTCTTAACTCTGGTATTCGAGTGAATTAGCATCGTTGTTTGTTGTATACCTTTATATTTCTGTAGAGGTAGGTTGATGAACGGGTACATGATACCGCTTTGGTTATTAATTGTAAAAGGCAATTACCAAGTGGGTAGACACTCCATAAGAAAGGAGCGCTGTAGTTTCCTAACACTCCAAAATTTATATATCGATCACGATGCTATGATCTATTTATAACTTACCCTGTAAGGCTTTGTTTTAGTGGAGATTCTTTTTTTATTATTGTGTTTCTGTGTAACTTGTAATGATCCTACAGATCCTTCCTAAACATTCTTATCCTTGTAAATAAATTCCTCAAAACTTATTTCCTACTTCCTTCCACAACTGTATTTACCTTATTTAAAAATGTTATCAGTTGTTCCCCACTCTCCCCACTCTCACCAAAATCTCTATATAAACACTAGCTTCCCATTCAAGAATTATTCTTATTAATATTTTCCTATTAATATATTCTTATTAATATTCTTTCTTATTAATATCACTCTTATTATTATTATCCTGCCTGAAATAACTCATCATTATTCCAGCCTGTTCTTATCTCATTCGTGCATTAATTTTATCCCATCAACCTGAAATCACACATATTCCTGCTTATTACATTCATTCATTTTCTCAGTTCCTATTAATAACCTGAAACCATCCATTTATTCCACCTGGCCCATCTAGATTATACGATCCTGAACATCCAGCCAGACAATCCTTTAAAACCCTTATCTACCAGTCTACCAAGTTATTTACACCCATACTTTAACACCCTAATTAGGTATACGACCTTATTGTGGTTATCTGATTTGGGTATAACTAAAGAAAGTTAAGTGTACAGAAACAGACGGAAGTCATTTACACCGAATGCTTCTAGATACTAAACTACAATTTTCTAATCCATGTTACCAAGTCAAACAGAGATTCTACCTATGAGCTTGTTGAAGGTCTATGCCACAAGGATAGGTTGTAGATATTCTAGCGACTGTAGTGAAGTGACGTGGTTTCCGAAATTCTCTATTGTCACGACCAATATTATTCTTAATTTCCCTTTGACAGTTTTTTCGCCCCAAAAGGATTATATCCAAATATGCATCCCAGTTCCACTTTTCTTATCATATTATCCCTATAACCTCATATCGTCTTCATCCCTTATAAATGACCATGTCACCCTACACAAATTATATCATACCTACTTCTTCAAATACCGTTATTAGTCATTCTGTTAAAAACTCAAATAACTCTATATTATTCATCCACATAATATCCACTCTCAATCAACAAGAAATTAACCCTACACATGATAACACCTGTTGTTCCTGTTTCACCACCAAATACCATTTCTAACTTAAATTAGAAAGGAAAAATCTATTCTCAGCTTATCACATCCTCGCACCATTAATACACCACGTTTTTTTAACTAATTAGTTATTATCCTCGTAATTTATTAAACATCTGTTCACCGTTATACCACGTTTATCATATGTTTTCAGATTTAAAATCGTAGCACTAAAGGAGAGGTTTGAATCTAAACTACCAAGGCGTAGACTTTTTACAAAGTCAAAGAATCAAAGAATATTATTTAAAATTGTTTCTTGAATTATAATTTATTTAGTTTTATTTAATATTGTTAGAATCATATTATAATTTCCAGTTTTCATTGTAAATAAACCTATCTTGTTATTGTGGTAAACGTTTGTATAATTAGTCTAGGGTAGGCAACCCAACCTACTTCCAAGCATCCATAGTAATCTGAACCTCCAGTTGAGAAAGTATTCATGTTCAAATAGAGCGTACAAATTGCAAAGTAATAAATTTTGCAACAGGTAAAAGTCAGGTAGAAGTTACCAGAACCAGGAAACATTACAAACTAAGCTGCTTTTTATTCATTTTCTCTTAATGTTATAATTTTGTACGCACATTAACCTGATTTAATAGTGTTTTGTGATATACTTAACCCTTTCTTTGTTTTTTTTTATTATTTAATTTATTAATGTACTTGTGCAATTACTTATTTATGAATATAGTGGGTTTTGTTGGTGGTTTTTTCCCACAATAGTATATTAACGGGCTGAACCACCGCTGCGCAAAGTTCGTAGATTTTAATTTGAGTAGTTTCATTTTTTTTACCTGCCCCTCATGATGCAACACACACCTCATCCAGCCTATCTAATTCAGATAGCACAACGTATCTACCACTAGACGGCCACTTTCTTGATCATATTTGAGGTTTGCAAGTAATTAAATATCGGAGTTGTAAATAAATTCTAATGTTTTAATTATTGCCAGGAAAGTCAAAGTAAGACAGGTAATTAAATTTGAGTAATAGTAACATTATTGTCATTCAAGTCAAGATAAATCACTTAGGGATTGTTGTCATTGAATTTGCATTACTGGAAATAAGTTCAAATTACGCTTTTCAAGATTGGGTACCTGGGGGACGCTACAATTTGAAGCATTTTTGCATTTCGTGACTGTTGATCTTTACCATTTGTTTTCTATTCACAATTGAATCTACGTATCCATTAAGATACAAGAAGGCACAATTGAAGCGTTTTTGCAGTTCGTTACCGTTTGTATCTTCCATTTAACTTCTATTCGCAATTGAATCTACAAAATCCACGAGAAGAGATTAAACAGTATTAAAGCCAAAGCTGTTGCGGTTTAAATCGTTCTCAACAAACAAAGCAAGCAAGCTGGAAAGTCCTCCGAAAACTACTAACAAAGTAAGTGTTGAATTTTTTCTATTTTCTGCATCCTTAATCCTGTAACCTCACTAGCTGCTATTGAAATCTTTAATGAACTTATTCACTATATAAAACATCACGGAATTCCCTCCAAACTCACCTGTAATAATGGACTTGAATTCAAAAATCACATTATGCGAGATTTTTGTTTATTACACCAGATCGAGATCCATTATATGACCCCTTATAACCCTAATAGTAACAGACCAATTGAAAAATTTCATTCCTCATTGATAGAAAGCTTACGTATTGTGCGAGATAGAAAACCCAGTACAACCATTACAACATTAATCGATTATGCGATACTATCATACAAAAACAGTATACACTCCTCTACGGAATACACACACTTCTCAACAGTACGCGGACGACTAGACCACAAAAACCCCTTCGAAAGAAACAAAAACGAACGCATCACACAATATACTCGGGAACATTCTACAAACCTAAGCATAATTTCAGACTTTATCCATAATAAATTGATCAAGAACCAAAAAAAAAAAAAAAAATCTAGAACACGCAAACAGACATAAAAAACGAGAAATTAAAATAAATAATACGAAACCCACCTTTATTCTAAAAGGCAACGACAAAGGACGAAACAAAATAAAACAACCCTACGAAAAAATTCAACAATTAAAACAAATAAGCGACAATCAAGTAAAAGCTGACGACAAAACCTACCACTTACAAAAACTATCACCACAACGTTTCTTTACAGACACAAGACATGACGACCCTAACTCTCATCACGATATCTCTGCTATTGACGGAATCAAACTCACCAATTATCAAGACAATACAAAACCCAATATTACTAGTCCAACCAGAACAAACAAAAATAATAACCTCAAACACAAATTCTTCTACCACGTAAACCTTATCCAACCTCTCGAATTATCCACAAAAATATTTAGTTGGTATCCTTCAAAGACGTATTAAAACGTCGCCAAAATAACTGTTCTTCGATACTAATCACTGAGGTAAATCATGCTAAATTCCTAAGCGACGTCATACTAACAAAATTGCATTATTTCACAGGACGGGCGAGACAAAAACGTTCATTAATAGATGGAATCGAAAAACTATCTAAATGTCTTTTTGGAACATTCGACGTAGATGACGAAGACCGCATTAATAACTACTTAGAAATACTTAACAAAAACGACGTTAAACTACTTTCCACATTGTCTAAACAACAAACGGTAATACGCGAAATGACGCGAACATATAAAGAAAATATTGCCACTTTTAATAGATAACCAAATTACACTACAAAGTCAAGTAAACAAATTGAAAAATAGCATAAACGAGTCAATACATTTTGAAAGAGGATTTTCACTGTCCAATTCTATTGTCATTGCATTGTCAAAATAAATTAGGACTAGATACAAAGTCAAATGTGGTTGTTAAATAAAAAAATATAGTGTAGCTAAATTTCTATTCAAACATGTTTATAGTATGCATAAATTTAGACAAAAACTACAGTAAATGTTCAAAATGACGGCCATCATTGGCTATACACAAATTTACTCGTCTTATCTTATTTTTAAATAAAATTACCAAAGTGTTTCCATCGATGTTTTGAACTTCTCCAATAATTGCTTCTTGTAATTCTTCTAAAGTATGTAAACGGTTTTGAAACACTTTATTTTTCAATGTCAAAATAAAAAGAAATCTAAAGGCATCAAATCAGGTGATCGTGCTGGCCAAATTCCTCTGCCGATTAGTCTCTCATCAAAAAATAGTTGTAAAAAAACTATGCTTGCATTAGCAACATATGGCGGTGCATGGTCCTGCTGAAATACCCATTTATGATTTCATGCAACTCCTCTGTGAATGGTTGTAATATGTGAGTTCGATAAGGTTCAGCATTTATAGTATCATTAAAAAAATATGGTCCAATTATGCTACGTCTTGACAGTGCAATCCAGACTCCTATTTTCAATGGGTGAAGATTGTGTTCAACAAAATTGTGTGGATTGTCAGCTATTATTATATTATTTATGTAACCAGAAAAGTGAAACCATGCCTCATCCGACATAAATGTCAAATTTAGAACATCATCGTTGTTCAGATTATTGAGGAACCATTCACAGGACTGTAAACGTTGACCGTGATCAGCAGGTAACAATTGTCACTTTATAAGGGTACATATGCAAATTCACTTTCAATGCTCTGCAACAAGTAGAATAAGCCACACCTGCAAAACAAATGGATTAAGCTGTTAAACGAACATAAATTTAAAGAACATAAATATTAACCTAAACACTCAATTTGTGGGCATTAATAATTATTGTAATTTGTTTTAGTAATATAAAACTAAAATTTAGAAGTGTACGAAACTCACCTGATTGTGCACTTAATTTTCTCAACGATTTAGTAGGACCTTGTTCTATTCGTTGTTGTAAACCATTTACAGTTTCTTCAGTTAACACTTGTGGTCGGCCTGTTGACTTCTTCTTACAGATACATTTATGAGCATCAAAATGTAAAACAATTCTAAGCTTCTCTTTAACAAATGTTTTGTGTAGTATATGAACATCGGAAAATGCTTCTTCAAATTGTTGTCGGCATGACTGCAGCAAATAGGTCCAGCTTCCATCTTCGTTACGCGTACCACTTCGATAATGAGCTTTTAAAATAACAACCTTTTGCTCCTGGAATAAAGACATATTCTATTGTAAATAAAATACAAAAATTACACATCGTAACCTCATTTTTATGTTTACTCTTACCTTATTGAAAACACAACAAAGCTATTTGTTCTGAAAAGAACAGTTCTTGATTAATCTATTTAGGCAGATAAAATAAAATGAATAGAGATAATTTACAAAATTCGTAAGTGACGTGCCGGCAATGAATTACAGATACCATCAAATATTTTACATGGTCACCTATTGAAGAAATCCAAAACTGTTATGTGACATCCTTCTTTTCTCACGCTGTATATATATATATATATATATATATATATATATATATATATATATATATATATATATATATATATATATATATATATATATATATATATATATATATATATATATATACACAGGGTCCGGCAACAAGAGCGCCTTCTTCTATACCTTCCGTTTTATATAAGCTAGATTAATAAAATTTGGAATGCAGTTATAGTTTAGTTGTATGCATATTTTAAAATTATTCACGCGAATACAGGTTGTTTATTTAAAGAGGACCAAATTATTATAAAAAATTTAAATG
This sequence comes from Vesta saturnalis, assembly GCA_036346205.1. Classification (NCBI taxonomy): domain Eukaryota; kingdom Metazoa; phylum Arthropoda; class Insecta; order Coleoptera; family Lampyridae; genus Vesta; species Vesta saturnalis. The sequence goes on along the minus strand of JARFJB010000015.1, from coordinate 313,268 downwards.
GAATACCCTGTATATTACTACTTTTTTGAATTTTACACATTGTTCCTAACAAATTCTCAATATAGTTCCCTATCCCTAAATATAGCCGTTTTGGAGTTATTTCAATTTTTCTAAAAAAAATTGAAATTACGGAGTTTGCTTTGAAAATGTACCTCCTTAAACTGTTGAAAAATAAAAGTTATCTAATTTACATGAGAATAAGTACACGGATTTTAATGTGACGAAAATGACATAATTGCATACAGGGTGCTTATAATTGACTTGCCAATCAACCATTATTCGAACTAGTAAAAGTATACTTTTTCAAATAAAACACCCTGTATATTATTACATTTTTGGTTTCTACATATTAACCCTTCATCAGTTCGCCATACAATTCCCTATCCCTATATATAGCCGTTTCCGAATTATTTTTAATTTTTCAAAATGTATAAGATTATTGAGACATTTTTAAATCTATGGCCTCGTATAGATAAAAAATAACATCATGAAGCAATTGTATTATACATTAAAAAAAAAAATATATATATATATATATATATATATATATATATATATATATATATATATATATATATATATATATCTATATCTTCCGTTTCATATAAGCTAGATTAATAAAATTTGGATAGAGTTATAATTTAGTTGTGTGCATATTTTAAAATTATTCATGTGTATACAGGTTGTTTATTTAAAGATGACCAAACTATAATAAAAAAAATTTTAATGGAACACCCTGTATATTATTACTTTTTTGAATTTTATACATTGTTCCTAACAAATTCTCAATATATTTCCGTATCCCTAAATATAGCCGTTTTTGAGTTATGTAGATTTTTATAAAAAAAATTGAAATTACAGAGATAACTTTGAAAATGTACCTCCTTAACCGTTGAAAAACAAAAGTTATTTAATTTATATCAGAACAAGTACACAGATAGAGCTTTCTTCTAATGCAAAGAAAATGTCAAAATTGCATACAGGGTGTTTACAATTGACTTGCCAATAAGACATTATTCCAACTAATGAAAGTTTACTTTTTCAAATAGAACACCCTGTATGTTATTCCGTTTTTGTTTTCTACATATTAACCTTTACCAATGCGATATACAATTCGCTATCCCTAAATATAGCCGTTTCCGAATTATTTTCAATGTTACAAAATCTTACTCGATAATCGAAGTCTGCATCGCTCAATTCTTGGTGTAACTGAATATGACAGGGATGTAAGCGATTCTTCTTTAAAAGACGGCCTACTGATCTCTCACTTATACCAACTATTTCACTTATGTCCTTTTGGCTTCTGTGATGATCCTATTCGATGGCGAGAAGAACCCTCAATTCACTATCTTCATTTGTAGAAGGTTTAACACGTTCATGTTTGGAGTAATTGGCACATGAAGTTGCAATAAATCTACTCATAACTTTCTGAAACGATCTTGCGTTTGGATGTCTTCTATCTGCATATCTTTCAGCATAAATTCTGCTGGCCAATAAACAGTTTCTTTCTGCAGCACCCAACACGAATATCATATCAACTAACTCATTTTGTGTAAAATTCATTTTATAAAAATCTTGACTACTAACAATAACACTCGTAACTGGTTAACTACAGTTTTATTTATTTACGTCAAACATTCAATTTTTATAAGAAGCACAGTTGATTTTAGAATTTTACTTGAAATTGAAGTAAATATTTGCAAATTCTTGTTAACATGCAATGCCTCCAGTACAAAAACTGTAATTAGTCTTCTATCATAATATATTAGCTTCTGTTGCGTTTTTTAATGTATAATACAATTGCTTCATGATGTTATTTTTTATCTATACGAGGCCATAGATTTAAAAATGTCTCAATAATCTTATACATTTTGAAAAATTAAAAATAATTCGGAAACGGCTATATATAGGGATAGGGAATTGTATGGCGAACTGATGAAGGGTTAATATGTAGAAACCAAAAATGTAATAATATACAGGGTGTTTTATTTGAAAAGTAACTTTTACTAGTTCGAATAATGGTTGATTGGCAAGTCAATTATAAGCACCCTGTATGCAATTATGTCATTTTCTCACATTAAAATCTCTGTGTACTTATTCTCATATAAATTAGATAACTTTTATTTTTCAACAGTTAAGGAGGTACATTTTCAAAGAACTCTGTAATTTCAATTTTTTAGAAAATTGAAATAACTCAAAACGGCTATATTTAGGATAGGGAAATATATTGAGAATTTGTTAGGAACAATGTGTAAAATTCAAAAAGTAATAATATACAGGGTATTCCATTTAAATTTTTATAATAATTTGGTCCTCTTTAAATAAACAACCTGTATTCGCGTGAATAATTTTAAAATATGCACACAACTAAATTATAACTCTATCCCAAATTTTATTAATCTAGCTTATATGAAACGGAAGATATAGATATATATTATATATATATATATATATATATATATATATATATATATATATATATATATATATATATATATACAGTGTGTCCGAGATTCAGCATGCATGTATTGCTATATTCGTTAATATTGAAGATAGAATGTCGGTTAAATGGGGAAAGTTTTAGAGAATTTTATGGCTATCATCATGGTAAAGTCAGATTTGAAGTAACTTTCTTTGTTTTTAAAATAATTGAAGAAAACAAAAATTGTGCATTTTCTACTACCCCCTGTAGCTCTTTTATTTGAAGTCTGACAACATTTTGATTTGTACATTATTATGACACTTTTAAAAGACAATTTAAAAAAAGTACCAAAATTTATCTACAGTCATTTATTTTTTAAATACATACACCAGCTATTGTTTTTCATATGGACGCCATATTGGATTTTTACATTATCGAATAGTATTTTTTATCACCTTTTCAGCGATGTATCACATGATACGAGAATTTACTTCCAACTATCAAAAATTTAAACCCTTGCTAATGTAGCTGTTTTTACTTACAAAATTTAATACATTTCTAACTTTTGTTTTTGGACGCTATTTGAATTTTTACATTATCGAATAGTGGATTTAACACCTCTTCAACAATATATTACATGATATGAAAATTTACTTTCAGCAACCAAACATTTAAACAAAATAAAATATGAGGCCATGGATAATAATTGCAATGACTGACAAGAAGATGAGATAATTTATTTTTTCGCGTAAATCATTCGCAATCTGTGTTAAGTACTTGGAAAAATAATTGTTCTTGTTGTCATTTTTAGTGTTTATTATTGTTGTTATTCTGTTATTCGTTTGTGTTGTTATTATTGCTTGTTCCTGTTGTTATTATTGTTAATATTTATTCCTGTTTTGTATCTTGGTGCAAGATTTTTTGAAGTATGGCGTTAAGATATTCCAATGAAGAGAAGCTAGATATGCTTGAAATCTATTTCAAAGCAAATAGAAATGCAGATAATGCAATAAGAAATTAATTATGAAGAAATATTTCCCGATCGGGTTCAACCGAATAAAATACATTTCATGACTTTAGTGATGAATTTATTATCATATGGCAGTTTTGAGAAGGAAAGACCTAACAAGTATGATAAAGATAATGAAGGCAATAATAATGCTGTTCTAAATTTTGTTGGTGAAAACGAAGCATCTTCGGTTAGAACAATGGCCGATGTATTACACATTCCGAAATCCTCCGTCCATGACATTTTAAAGAAAAATAAATTTCATCCATTCAAACCAATTATTAGACAAGCGTTACGAGAAGGTGATTTTGAGAGACAAATGGCATTTTCACGGTGGTACATTCAAAAATCTGGGGAAGATCCTCAATTCTCGTCCAACGTTTTATGGACGGATGAAACCAGATTTACAAATTGCGGAATTTTTAATAGGCACAATACGCACTTCTGGAATGTGGAAAATCCTGATAAAGTTTGTGAAAGGAGATTTCAAACCAGATTTGGTTTCAATGTATGGTGCGGAATTATAGGTATAAATAAAATTTTCTTAAAAAGTTTATTTTAAATGTAACATTTTAGGAAATAACATGATTGGACCATTTATTTTCAATTATAATTTAAACGGAGTCCGATACTTAGAGATGTTGCAAAGAACAAATCATACCCGCTCTGAGAAACATCAATCCAAATTTATAAAATACTTGGTTTATGCAAGACGGCTGTCCAGCACACAATTCAGCAGACGTTAAACAATATTTGCAAAGAGTGTTTAATAATAAATTAATTTCCAATAATGGGGACATTTTATGGCCTGCCAGGTACCCTGACGTGAACCCACTAGATTTTTATTTATGGGGTCATACAAAAAACGAGGTGTAAGACATGTACTAAATTCTGTAAATAGAAATACGTTAGTTAGGGTTACACATTCAGTGTTAAATCGTTGTAGAAAATGTGTGGAGTGTAGAGGGGGACATATCGAGCATGTTTTATAATAGTTACTATTATCGGTTTTATTTTTATTTTAGTTATTAGAAATTATAATAATTAGGAATCTAACTGTATAAATTTTTCATTTATTGATCCATGCCTTCTCAAGGTCTACTATTTCAATTTTCTATTTTTTAAATTTTTGATAGTTGGAAGTAAATTCTCGTATCAAGTGATACATCGCTGAAAAGGTGATAAAAATACTATTCGATAATGTAAAATCCAAGATGGCGTCCATATGAAAACAATAGTTAGTGTATGTATTTCAAAAACAAATGACTGTAGATAAATTTTAGTACTTTTTTAAATTGTCTTTTAAAAGTGTCATAATAATGTACAAATCAAAATGTTGTCAGACTTCAAATAAAAGAGCTACAGGGGTAGTAGAAAATGCACAATTTTTGTTTTCTTCAATTATTTCAAAAACAAAAATGTTACTTCAAATCTGACTTTACCATTATGATAGCCTAGCCATAAAATTCTCTAAAACTTTCCCCATTTAACCGACATTCTGTCTTCAATATTAAGGAATATAGCAATATATATATATATATATATATATATATATATATATATATATATATATATATATATATATATAGTTCATATTTCTAAGAAACCATTTAGGACAAAACATTCAAACATGTGGGTTCCCATAAGAAAGGAACACCCCTTTTTGATAATTACAGTATAAAAGGAAAACTTAAAGATATAACAGTTAATTCCTATATTTCATATAGAGTTGCTACTCACATAGTTTTAAGTTAGCAAATCTTGTTCTCATCAAAGCTGTAGCTTTGATTCAATATAAGTGTTAGAATTAGTGTTATTGGAATAAAAAGTTTTTAAAAACAAATTATTTCAACAAAGAAATTTAATTCACTGATTTGCACAAAATTTTATTGATAACGTTGTCAAATCAAAATTACCTTAATAACATCGCCCACTTTTTGTTAAATGGTCAAACATGTGTAATTGCCGTTAACATTAGTCCACTAACGAAAGCATAAACACAAATGAAGAAGGAAGTAAATAGAAGTATAAATAATCGTACGAACGAAATTAAAATCGAGTAAGATTTATTTCCTGTACTAATAAAGCACGAAGATGTAAACTTTTACGATTTTTTAAATAATTAAAAATAGAACTAGAAGTAATGCCTGTGTAAAAGTTATTGATGCATTATCAATATTGAACATGTGAAGAATACATGCCTGAAGTGTTAACCGTTGTTATACCGTTCCTCTAATGCAAACCTCTATCGGGTATGAGAGCTTAAAGAGTAATAGAGCATTTTGTTACTATTAGAAACCGTTATTGTATTAAGATAAATTGAAAAAAGAATGTATACACTTAATATGTAATTTTAATTTTAGCAGTGCATGTTAAACCTTTCTAATGAGTACTTATACTGTAGAGCATATCAAGATCCAGGAAGAACACAGCATAAAACCGAGGCGTACTGAAAGTCAAACTTACAATGTTACATTCTGCCTGTCTTCAATTAGAAGGTGCAAATACCTATTTAATCGTGGTTTTATCAGGAATCTTTTGAACGTACCATTAATACCAAAAGGCACTTAAAAACACATACGCCTCAAATCCGCTCTCAGTACTCGAAGTATATAAGTTGTCTTAATTGAGTCAACTAAAGGAATCTGCAGTAGCCAATCATACGTTAAAAAATGTAAGCTACAGCACTCAGGTTAATAATGTAGAAGTTGTATTGCATCAAACTCATTATTAAGTTTGTTTACAACGGAACACATTGATATAAACAAAGTATTGCTAACTTTTGGTATATCTTGTTTTTCTTTGCTGTTTTCCTACATCTTGATGTATAGTATTGAGATCGTATTAAGATTGCTTAGTACCATAAGGGTGATGGAAACTCAGATGGTATCAGTGGCCACTGACTGTTAAATCAGGAGTGGATTGCTCATAAATTGAATGAGTTAACATATAATTTCAATAAATATACTAATATATTCTGATGTTGCTATATTGTTCAAACTGTGTTTGCAGAATAATTGTATGGACTACAAACTGTCCTAGTTGTGCGATATGCGGTTTTGTTATTTTTCCGCATATTATTACATTTTAAAAGTATTAGTTTACAATTATATGTAATAAGTTATATTCTTATCCTATTTATGTGACAATTAAGTTAATTTTAATCAATCTCCTCGCAACCACAAGTGGTTTCTGTTAATAGTAAGCAATCTGTAATGTGCCAATTTTCGGCTCCCGTTACTTCTATTAAAATTGTGTTATGGTTTACAAATATATCTACTATACATAAGTTATATTTAAACATATTTTAGAGTATTTTCTTTTAATATTTCATTATAGAATGTTATATTGATATTTTCCCGTTATTATTATACGTCATGAGTAGAATGAGCCCAGCTTCCCCCACTTTTTGTAACGTCATAGGCCACGCCTCCAGTGGGTGGGGGCGGGAGGGGCTAAGTGGTGAGTGGTGGGGGAAGTCGCGTTACCGGCGGCCATTTTGTCCGCCATATTGTCGATCATCTTGGCAGCCATCTTGTGAGCCAACTTGTCAGGCATCCTGCCGGCCATCTTGTAGATTAGGGTCCTTTTGGCATAGGTCCTCGGAACTTGCACGTGAATCTTCTTGTATTTTCGTCATCCCCCTGGCGATAAATTTGAATTTCGAGCTCTGATTGGAGAAACAATTTTCTGCATTCTGGTTGGTTATGGCGAGAAATTTGAATTTTATTCTGATAAGGAGGCCCTAATCCTAAGTCAGCTGTAGGTCTCCGGATGTTGGTTAGGGAGCTGGGCCCCCCGTTGTCATGGCCCCTTGGCTGGAAATATGTTCGTGGGCCTTAGCACATTATCGTGACACACTTGGCGGGAAATTTTAATTTGCATTCTAATAAGGAGTCCTAATTCTAGCTTGATAAAAAGGTGTAGGTCTTCGCAACTTGCTCTCGAGGCTTCGCCCCCTTGTCTAAAAATTTGTACTTAATAAGGGGGGAGGCTAATGCCAACTTGTAAGACAGATTCAGCGCTTCTCAACTTGCTCTAGGGCCTTCACCTCCTTGTCGTGGCCCACGAGCTCAAAATTTGAATTTGTTAGTGGCGCAATCTAGTTGTGTATATACTAATGAATGTTTTCTGTAATATAGATGGCTCCATCTAGTGGTGTATTTTAAAAATACATACAATTCCCTGTAATGATTATGGGGGGAAATTTGAAATAAAGGCAACACTAACTTTTAAGGTAAGGCATGTGCATCTGGGCCTCAACCCAGTGTTAGAATATATTTTGGTTTCAATTATGAATCCGCAATACTTTTGTTTTAACTGTGAGTCATAATTAAATCTCGCTGTCATTCAATTCAATCACTATCAAGTTAATCTCATGTACAGGGTGGCCGACTAAAAATGCGAGGTACTGTATCTGGGAAACTATTCATCGTAGAAGCTTTCGCAAAAAAAAAGTTATACTAAAACGGCCAATACAAAAACCTGGAAAATACCTGAAATGGTCGCTAGGGGGCGTAACTGCAATTTTGAATATAAAAAAGTGATGTTTCTGTGAATTCTGCTATATTAACCTAGCAAAAAATAACTGATCTTTGAAGTCGAGGATAATCTGAACATTTTTTGTTTGGCACTTTTTGACGTATCTATAAAAATAAAGTGGTGGGGGGTATTCAAAGGTTTCCTTAAATCACCTCCCGCATCTTCGAAACGGCTAATCCTTTAACAAACTTGGGCGCGTGATAATAAACATGTGATGGGAACATTGTGTAAAACAACGATAGGACTATTTTTTTAATTTAACCAACGCTTATCATGGTTAGAAAACCCTATTAGCAATAATACTACCCAGACTAGCGTGTAACAGTATTGCTGAGTTTTGAATACAGTAATAAAAAATACGTTTTACAGTTAAATTAGTAAAAACGCCTGTACGACAACAAATATTACCGGACTTGAAATCAGTCCTCTAGCAATTAAATAAAGTAAATAAAATATGGAGCAAGGATAAAATAAAAAACGATCACTTACGAGGGCAGTTGTCGATAATCGTATTGGGAGAATGCCTTGACACGGCAAACAGCTGCTCACACTCACATCACATTCACGGCGTCTTTTTTATAACTGAATCATATAAAGTACTTAGAGACCTCCAGCAATTACTATCATAAAGCAACTATTTTCTGGATTTACCCCAGTTATGTAACCATAATAACAACCTTTCACTATTCAAGTACGGCTAAGAACCCTAATTAGCTAATTACGTGAAAGTTGGACTACTATGCGTTTTTTGCGCCTGTGATTACACTTATTTTTGAAGGCAGCCTTGTTTGCGACGTCATCTAATGCCGGATCTTTAAACTAGTGTATATTTTCTGTAATGGAATTTGATCACGGCTCTACCTAGCAGTAAACCAATTGTTTTTGTGGTTATTTTTGTTTTGGAGCCCTACTTTGTTTTGGTGACCAACCCCGTAGACAATTTTGTGGCGACACCTAGTGGTGTATTTTTAAAACAAGTGAGATAATTTTAAATATGATATACCTTAATTAACGCAAATAGTTGTGTATAAAATTTCGATTCTCAGAGGCCGACTGCACATTGTTTTAAGATGGAATATTTTTTAAGTGAAATGATACCTTTAGTTCTGTGTATTACTATATATTGTAATAAAATGCAGTAGCACTGTTCTAGTACGGCTGCATTCGTAGTATACCAAAGCACAACCTGCTTTAGGTCGTTAACAAACTATGATTACCTCTACGTTGTAGAAAAATGTTGATGTTACCATACCTTTCTGTTCACGCCATACGTAACATTGTGGTGAAGACCACTAATATGCATCAGTAATACTTACTTCACATTTTTTCTTATGAAATGACTTGCCATTCAAATATTGCAAAAATTCGAACAAACAGTTTCTTGCCATCATATTACTCGTCGTATCCAAAAATTGTACAGAACATAATAAACTTATGGTTTTATCTGTCGGTATTTCTATATATTTCAAATATGACGCTAATTCAAAATATTTGATAAAACCCAAACACTGGCCATGTAGTAAATCCTTCTCTCCGCCCCTTCATTTCTTCCAAAATCTAATCATATCCAGAAGAAACAATCCACACCCTCACGCATACGCACTCACGCATGCATCCACACACACGCACCCATCAACCTACACACACACAGCCACGCACGCATCACGCACGCACATAACATCAAAAATACACAGTCACTTTTGCTCACGCGCTCACTCTACACACACGCACACGCACACGCACGCACACAGGCACAGTCCAAAACACGCACACGCTACACACACAACACAAACACAGACACATACACCCACACACGCGCACATGCACATGCACACAAACACACAGCAACACACGACCACACAAACACACACGAACACACACACGAACACACGCACACACGCACACACGTACACACGTACACACAATATATTTGTTGTGTCCAGTGGATCTTCCTTTATGCATACATTTTATATGTAAAGTTTAAGTTGCAAACAACAAAGAACAATGAAAAGTAACGTTAAAAAAGAGTAATAAAGCATTTGGAATACTTGCTAAGGCGAAAGGTATGAGAAACGTTTTAAATCTGATACTTAGGAGGTAATTGCCTAGTGCGTAGATCAAACGTAAGTTTTGATATTAATCGTAAAAGCATTTGAAGTAATAAGTGCAAACATGAAAAGATAAAAATTGTAAAGCATCTTCAACACCTAAGACTTGTTAAACTAGTTAAACTTAGTTTTCGCCTAAATGGAATGCATTTAGTCATTTTAAAATTTATTTATAAATAGAAATTTTAGATATGACTGTTTTTAAGAATTGAGAATTATAGCACAATAAAACATTTGCTAAATTTGGCGATGATCCCAAAAGAATTTGTGTTCGGCACCAGTAGACGTAGAACTTTTAAATTGCTTTACTCTTTTTTTTTTCTCAAAATGATTTGGTACATAATCAATTTTAGAAACAAGGTTTTAGAACCGACATACTAAGGAAGGAAGATATTATTACCCAATTTGTACAAATTATATGTAAACGCACGAGTAACATTATTTGCAAATTCAATTTTTGTTATATAATGTCCACAAGAAACATTTTCCAATATTCTTGTACACACGCTTGAATCACCGTCACCTATTACGAACTTATACATAATTTCATAGTCAATTTTACTTACATTAAATCTCTGAACTATTATAGATGACTGAATTCCAGTTGCAGATTCCGTATAGTTTTTAAAGATATATGTTCTCAATTATTTGTGACGCTCACATAACGAACTTCTCTTTTTATACCTATACTTAACAATTTCTTCTCAATCTGGAACACTGGAACTTTGGCAGGACGGGTAACAAAAAAAATATACCCTCGTACTAAACAAACATTAAAAACACCGAACGCGTTTCGATAGCTAAGCTATCATCATCAGCGGTCGCCTGGGACGAACTAAAGAAACTTCTACGATACATATGTACCACAAACGAGTGAAGTGTCGCTGCTTATCTGGTGAAAATCAAAGTGAAGGTTATTAAAGTTTAATGAGTTCTGGGTATCCTAAGTGTCCATGATCGACGTTATTCGTTAGAATTTGTTTACTTTTCAAAGTCTCTAAACTTTCATGGTAATCAAGCTCGCACTTATTAGTAACATGTTTAATTAAAGAATTATCTTATCTACTACATGAATTTTATCAAACACATGTAGGGTTAGGGCACACCTGTCCCAACGTTTGTGTTTGATATGGACGAAATATTATTTAAACCAAATCTGTTATGTTGTTTAGTTTACCCTACATGTATTCCTTCACACTGCTTGCAATTAATTTTTTGAATTCCCGACATATCCTGCTTATACATTTTATCTTTTGGATTTCCTAAAAGAGTTTGAAAGATATTCTCTGGAGCAGTGACTGTTTTCAAATTAATTTTGGAAAAGATTTGAGATAAACCTTTTGTACAAGCAGGATACTTTGATAATTTTGCATACTTTGTTTCAGTTCGTTCACTAGAGTTACCTAATGTACTTACATTCAACGCTCATCCTTATTATATATATATATATATATATATATATATATATATATATATATATATATGTAATTGTAAAGTAGTACACGCTACCTGTGGGTAATTAAAGCATTATTTGCAACACTGCCTTGTAACGATTTGGAAGATTTCATTCCTGACGTCATTATTTCTTAAATGTGTAAAAGACACTCCATTGACTTCAATTACCAGTAATGACGTGCACGCCAACTCACGTGGATACAACTATATTAAAACAATTATTAATAAATAAACTACTTACCTTTTTTGGGCTTTTTAATGATGTATTTTGAATTATACAATCTAAACGTTTCGATAACACTTACAGTTATCTTCGTCAGTAGTAATATCTATTAAACATTAAAAATTATTATTAATTTTATTAAATACATAAAAAAAAGGTTTACCTCGAGTAAGATTTGAACCTACGGCCTGTACTTTGATAGAGTACCGCGCTAACCAACTGCGCCATGGAGATTCAAGCCCCAATCTTATTCGTTCATAACAAAAACTTAATTTATTTGTCTTACAGTTTGAGAAACGTATAAATCCAACTTTAGAATTAAATTTTAGTAAAGAATAACTGGGCTATTAGTTTGCATTGCATTTCTTGGTAACGACAAAAGGTTTGTACACAAAATTGACTATATATATATATTGGGATGATATAATATGACATAATCATTATTTATTTGTATTAAGGGAAAATGTGGGGATAGGGTTCAGGATTTAAAATTGTAAATATCAATAAATGATATTATATAATTATAATTATATATTTATGCACCGGACTAGCTCTAATCTCAATGTGGGGATAGGGTTCAGTATTTAGTGGGAAATTATATTGGATTCGAATGTAATTATGTGAATTGCCCTTTATGAAAAATATCATATATGTAAAAAAAATATATCTGAACACAATTTATACTTTAACGCATGCGTTGTAACGTTACTGACTAAAATTATCAAATGTCAAAACTGTCAAACAATGACTTGTTGAATTTATGTTTATATTTTCAATTGGATAAATGAAATTTAAAATTTGGAAATAATTTAAAATTTTGCTTCTTTTGCAGGTGTTTACACAAGTATTATCCAAACATATACACCTATACATATAACCAATAATAATTGCAGGAAATCAATCACAACAATGAACACAATAGATAGGGTTATAATCAAAAAGTAACTCACGTATAAATGTTCCAAATTCAAACTGATGTCTTCACACAGGTTGTTCCAAATAGATGCAGGCACTTTCCAATACGATCGAAGATCTTTATGTATGAATTTTTACTGCTACCATTTACCCACTAGCTGCTTATTGGTGCTCGGGTTGTTGATCACGTTCACTTCAGTAACTGGTAATATTTCTCGACTTTAAGGCTTCACCCCAACCACAAATTTTAATTCGATAGTATTTTATTTAAATGTATAATGTTTTCTGATTGTATCGTTTATATAATATTTACTGGTCGTCCAAGGTTTAAATTAATGTCACTTTATTTTAGGTTCCGGCTCAAATATAAATTATTAAAAGAAAATCGCAGCAACAAATGAAACACAAATAAAAAAATTATTACGATTTTATTTTGGTAAAACGTAACCAATATTCAACTTCAACAAACGAAAAATTTTTAAACGTTCAACATAAATCGTCACAAAAATAATTAATTCGCAATGAATTTTACGAAACTGCACAGGTATCGGTAACCGAACTTAAATATTTAAATTAATGTCGGTATAAAAACAATTGCGCCTGAATACTCATCTCTCCGTTTGTTATTAAATTTTTCCCGATGATTATTTAGGTTAGAAAAACTTACTTGTAACACAAAAACACAACACTATTTTAACCTTTTCAAAAAAAACTGAAAATTATAGAGAGAGATTACTTCCTGGGCAATTCCTTTTATACCCTTTTGGTTGTTACTACATCTTCAATTTTTTTTAGCAAATCTAAATATGTAATCATGTTTCTGATTGGTTGAAAAAATTTACAAACTTAACTAAAATAGAAATTTAGCCATATCTTTCTTATATAATTACGGATTCAAATTCTAATGACAGAAATGAAATCTGTGTAAAATTACGCATAGATAGATATCCAACAAGATATGGTTCCTTTAAACATTATGCAAAATGACCTAATCTAATTTAAATTTGCTTATATCTACCTAATATTACAAACTACACTTAACTTAATTACATATATGTAATACTGATAAAATTTAGCATAGGAAAACACACATTTAAAGTCCAAAATCGTAAATTTAAAAGAATTTTATGTTTACCTAGTAAAAATATAAATTCAACCCCCATTTCATGAAATTTTGCGCTGAAATGCTTTGTATACTTTATATTGCTATGTAATAATGAGGAAGACCTCCTATTAATCACTTTAATAATATAATTTAAGTCTAATATAATCAAAAAAACTATAAATTTGTGAAAAAACGTAAAATTTAAAACCTAACCAAACTTAATTCTAAAATTACAAATAACTTACTTTTAAAAACGTTTACGTAACTCAAAATGTTATCCTAATGACTTGTAATAACTGTCTTTATTGTATTTAATGTTCATCTGACTTGCATTGTATAATTTAATGTTACATCAAGAAGTCATATCGTTTAACACACTTTCTTGAAATTCCACTATAAAGATGTATCTACATGTAAATGTCTTTGTGTGAATATGTTCTATGCACTGTTCTTAATATTTAAATTGCATCACTAAGTTTGTCACACAATCGCTTCCAAAAACATGTGAGAAATGATCATATTAAGTCCATATTATAACCTTTTCCTAAATTTTACCAAATTTCCTGCATTCTACTCTACTTATACAATATCCCTAATATAAATCTATCTTTACACTTTGTGTTAAACACCTGTAAAATATTCACGTGCCAAAATATTTTTGAAAAATTGAAATTCATTGAAACAAACTAAAATACTGAATTGAATTTACGGAAATAAGTTTATTTAACATTCCTGATATTTTTGTTGGTAGCACAATGCTTTTTATGATTAAATCAAATTGTATAAATGTTATTCAGATTGTTTTACCCAAAACAAATCCACTTTCAACCCATCGTGAACCAAATTATATCAAATAAATATCTCGCACATGTATCATGCTTGAAACCACCCTTTTTTTTAAAGAAATTACTAGTTAAACTGCCCTATCCTTGTCTTACTCCTATCTAAACATTCAAATATATATATATATATATATATATATATATATATATATATATATATATATATATATATATATATATAGACACATACATATAATTAACTGACTAATTAGCCTGAAATTTGATACATACCTTACTAGGTGTCACACCATACTGCTAATGAATCGAAATCTCTTTAACTTTAACTTTAACAAAAAATGTCTGCTCTAAAACAAATCAGTCTTTCAACATACAAAGTGGAAACTCAAATAAATGAAACAATTTTAATAATTTTTTTGGGATAACTACGCATTCCCCTTATTAATACGTTCATAACGAACATCGTGTGTCCATGTATGCGTGTGTGCTTGTGCTCGTGTTTGCCTGTGTGCGTGTGTGGGTGCGTGCATGAGTGTGCGCGTGTGTATGCGTGTTCGTGTGTGTGCGTGTGCGAGTGTGCGTGCCTGCTTGTGTGTGTCTGTCTGTGCGTGTGTGTGTGTGTCCATCCGTGCGTGTGTGTGTGTGTGTGTGCTGTGTGTGATCGTGTGTGTGTGTGTATGTGCTGTGTGTGTTGTGTGTGTGTGTGTGTGTGTGTGTGTGTGTGTGTGTGTGTGTGTGTGTGTTGTGTGTTGTTGTGTGTGTGCGTGTGTGTGTGCGTGTGTGTGAGTGTGTGTGTGTGTATGTGTTTGTATGTCTGTGTGTGTGTGTGAGCGCGAGTGTGTGTGTGTGTGTGTGTGTGTCTTTGTCTGCGTGTGTGTGTGTGTGTGTGTGTGTGTGTGTGTTGTGTGTTGTTGTGTGTGTGTGTGTGTATATGTGTGTGTATGTGTGTGTATATGTGTGTGTGTGTGTGCGTGTGTGCGTGTGCGTGTTTGTGTGTGTGTCTTTGTCTGTGCTGTGTGTGTGTGCGTGTAGGTGTGTGCGTATGTGTGTGTGTGTGTGTGTGTGTGTGTGTGTGTGTGTGTGTGTGTGTGTGTCTTTGTCTGTGCCTGTGTGTGTGTGTGTGTGTGTGTGCGTGCGTGTGTGTATGTGGGTGGTTGGGTGGGTGAGTAGGTGAGTGAGTACATGCTGCGTCGAGTTTGTTATCATCCTATTTGCAATACTTTCCGTTCACGCCAGGAAGCCTACAAACTGCCGTCTGACGGTTGTACTGAGTGTAAACGTTTTGAGTTAGATTTAATAAATGGAGTACACTCGTTTTTTGATTTTTTTTACTTTCTCTATCTATCTTAACTAAAATGATTTATTTTTCAAATGCACAGAGATTATATTACAAGTAATTTGTACGCCTATTTCATTAATTGAGATCTGTCGTTTTTGAAAATCTCGGAGGCATCCATGTGCAGATTATATATACCGGGTGGAGAACGGTCGGAGGCACTACAGGAAATCCAATGGGAAATCATAAACTCCCAAACTTTTCTTTAAAGAATTGACTTCAGTTTCAGATGAAACTATTTAAAATATTTTACAGTTTACGCTAATTTCAAAAATTGCAAAAATTATGTGTAATTACTGCGCAGCAGCAGGACTACGATTTCAGGACCATTATAAATACTGTCATGTTGTCAGTTTATTAGTCATAACAATAGAATCAAAAAATTTCGTACACCGTTTCAGAAAGAATAGAAATTGTAAAAATGTTTCATTCTGGCGATGGCACGCGCACAGTAAGTGCTTTATTTAGCGCGAAATTTCCAAACTGCCCGATTCCTATTCATTGTACAATTGGAAGAACTGTTAGTAAATTTGAAAATAGTGGAACGGTGCTTCCTTTGCGTAAATGCACCAAAAATTGTGAAGACAATATTCAAAGAAATGTGTTTGAAAATGAGAATACTACAAATGGATTGACTGCAGTTATTGAAAATCTTAATATAAGTTCTCGAGGAATTGCGAACCAGTTTGGAATACACAATACAACCGTATTAAAAATTCTGAAAAGGAATAATTTCATTTCGTGTAAAGTTCAGTCTCATCAGGAGTTGATTGGGGGGGATTTTAAGAGAAGAGTAGAGTTTTGTTATGACATTCTGGAGAAGAATAAACGTGTAAAATTATCGGATTTGTTCAACAAAACGGCCTGAAATTATTGTTGAAAGCCGATCTCTATATCGTCCAAAAATTGATGTTTGGGTAGGAATATTCGGACAACATATTGCTGGACGATTCTTTTATGAGGAAAATATAAGTGCGGGTAGGTTTTTGAATTTGCGGCAGACCAATTTTTACAGGTTCTAGCAGAAGTAGCTCCCGTGGAAGAAGAAATATTGTTTCAACAGCCGAGAAGTTAAAGACTTTATTAATAATCATGAAAATGTAAACTTTCCCATTATTACACATAATAAAATATTTATCATTTTTGGGTTTTTTAATGATGTATTTTAAATTATACAATCTAAACGTTTCGATAACACTTACATTTAACAATATTTAATCAAGTTAAGATGTAAGTGTAAAGTTGTGAAAAACTTCAATTTCAAAATTATAGAAGCATTCACAAATATAAACATGAGATCAAATCAAATAATCTAGTTAAATCTTACAAAGACATATCTTTGTCAATAAGTGCAAGTGTAATTAACAATGTTAAGCATAATGCAGAACGTTTTTTGTAATTTTTTAATCTTAATCTTAATTTCAACTACTCATGTTAAATTATAGTGATGTGGTAATTGAACATATAATTGGTAAAGCATTTGATTCAAGGCGTAGGAAAAACAGAAAAAAATCTAGACATACCAAAAGTCAAAATTAAAATCAAAACTAAGACGTAACATTATGCCTATTTTTAATTATAAGATTATATATTATTAAAATTATTAGGGTGTTTATATATTTTGTTTTGTATAGATATGTAGATGACATATTTGTTTAACTGGATTATTTTATTTGATGTCATGTTTATATTTGTAATGCTTTTATCATTTTGAAATTGAAGTTTTGCACAACTTTACACTTACATAATAACTTGATTAAATTTTGATCAATTTGTTTTTTGGCTGACATTCTTCATTGTTAGCTTTCGCCGTTAGAGAGTGTTCTGATTTGTCATCTTTAACAATATTTAATTTTTAATGTCCTAGTTGTTCTTTACTAAAATTTAATTCTAAAGTTGGCTTTATACGTTTCTCAAACTATAAGATTAATAAATTATAAGTTTTTGTTATGAACGAATAAGTTCAAAGGTAAATACAAAGACAAAATTTACATCGATTGGGGCTTGAATCTCGATGGCCCAGTTGGTTAGCGCGGTACTCTAGCAAAGTACAGGTCAAGGTTCAAATCTAACTCGAGGTAAACTTTTTATTTATGTATTTAATAAAATTAATAATAATTTTTAATGTAATATTAATAGTTTATGTTTTAATTTTTCAACGTTGACCAAGTTGTTTACATCTTTAACAATTTTAACAGATATTACTACTGACGAAGATAACTGTAAGTGTTATCGAAACGTTTAGATTGTATACTTTAAAATACATCATTAAAAAACCCAAAAACGATAAGTATTTTATTTATTAATAATTGTTTTAATATAGTTGTATCCACGAGAGTTGGCGTGCACGTCATTACTTGTAATTGAAGTCAATGGAGCGTCTTTTACATATTTAAGAAATAATGACGTCAGGAATGAAATCTTATAAATCGTAACAAGGCAGTGTTGCAAATAATACTTTAATTACCCGCAGGTAGTTTGTACTACTTTAAAATTGTCGTAGTATTTTACGTGCTTAATTAACCCATTATGCATAAAACGTATCTTAAAGAATTAATTAGAGCCTAGTAAAGCTAAATACGGAATTCTAATAAGTGCAATAAAAATATTAATGTCTGCTGCGATTGAACTAGTCAAAACATGCTGTTTTGTGGTTAAAAGTATTGCAACTTTCGGAAATTTTATAGGTACATTCAAACGTGTATTAGAACCGCACCCCACTGTACAGAAAAAAATTACACTATAATGGAATAACTTATATATCAAGAGTAAGGTTATGTTATGGTAATTAAAACCAGTTGAAATCTAAATTTTTTTGAATTATTTTTACCAGCATTGATGTTTATTAATACAGGTAAACAGACGCTGTTGTGTGAATTAACTTGTTTTCAAATGCCAATTAGAATCTTTATCGCTAACCAAATGTCCCCATCCCAGAACTTATAATCTCAGCATAATTTAAGGAGTTAGTTACAAATAATATTACACTTAAATAAGTTTATAATTAAAACAATATGTATAATTTTATTTTAAATAGAATAGATTCCATATATGTTTACATTTTTCAATAAGTACACAAACAATTTATGTGAAGTTAGTGCTGACCTTTATGTTGATTAGTTGATTAGTTTTTCGATCCACACTTCGTTGTCTTCAGGTAATAATTTGATCAAAATAACTGTAAAGAACGGGTAAATAAAAGGGCAAAACAACAACGAACAGAAATAATACGAGACGGCGTAAACTAAAAGAAAACGATGAGGTTATAAATAATGAATAAAATTGACAGATTGACGTCAAATCAGAATCCATGCAATATTAAGTTGAAGCGTTGATTGAAGTCAAGCTACTGGACATACGGGCATACTCACTTCTCCCTTATTTTCACTGACGATTACCTATACGCATGTCTTTTTACTTAAAACACATGCAAACTGTATTGTCATCTTTATCATAAACATGTATTAAAATTTTATGATTGTTTAAAGGAATGTTGTGCATTCATTCGGAAACCTATGACGTAAACGCAACTCTCTTGGATTCCAACAGACCGTTGACAAGGAATCGATTCACTTAATGCAAAGAGCAATTGCACAAATAAATGCATACTTTGTATGATAGAATCAATCCTCTTTAGCGTTTAGTCATAATGAAACGTGCTTTATACAAATATACATTATAATTTTAGTTGTAGCGAAGAAAAACAAATCCTAGACGCTATATTCTAATCTTTTATGTCTTAATAAATAGAATTGTTATGGTTGAAAAACTTCAAACAGTTTGAAATGTGTGAGGAAAAGTTTATTGATTTAGAGAAGTCCCATTCAAAGTTATGCATGAAACAATTCCTGCCTACTATAAATTATTAAGTTACACTTTATTTGGAAATTGATAAATTATTCAATCGATAATATGTATTTCAAACTGTTTACTGTGATTACATCTAAACATGAAAACAATTGCAATTTATTACATTTTTATCATTATAATTATAAGATATATGAGTATATCTAAGACACTGTTTGAATTTCATCTTTAATTGGTAAATGTTTTGATTGAACATAAAGGATACGATGTATCATTTATAGTTTTGAAATAAACGGACCTTGAATAACGTATTATCCCCAAACTGGAAATAACATTAATTGTGTGCCAGAGAAACATGGGAATTAAAGCATTATGAGACAAACACTTTAGTAATGTCTGTGAAAATAGTAAATTACCCTTGAAGGTAAAGACTTGGTAAGGGTGTTTAAAGTTACAGCAGGGAAAATGTGGAGCACTGGAAACTGTATAGTTGTGTAACAAACCCTAACCAAAACTATGAACAGACACGCATGGATGCAATGAAATATTTATCGAATTATATTTTTTTGAAAATTTGGCATTAATTTTCAAGTTTTAAAAATTTTGAATAGCAGAAAGAGATTGTCTCTATACATATCAAGAAGTCTCTCCACTTCGATAGCAAATGAATTTGATGTTTTTACGATTACAGTTTTACTATAGCGCGTCCAAACCTCCAAATTAAGTGTGTGGCTTATGAAAAAACAGTACAAGATTGCCAAACTTATTATGCCAATAGATACGGTATTACGGTTATAATAATACTATATCTACGGTACGAGAGACACAATTTCTAACCTCAAAATTAATAAAAATATTTGCAATGCAATACAAATTTGGATAAATCTGCAGTGTGCTTATGAATATATTGAAAAAGACTACCCTTAATCTATACAACTCGAATTTTTGAACTGTATTTTTTATAAAAGCGAAGTAGGCGTATGTAATGCAGGGCTTCATTACATGGCAATATGATGGGTTAGATTACCCTGTACATGGGATTGTGAAAGAAGCTTTCTAAGCAACAGCATGAGCCAATGGCTTTATCCTTTGCCTACATAAGGAGTTTGCAGTATACCGGGAGGTCGTAAAGGAAGGAATAAATTCAATATCTCGTAAAGCACAATTTTTTTCAAAAATCGCTCGGACCCGTCGATTTTATATTTTTTCGGGGCATATTTTGCGAAAAAAAAATGTTATAAGGTGTCTCAAAAGATTAGCTAAAAAATTTTTTTTTTCAAATTGCAATCCAATTTTTTTATTGCATTTTTGAATTGCCCTTAAAATTCTAAACATTTGTCATGCAGCATGTGCTATACCTAAGTCCAAGCGTTTTGGAGTTATTCGCATTCAAAATTTAAAAATTAAAAAAAGATCATGAAGAAAACGAAAAATAAAATAATTTTTATAACGTTTTATTATATCGAAAACAAAGATTCGTAAACTTAAAAATAATTTTATTTCAGCAAATGTTCGAAATGTCCTCCGTTAGTCAACTGACAATAGCCTAATCGATCTACAAATTCCAGCTGCACATTTCGAACCATTTCGGGCGTTAGTTGACTAACGAAGGACATTTCGAACATGTGCTGAAATAAAATTATTTTTAAGTTTACGAATCTTTGTTTTCGATATAATAAAACGTTATAAAATTATTTTATTTTCGTTTTTTCATGATCTTTTTCAATTTTTAAATTTTGAATGCAATAACTTCAAAACGCTTGGTCTTAGGTATACATGCTCATGAAAATTGGAATTGTAAGGACAATCCAAAATGCAATATAAAATTGGTTGCAATTTGAAAAAAATTTTTAGCAAATCTTTTGAGAACATGTATAAAATTTTGCAAAATATGCCCTGAAAAATATAAAATCGACGGGTCAGGATTATAAAAACATTGTGCTTTACGAGATATTGAATTTATTCCTTCCTTTACGACCACCCGGTATAAATAAAATAACAAATTTATTAAAGCTTAGTTATAGCTGCATCATTTATTTCCATTATTATAATATAATGTAGGAAATGTGGCTATTAAATAACGAGACTGACGCTGTAAAACATTTTATTTTGATATAATATAGGAAGTGTAGGGTACAAAACCACTTGGTGATTTTAAACCTGTACTGAGCCCTTGAGCGAATGCCTGCCGACCATTTTCAATAATGGTGTCACACCATACCTTACGAACTGTGTGCCCCACGTTAACACACGATTCATCAGTGTATATAATATGTATATTTACCTAAAAAGTGAACATTGTTAATTATGAAAAATACATTATTTTATATGATTAGAGATCGAATAAAAAGACTAAATACCTACTTCTCGGAACTTTCTGATTCATCTTAAGTACTTATGCCTCCATCTTATAATGTCATCACGCTAAACAAGGATACTCTTGCGTCGCATCTTTTGAAACTCAAAACCCGTATCTTTCAAGAGGTTGAATAGTGTACTGCGTTTAAAATTTAGTAGATCATCATCACCATTAATGAAAGAAAGGATACTATTAACCGTTGGTGGAATATTTTTAATGCAACTATGTGCACTTTACGTCGAATATTTGACTGTATATTCTGGTCATATGCAGGAAGACGATCAGTTAATTCGATTCTTGCGTTTTCGGAATACCTACTGCTCCAGTTTGGTCTTTCTTTTCGCTAGTATAGATACTACGTTGTGTGCAACATAAAGCTTTGCTGGTTTCTGTAACAACTGCACTAACGTTCATTGTGGCCAAGAAATAATTAAGCACGTTCATAATGAGGCATTTCTCCTTACGGCCGAAGTATTCTTCAATGTGTCGTTTTATGTTTGCAGGACGACGTTCAGTTTCCATCTCCATATGATACAAAATTCTGCAAAATAACCTCAATCATACAATTATAGAAATTATTCATCATTACTTTACAAGGCGCGTGAATGAGATGTAGGCGTTCTGAAAAAAAACGATTTTTAATAAATGGAGTTAGCTTAATTCGATAAATATTGTAGAAGAAGCAAGCAATAAATTTGACAGTATACGAAGTTGATATTGGTTTGTTATTAAATTACATTTTAAGTTTGACAACATCGCTATGAAAAACAGGGATGCCGTTATTTAGAAATGACTAAAGATAATAAAAGAGAGAGTTACTCCATAAGAAATCGTACTGAATTTGGAGGTTTGCACAGACTATAGTAACGATTACTGCACTTGGTACATCTGAGCTATATAAATTTTAAGCATAAACAGTATCTAATTTGACTAATTTGGATCGTTCGTTAAGCTCCTTATTACCTTTCCTTTATCTTCAGTACTATTGTAAATAACAAATCTTTATTTTTGTTCCATACGAAGTTGTTTTAAGATGTTACCGCATTTGGCGTAAGTAATAAATTCGTAATAAAACTCGAATTGATTGCTTAAAGACTTTACTGCTTCAAGCTTTTGTGGAAGTGAACATTTTTTTGTCCGCCTCTCCCATCCTTTATAGCTTTTGCTCTACTCATTGGCGGCCATCTTATGAACTCCAACGCTGCCAAAGCACGGTTGGTTTCATTTTGCGGATTGGCATTAATAAAGCAGGGGCACCATCCCCTCCAATTTTTTTACGTCACAAGCCCCGCTCCCTAGGACATCTCACCTTTCACTTTTTTATACTACCACGTGGGGATCTATTTTTTACTCCTATTGTTTCTTTTCGGAGGGCATTTTCAACCCTTGATTTTCACCCTAATTAGAGTCCTTTTGGTTTTATTAAGAACCCTTTTATAGCTTCTTTTCGGAGATAATCTTCAACCCTTGATGGAATTTTCACCCTAATTAGAGCCCTTTTGGTTGTGTTACGAACTTTTTATCGATTCGCACCTATAGCTTCTTCTTCACACACACACAAATAATTTTAAAATAAATAAATGAGCAGCAGATAAGTAAGCAGGTAATTAGACACAAATTAGATATAATCAAACTATTATTGTTAGTGCACGATGCGCGTGCTTGATTTTAGTAAATATTTAAAAGACACCAACAAAATAGGGTTATCTTGATGGAGATAAACACGCTAAAACGGAGTAGAATATACTTGTGATTGCAGATTTTTTTTCTCCGAAAATTTATATGCAATAGAAGTAGATCATACACTGAACTTGGTACGGAACTCTTAATTAAAATAACTAAACTACTAAAAACGCTTTTATTTATCAGAGTAGAATGGTTGAAAAACAAGTATTATACAGTAACTTGATTATATCATCATTTAGAATTAAGCGTATAGTAAATACTTATTTACAAGAAATCAAGCATTGGTAAACTATTATTTAATCTAAAACATAGAAACATTAACGTACAAAGTTCACATACATCCGAATGGTAACCCTGCAGTATTGTTTTACTGTACCTGAACCATCTAGAATTTTTCTCTAGAAAATGTAAAGATTAGATTAGATGCACATACAGGTCGGATCGCATTCTGGCGGCTAGGGACCGATTTCAAGCATCTCAAGACTTGTACCTCATACATATTTTGAATTGGTATGTGTCCAGTTTTGCAGTAGTAAGGCGTTTTTCAATGCATACATAGGCTCAACGAAGTTGTAGTTTAAACAGCTGTATGCTTTTGCCCCCTTTTTCAATTTTTTAAGCGGCGGGCTGGCAGTCCCGTCCAGCTTTACTATTGGTTTGCTAAGAAACGTTAAAAACTGTTGTTTTTCACTGCCGTTAACGTGAATTTTGTGAAAAGGCTGCAGCACTCTTATCAACTCCTCACGGAAATCGTTGTAGTGTACATACCCCGACCACCATCTCAGAACGCGATGTTTTCTCCACAAAAGTCGTACCTGACTTGACATAGGTTTTGATATAAAATAATTACGAGGTGGTTTTATCAGTATCAGTAATAAAGCTCAATGATCTGTAACTACTGCAATATCTTTGGGTATAAATTCGTTGTTAGCACCTCTGATCCCTTGTACGTGCAAGTATGCGTTCATGCACTTTCTCTTGCTACTGGATACTGAATCTTGAGGAACTTCTAAATGACAGATAAACTGATGTAAAAACATTTGTAGCTGAGAGATTTAATAATAAAACATTGAAACAAGAATGTGACGCTACTTTTCGACAATA
This sequence comes from Vesta saturnalis, assembly GCA_036346205.1. Taxonomy (NCBI): domain Eukaryota; kingdom Metazoa; phylum Arthropoda; class Insecta; order Coleoptera; family Lampyridae; genus Vesta; species Vesta saturnalis. The sequence continues at coordinate 288,397 of JARFJB010000015.1, read as the reverse complement.
ATGATAAGGTAATTCCTCATGATCGAAAAGCATTTTCTAGTCATTATTTTCATGTTAATCAATTTCCAAAGCAGTGACCTTTGGGTTAAAAACTAATTGATTAGCTGTAGAGTAACTTTCGAGGAAATCTATCTATTATTTACATATTGAAAAATTAGACAGGTGTAGTGTTGCGCAACTTGCTCTCGGGGCTTTAACCTTTGTCAAGGCCCCATTGTCGGAAAATCTTAATCTGTATTTAAGTCTCTGTAGGTTATGGCTAGAAATATGAGTTTCTATTGTAATAAGGGGTATAATGCTAACTTGTAATACAGATGTACGGCTAAGCAAATTACTTTCAGGCCCACGCCCCTCGACCAAAAATTTGAATTTGTTTTCGGTGCCATCTATGAGGGGAAATTTAAACTTGTATTTATAAGTTATAAGGCAGACATAGGGCTGCGCAACCGGTTTTCGTGTCTTAGTCCCTGGTCCCTTGGCGGGAAATTTAAATTTGTGTTTAATTGTTTACATTTTGATTACTTATTGCGAGAAATTTGAACTTGAATAGGGACCAGGGCAGGGGTGTGATGGCCAGAAGGCAAGTTACGAAGCCCTTGTTTATCAGCCATTCTACTCTGATAAATAAAAGAGTTTTTAGTAGTTTAGTTGTTTTAATTAAGAGTTCCATGCATGATCAACTTCTATTGCAAAAAAATTTTCGGTGAAAAAAATCTGGAATTACAAGTATATTCTGCTCTGTTTTACCGTGTTTATCTCCATCTAGATAACCCTATTGTGTTGTTGACTTTTAAATATTTACTAAAAGTAAGCACGCGCATCGTGAATCAACACTAATAGTTTGATTATATCTAATTTATGTCTGATTACCTGCTTACTTAATTGCTACTCATTTATTTACTTTAAAGTAATTTGTGTGCGTGTGTGTGTGTGTGTGTGTGTGTGTGTATTGTGTGTGTGTGTGTATGTGAGTAATTGAACATACAAATAAATCAGGTATAATTTTCGAATGTAAAAGTTCTGGCCGCTTAGATAGAGTATCTGCCTGTATAAAAGGCTAGGGTAGAAAGTGATTATTTTACCTAATATTTAGACCTTAATGTTGTTTGCAACAGCAAATCTTTAAAATATTTGTAAGCACATTAATTAACACGATATTGACGGCTCATTGCTACTTTTCAATTCATAATGAAGTTGTATAACTGTTTAATAATAATAAACGCATTCCATAAAAACGGTTTTATCATGTAGGTGAAATATTTTTAAATGTATGTTGTAAATAATAAACACCGTTTAATATAAGTTCGTATAAGGCCACTCTAAGTAGTCTGCGAAAGGGTAAGGTAAATACGAGTTAGAGTAAGGTGATAGAGATAATTAGGTTTGTATTCTTACATTCTAAATTACTTAATGATGGTAGAAACCAGTAGCCAGTTTTGTATCAGCTATTCATAGGTAAAAAACGCAAAACGGGTTTAGTAAACTCTCTAAAATATTTCAATATTTATTTTAGTTCCCCAACACAGTTATTATTAGAACAATCTAAAGAAAAACATATCTGAAGCTATGCGTATTAATTTTTAATATATATTTTTCTTGATATTGTTCACAAAAAATGCCAATAAAGATGTTATTATAGGAGGAAGATGACATACACCAACCAACTCTGCATCAACGCTTATTCTACTCGATCTCTACTCACTTGTTTAGTTAATTAGATAAAGGTGTGAGTGATACGCTATTTTTTAAAATTAATTAATGGCAGTATGCGGTACGTATTTGTTGGTTTTGAACTTCGTAGTTATTGATTCGCATATAATAATAAACCGTTAAAACCTTTTGTCTTTTATTTCCGTTATTTCAATTTGGTATTTTAAACTGTGGCTGATTTTAAGCAAGCAAGCTGTAATTAATTAAACCAAATTGGTATTTTTGAACTGTAAACTGGTTTCCGCAAAGTGTAAGGTATGATCTGGTTTTATTGAGATTGATTTAGTTGATGGATAAACGAGAGAGAGAAAGAGAGGGACGTCATGATCAACTTCTATTGCAGAAAATGTTCATTAGTCTATACTCCACTGTACTCCACTGGATGGCGCCACAAAAAAACCGTAATTAGTCCTACCTATAACTAGGTGACGCTACCTTTATTATAGAAAAAATATTCATTAGTCTATAGACTATTAGGTGGCGCTACAAACAGATTCAAATTTCACAAGGGGGCCACGACAAGAGGGCGCAGACCTAACTCAAATCCTTATAGTTGTCTTACAAGTTAGCATTAGTCCCCTTATTCCAAATTTCCCGTCAAGGGGCCCACGACAAGAGTGCGCAGACCTAACACAAGTTCTTATAGCTTTCTTAGAAGTTAGCACTACGGCCCCTTATTATAACATTGTATGCGCACACGTTTGCCAAAGAGGCTCTTAATTCAATCAAATCAGGGTGAAAATTTTATCATGGGTTTAAAAATGACCACCGAAAAGAAGCCATAGGTGTGAACTGACAAAAAGTACTTAACACAACCAAAAGGGCTCTAATTAGGGTGAAAATTCCATCAAGAGTAGAAAATGTTGAAAAAAGTGGAGGGGATGGTGCCCCTGATCTACTGGCATTACTACATTAAGTTATATCACAAATTTACAGTAACCCCAAATTCTAGCGTTTCAGTTTAAATTAATCGGCAATTGAGTATTAATTTCAATGGCAGTATATTTTGTAAATAAAAATGTTCCCTTACTGGAATTCAAAGCAGAAGTCAAAATAGTTAATAGGCAATGAAGCTGAACTATTTAAGACGAACGTGGAGTTTAGTTGCCCGTTAGGACCGAGGCGAATAAACCACATGAGTTTTAAAAAAGGTACTTCATCGCAAACGTTCACATTATACATTTTTTTGAAATTTGATACATAAACGGAAAATTGTGGACAGCTACGTATATAAACTTCTGTTTCTGTATATCAATTGACATTTATCAATAAATTTGTCAAAAGTTACGGTTTTATTAAATTTTTTCCGACTTTATGTAAACGATTAAAAAAACCTTATTTGAAACTGTAGAACACTTCTTGGTGCTTTGCAACATTTGTCACTGTATTATTTGCCACTTTTTGCAAATCGGGTCGTGGACAATTCATCCCTTCAGATAGTTTATGTATCTAAAGCAATTCTTAATTAGAGAAAATGACGAAACAAACTGTTCACCTTGCGTTTTCAACGAGATACATTTAAAAATTGCGCATTTCTTCATTAAATGGCATTTGTCAATCCGAGTCTACGTTGTATAAAAAAACAATAAAATGAATCACTTCACTAACTATTTTAATGCATTTTAATGAATATTTCAGCGTTTTTAAAGCCGATTTCAAAAAATAAATATTTATCATCCATGTTATTCACGTCTGAAAAGTTCTTTGGAAATGGTTGTAAATTAAGATCTTGCCCCCAGCAGGATAGGATTTCAGTATTTTATTAGCGTTTCCAAAGCAAAATTTTTCAGCCTCATGCAACAAAAAACTATTGATTTCGGAAGTACTTTCTCAAGGCTATTAGAATAATGACTGACACCTTTTTTGGTAATGAGATGAATGTTCTCAGCATGGTTGCAAATCACATGTTAAAAGGCTTTGTTTTAGCTTAAAGTACGTAGAATATACATGCAGGCTTAAAAATGCTTCATAAGTTTTGCGACGCTTGTTTGATGTTTACCAACATTCCATCGTTATTTCTACTTTGGCACTCTACTAAATGGCGTTCATAAAATCTCTCATGGAGCAAAATTCGTTTTTCTTATACCGAATGGAAGAAATGCGCTGTCTGTATTGATTAGTATTTTACTACGCATTGAATGATAAGGATTCTATAAAAAATCCTTTTTAAATTACACTATGTATAATATGTTTTACGTTGATTTGTAAATCATCTTAAACCACATAATGTAAAAGGCAACTCAAAACACCTACTAGGCGCGAAACACGTAACTTATCGTTACTGTGTTTTCCTACTTTAGTTTTTAATGCTTAGTGTTTAAACTGTATGGTAATTTTGAATGCTTAGCTACAATTACATTTCTTTCAATTTTTTTAAACTTAAAATTGTAGTACAAAGAAGTAGATGAATTTAAAACAAAATAGTCGAACATAATCGTTTTGCCATGGTATTTTCAAATGTTATAGCCCATTTACAGCTGCGCACTCTCATATTAGGGAAACCTCTGTATACCATAATTAAAATCAACATGAACTTGGTCGTTGCACACAGTTTATACAAAACATCGCAAACTGAAGTAAACAACAATTTAAACTATTAATGTTAGCGTAAACACAAACTTAGTAACTGCTGAATTACCTTAACTGTAGAACAGGATAGATTTGATAAATTTCCACATAACAGAAGCTTCCGACAAGAAGTAAAACTAGTACATGAATATTAAGTATTATATATATATATATATATATATATATATATATATATATATATATACATGTATATAATCTCTTTATGAAAAGTAAAAAAAAGAATTGTCCTACGTCATAATTTAGTAACGAATGGTTTAACATGAAAAATATTTGTCAGCTTATAACCATAATAGTAAATGATTAGAAATCAAATTTAATTAATCTTCTCTTAAATGGCGGTAATGTAGTAATGTTTCCAAATCTCTATGTCAATACAACACTTCGTAGAAAAACTTAAAAGATTAAAATATTTTGAAGCTATTGAATAGTAATTTTGATAAAACTTAATCTAACAATGAAAGACTATGGTAAGTGTTAGACGTTACATAAAGGTGTATCTTATTAAAATTTCAGGTGATACTATGAAATATGGTTTCAAAAATACCACCTTGACCCACAGGTAGATGAAAATTGAAAAAGAGGCTAATGTAAAATGCTGATTTTTACAAAGGTATATGTCAAACATTTACATGTGATTAGTAGTTATTATAACATTTGTAGGTTATGTAAGCTTTGAAGATCTTTGAATATGTACAGGGTGTCCCAATGATAGAGTAAAGTAAGTTTATGCTTAACTAGAATTATTTGTGTAAATATTGTATGGACCATGGGGTAGAGGTAAGAAGTGTGCATTTTTTTAAAATATTGGAAGTTATAGCAGGACGTGAAAAAGTATGATTTTTTTAAATAGAACACCCCGTATTTGATTTTAGTTTTTAATTCTACGTGTCCATACAAACATATTTTGTCATACAAAAGATTGGCTGAAAGTTTTTTAGTTCTTGAGATATTCGCGTTTAAAGATTATTATGGTCATTTTCGTGGGATTGATGAATGGGCAATTGTTCCGTTATTTCACAACAAAAAAAATTGATATTTCGTGTGAAAAATGAGTGATATTATACTAACGTTTAGACCGAGTAGTATTTCTAATTTTCTCAACAGGGTGTTTGTTATAACCATTCAAATTTGAAAATTCTCAAATTAAAAAAATCAGTTTTTTAATTGCACACCCTATATATTTTATTTCATTTTATTCGGGATTAAAAATCTATCATTTTTGTCAAATATATCCTATATCTATTTTTGATAGTTTTCGAGGAATTTCGATTTTTCACACTAGCTACTTTATTTTCGATAACATTGCATTGCATGGATCTTGGTAGCCATGGAAAATAATAATTGCGTTACTAAGATACAAAGGTTTCCTACTTGTCAAAATAAACACATATTAAATTTGTCGTTTTCGCATTTAACTTGTTATCAATTCTTGTATCAATTACGGATTATTCGACAAATGAATTAATTGATATGATATACGTGTTGGCGAGGCTGAAAAACCCTTTATTGGCACAACGAATCCACAAAATGAAATATCCTGAACGTCGAATACCTACTACTGTTGGCTTGGAAAATTTGATGGATAGATTTGATTCTAGCGGTAGTGTTAAATACTTCAAACGTAAAGTTGTTAATAAAAGGGCAGCTAATGAAGAAAAAGAACTTGAAATATTATTAAATATTCAAGAAAATCCCCAAGTGGGTTCTAGAACATTAGCGACGATATGTGATACCTCCAAATCAAACGTGAATCGAACAACGCTGAAGTATTAGTACCATTCCTATCACATTGAGCTTCATCAAGAATTGCGAGAAGAGGATTTTGCAAGACGAATTGAATTCTGCAATATCATTAATCAACGGCTGCAATTAAATAACATCTTTTTGTGCTCCATAATGTTTTCCAATGAGGCGACGTTTAAAAGCAATGGGGCTGTAAATCGGCATAATATGCACTATTACGCCATTGATAATCCATTTTGGCTACGAGAAGTTCAAAACCAAAATCATTGGTCACTAAATGTGTGGTGTGGTATACTTAATGACCAAATTATCGGTCCCTATTTTTTTGATGATCCATTAACGGGCCGCAGCTATTTGCATTTCTTACGTGAAGAATTGTCTGTGTTACTTGAGGATATCAATTTAGAAGGACGACTAAATATGTGGTTGCAACAGGATGGTGCACCTCCACATTTTATCGGGACGTAAGGAATTCTTGAACCAGCAATACCCGGAGAAATGGATAGGACGTAATGGCTTTATATTATGGCCACCCAGGTCATGCGATTTATCTCCACTGGATTTTTTCCTGTGGGGATACATAAAAGATCGGGTGTATATTATTAAACCTCCAACAAGGGAGGACATGAAAAATAGAATTCGCGAAGCTTATCGCACAGTGACCCCTCTTATGTTATCCGAAGTGAGACAGAACATGAGAAAAAGGCTCAATATGTGTATTCAGCAAGAAGGCTGTCTATTTGAGCATTTACTAAGACGCAATGTTGAATAATTATTGAATTACTGTTTCTCATTAATAAAAACTGTTAATATTCTCGCTTAGGTGGTTTGTTTTATTTCGTCGCAATTGTTTTCCATGGCTACCACGATCCACAATAATGTTGTAGTATCGTATGTAACGTAGCTAGTGAGAGAAATCGAAATTCCTCGAAAACTATCAAAGATATATTTGACAAAAATGATAGATTTTTTAATCCCGAATAAAATGAAATAAAAATATATAGGGTGTGCAATTAAAAAAACTGATTTTTTTTAATTTGAGAATTTTCAAATTTGAATGGTTATAACAAACACCCTGTTGAGAAAATTAGAAATACTACTCGGTCTAAACGTTAGTATAATATCACTCATTTTTCACACGAAATATCAATTTTTTTTATTGTGAAATAACGGAACAATTGCCCATTCATCAACCCCACGAAAATGACCATAATAATCTTTAAACGCGAATATCTCAAGAACTAAAAACTTTCAGCCAATCTTTTGTATGACAAAATATGTTTGTATGGACACGTAGAATTAAAAACTAAAATCAAATACGGGGTGTTCTATTTAAAAAAATCATACTTTTTCACGTACTGCTTTTCTGGCGCACCCTGTATAACTTCCAATATTTTAAAAAAATGCACACTTCTTACATCTACCCATGGTCCATACAATATTTACACAAATAATTCTAGTTAAGCATAAACTTACTTTACTCTATCGTTGGGACACCCTGTACAACTGTAATTGTAATAGCTAGCAATGCTGTGGCCTTCCAGATGATTAAAATGATTTTAATGCAATTAATTAGTACATATTTGCAAAATACATAACTAAGTTGTAGTAAAGCATTGATTAAAGAAAAGATAATATCAGATTAATCTGTATCCGAACTATTACAATTACTTGTAATGTTAATCATATCGTCTACTGTACAATCTATCACTTCCTCACGTAAACCTCTGTATGGCGTACACAATTAGCCTAAGTACGTTGATTATGTTGTTGTAAACCTTCGTTCTACATACTAATTACATTTCAGTCTTTGAAGCCATCTCTTCCTATGTGCTTGTCATAGTATCCTTTAGCATGTGCCCATATTAGTTCAATTGCATTAAATTCACAATGACAACGTGGCAATCTTAATAAGTCATGTCCGTAACTCCTTGTTATTTCATCTACCTCATATCGTTTTACTATTCGTTGTGATTTTATTAACGAATAGAGCTCGGTTTTGAATGAGGTGGGATCATAAGTAATGTTATTTTTTATTAACCATGAAATCATGTTACCTTTCGTGCAAGACGATGTTGGTAGTTTTTCCACTAACATGGAATGGTAAGGCACATTATCCATTATAATTAAAGGCGGTGCTTCTAAATTGTTTCGGAGATCTTCAGTGAGCCATTTTTTAAACATATCCCCATTTATTTCACCATGGTAATCTTCTTTGAATGACTTGACGCAAATAGCAAATAAGAATTCTGTACAAATCCTGCGGCAGTTCCAGCATTAATAACTATAAATCTTTTACCATCATATTCTTGAGGTTTTCGTACATGCTTTACATCGTCATCTTGCCATGACTTTCCCGGATTTCCTCTTGAGTAGTTCCATGTTTCGTCAATAAATACTGCTTGCCTACGAATTGGTGCATAGATTTCTCGCATGTATTGTTTCAAAAACCGTGTTCTCATTTCAGCTATATTTCTTTTTTCTACCAAATCTCTTCGATTAGACTCTGCAACTTGAACCCTATTGCATGTAAGACACGATTTAAACTCCTATCGCTTAACAGAATAAGGGTGTTACGAATTTCTGCATTTAAAGTTGCAACTGTGACATTTTATGTAAATAATACAATTTACACTAATGTAGAAGCTATACATACATATTACAATACACTCACTTTGTTCGTAGATATTATATGACGTATTCCTGATGGACATTTTCGAGGTATCTGCAAGATCTTAAGATTTAACTTTCTTACATGAGCGTCTATTACCGGACTAGACAGAATTGGGTTGGATTTTGCCCGAAACTTGATATTTTTCACTGTTATGACAGATATAACTAAGGAATTTGAGACACACTGCAAATTTGAGATCACTATTAATTGAGTTTAAGACAATTTTACAAATACCTACATCTTCGAACTAGAAAGTGATATTAAAGGACCGTTTTTCCTTTCTCCTTTTCAAAATATTGTAATAAATTCAGCACAAGCTGTTGTGCTTGCGTATGCAAGGTTTTACTGTACATAGACATTACGAGAATTCGGAAAAACTAACAAAGATTTTGGGATAAACGTAAATGATTGAGAAAAGGGAAGAATTCCGCAAAAAACTGTTTTCAAAATGTATAATGGAAAATGAAAGAAAGTAAAAAGTGGTAACAACCAAAGGGGGTTAGGAGATTAGTTCATAAGAATAACAAACTAGGTTAGTCAAAGGAGACTTTTCATAATCATATTAAGACACAAATTATTTATAGGTCTCATCTCTTTTCATTGTGTTTAACCAGTCGATAACATACGTCGGTTGCTCAAAATGCACTTGAAATTTTAACCATCCTTGTTTGATGTATACTTAAATGTGCGATGGCAAATAAACGTTTATTTAGCTATGTGCATGTATCAATGACGTAGATCAATTCGTTGGTGACAAACATAGTACACTGTAATGACACCTGTATGAACCTATATTTTGTGGTAGCACAAAATGGCATTAACTAACAATTTTGTTAGATAGAACTGGTTTAAATGAAATTAGGTACACTTCTTTACATGACAGGTATAGGTAAATAAAATAGTACAACTGTGAGGTAGGTACTTATTTGCCACATTTTCAAAGTAAAGATTATATTTTAAGTAAACATATTTTCATTAAAATGATGGAAGGCTTATAAGCTCTATGTAAGGCTTAAACATGCGTATAATGTACACCCTTTTAGCACCTTCCTTATCAACATCGTAGTCGTTATTATTTCGATCACATCACTTATCCTATCTTATCTTATCTAAATCACAGAAATAAAGAAATGGAAAATATTACTGACATTTTAAACCAAAATGTACACTATTTCAGAAATATTAATAAAACTAAAGACAAGATTCCTGAAGATTCAAGTAATTCATACTTCACTTGTAAGTAAAATTGATGTCATAGCTAGAAAATTTCCAAAATCACTTTTTACCAATCTTCAAACCACATCTAATATTACATTTATTACAAAATTCAAGGCAAAATTCAAAATGAAAACCAATTCTTTCGAAATTTCTCACCGAATGATCAGATTCTTACGTTCTACAACCTATAAGTAAAATACATGTTAAAGTACCACAACACAATATGACAATTAACGCAGTAAATCTTCTACATTAGCTACTCTCATAGAACATTTAGAAGGCAAATTAGTTAGAGAAGCGATTGTGATTCAAATACGACCAAATTCTTTAAACAGACAAAATGATATTTCGAAACTTCCATGCATACGGAATAATATAATTCAAGAGAATCGCAACCGTCAAATTTAAGTCCCGTTGATCAACCAAATTCACCAAGTACCAATGTAAATACATTAAGGACGTTTTGAACATTATCTACCTGTTCTAAACACTAGAACTACAACCAGAAGTCGTTCTAAAAAATAGTTAATTCTGTTTAAATTTTGTCATTGTTCACAGGTAGGTAGTGTATTTCATTTATACCTTGTCATTCGCATACCGACTTGAAAAAGGATCTGGACGGTACTCCGAAACGTAGTATTCTTAAAAAAATTTAAAAATTTCCAGAAGTTGAACCACAATGAATTGCTCAATTAATAATATACCTCGTAGAAGCCTAAATTTAATATATATATATATATATATATATATATATATATATATATATATAACATGATAAATATGTTACAATAAAGTTATCATCATGTGCATCATCGCTTTAAAAACTCAATTCTTTAGTTACAAACTTACATACTACTAATATAAATTCAGAAATTGATTTTAACTAATTGTATACATCTTATATACGACTTAGTGGATCTTGAAATGTTTGTGTTTCCGTGAGTGTTGTATGTGAAACTGTTCAAGTCATTTTGATAAATTGACCACGTTTCTGTGAAGTCGAATTTACCATATTCAAGTATATATATATATATATATATATATATATATATATATATATATATATATATATATATATATATATAATTGTGTGTGTGTGTGTGTGTGTGTGTGTGTGTGTGTGTGTGTGTGTGTGTGTGTCAATAAGAGCGCAGGATTTGAATTGTCATAGTGACACGTGATTATGACGTAACAGATCGAAAGTGGACAGATGGGAGTTAGTAAACATGGAGCATGGAACATTACACGATAGAACAACGTGTCCTGATTGTTAAACATTATTATCAAAATGGTGAAAGTTTGATTGCCACCATTCGTAAAGTGGGTCTAATATTCGGTCGAAATTATGTTCCTAATTCATCTACTGTGAAAAGAATAATCGAAAAATTCGAAAGTACTGGTTCGGTTAGTGATGTAAAACACGACACGAGCTCGTAGAGGTCGTTCAGAACAAAACATCACGGCAGTTTAAGAGAGTTTGGCCGAAAGTCCAGAGACATCGATTCCTCATCGTGCACAAGAATTGGACATTGCAACAGCCACCCTTCAACGTATTCTCACTAAAGATTTGCATCTCAGTACAAAGTCAATTGACTCAACAGCTTGTGCCAACAGACCATGCACAGCGAGAGAGTTCACCAATTGGATCCTTCAGCAAAACAAAGTGAAAGCCGGATTTGTGAACAAAATCATTTTCAGTGATGAGGCCATTTCACCCCGATGACTTCGTTAATAGGCAAGACTGAAGCATTTGTCTGAAAATCACGAATGATCCATCACAAACCAATGCATCAAAACGTGTCACTGTTTGGTGTGCATTGTCGTTTGAGGTATAATTGCGTTTTTCTTTGAAGATGAGGCAAGTCATTCTGTAGTGAATGGCGGACGATATAGTGCTATGATAATGCAGTTCTTTGTGCCTCAATTGGAAGATATTGCTTTTAACGACAAGTGGTTTCAACAGAATGGTGCCACATGTCATACCACGTGAAACATTAACTATCTTGCACGAGTTTGCTCCTGGTCGTGTCATTTAGTTTGTGACCAGAATTGACCACGCTCTTGAATTTAACACTTTTGGACCTCTGGCTGTGGGTTATCTGAAGTCACAGGTTTATGAACAAGCATACCACGAAGCATTGAAGGCCCAAATTAGACGCTCTATCAATGAAATACCCATATGTATTCAATAACGTTATTGCAAATTTGCCAAAAGAGTACACATGTCAGCAAATCTGTGGCATTTACAAGATATTTTGTTTCATACATAATTCCCAAATGTATACATTATAAATCAATATATATTTCAATACTTTGCTACAGAAAATCATGTTTTATTGAAACTTAAAATCTTGCGCTCTTGAAACATTTATATATATATATATATATATATATATATATATATATATATATATATATATATATATATATATATATATATATATATTATATATATATATATATTATATATATATATATATATATATATATATAATATATATATAAATCAGTTATGGAGCATATATTTTAGGTACAAGACATTGGAAGATGTGAATTTCTAGTTAAAGTTGATGTTTGCACAGTGACGTAATATTTAGGAGTGAAGGAGTTTATCATTTATGTTGTACGCCACTGTCAAAAGCGATTTAATATATTGTTCTACAGTTGGTATTAGATCAGTAAAACTTTCAAATAAATTTAGTACAAAAATACAGGGTATTAAAAAGTTCGAGCCATTAACAATTTAATAATTTTCGACTTTAACACCCTGTAATCGTCATTACTTTAGGTCAGGGTATATATATATATATATATATATATATATATATATATATATATATATATATATATATATAATGCGTCTTACGGGAAAGCTGTAAGATTGTACCCGTCGTAAGTCTAGCTCAATTCATGAATGAACCCAGTTCCCGATACAATCGCTGGATTAACTTACCACAAGAAACCCGGAAGTGACACTCTCGTTGGAAGTATTGTTAGGTGCCTACTCTGGTAAAGAGAGAACACCAGAGCCGACCTTAGGTTCGTGCTCCTAAAAAAAGATAAAAAAAAGGTTATGTAACACCACAGCCAATACAAAAGGACGACAACGTAATCTCTACACCAACCTGATTATTTATTGTAGCTTAAAAAGTTTGTACATAACATATAAAAAAAAAGTACGCCAGTAAGTAAGCAGGTTATAACACAAAATTAAGATTAACCCTTTGCCCCAGTACATATATAACCAGTTCTTGTTAACATAAATAGTTCATGTTCGGGGGGGGGGGGGACATGAATACCTTAACATCAGCATTAACAATTTTCAACAATTATATATATATATATATATATATATATATATATATATATATATATATATACTCATATATTTAACAATAATAAATTAACAACGCACTCATGCTTTTTGATGAACACCCGGTACATCATACAAACATATTATCTCAAATAGCAAATAAGTGCTATATCTACAACACTCGCCTTTTAAACAGTGAAATCAAGGTAGACCGTCTGTTGATATTTTACTATATCACGTTTCTTTTGTGCTAAACCTATGTGCATGAGTAAAAAAGAAAATACTACCAATCGCCACAAAGCGTTTGTTAAAAAAAGGTTAATTGCAAAACAGTTACAGCGGATTATCGTTGAGGTAGACGATCCAACTAGAGGAAAGCAAAAAAGGAAACAGGGGTTAAACACCAACAAATTGCTTTAGCTAATCTTTTTCCAGTGATCACCAATATAAAGATTGTACATAACTCATACAAGGAATTCTTTTCCTAATTTACTTTATATAATAAAGCGCAATAGCCCCCTTTAAAAATGGTAGTACATGTAATAATCATTGAATACAGCAAGTAGAGAAAATTATTTAATTAGTTAAGCGGTGGCATAAATCACAAAAGAAAAAGAATGGCTGTTATACTAAACATTCACTAATCTGATTTGTTACTTTCTTTAGATGCAGGTAGGTGTTCGTACTTGACCGGCTTAAGGTTTGTCGCCAAAGATTAGAGTGGGATCGTGGTACAACCCCCATTTTCCTTGACGTCGCGTGTGAAATTTGATTTAATTTCTGAGCTAGTGTTAATAAAAACAAAAAAGGAATAATAAATGTACAGCATGATTATTGGTGGGAGTGTACATAAAACCAGTAAGAACCTACAAGCACAGAATTTGGTGATATTCTTAATAAGTTTTATTTACGTGCGATCTTGGATATAGTAATCGACAAAACTTAATCCCTGACAGTGAGTGACGTTGAACAATGTATAAAATGATACTCTTTGAGTGTTAAGTGTATGCATTATGGTAACTAGTTTGTGACTTGTTGAGAAATATCAATGCAAAGCTGTTGTAACAGAAGTGTGTGAGAATGCTGTTAGTGAGAATGTGAAAGATGTCAGGACAGGTACCGCACTGATCTTGATTGTAAATAGAATAGTTGTTTGAGTGAGTTAACTTATAAAGTGCGTTACATAGAGTGGAAAATTTTGTCGAATAAAGTGGTGCGTGTGAGTGTGTGTATGTGCTGTGAGTGTGCGTGTGTCGCAGTGTGTGTCTGTAGTGTAAGATGTAAATGAGTACGCAATGTGAGTGTGTGATGTGATGTATGTGTGAGTGTAGTGAGTGTGTGAGTGTGTGAGTGTTGAGTTGTGAGGTGTGAGTGTGTGAGTGTGTGGTGTGTGTGTGTGTGTGTGTGTGTGTGGTAGTGTGTGTGTGTGAGTGTGAGTGTGAGTGTGTGAGTGTGTGTGTGTGTGTAGTGTGAGTGTGGTGTGCGAGTGTGTGAGTGTGTGATGTGTGAGTGTGTCGGTGTGTGGGTGTGTTAGTGTGTGGGTGTGTGAGTGTGTGAGTGTGTGAGTGTGTGAGTGTGTGAGTGTGTGAGTGTGTGAGTGTGTGTGAGTGTGTGGTGTGTGAGTGTGAGTGTGTGAGTGTGTGAGTGTGTGAGTGTGTGAGTGTGTGAGTGTGTGAGTGTGTGAGTGTGTGGTTGTGAGTGTGGTGTGTGGAGTGTGTGGTGTGTGAGGTGTGAGTGTGTGGAGTGTGAGTGTGTGGTGTGTGAGTGTGTGAGTGTGTGAGTGTGTAGTGTGTGAGGTGTGTGGTGTGTGAGTGTGTGAGTGTGTGAGGTGTGTGAGTGTGTGAGGTGTGTGAGTGTGTGAGTGTGTGGGTGTGTGAGTGTGTGGTGTGTGAGTGTGTGTGTGTGTGAGTGTGTGATGTGGTGTGAGTGTGTGTGTGTGAGTGGTGTGGTGTGAGTGTGTGAGTGTGTGAGTGTGTGAGGTGTGGGTGTGTGAGTGTGTGAGTGTGTAGTGGTGAGTGTGTGAGTGTGTGTGTGTGTGTGAGTGAGTGAGTGTGTGAGTGTGTGTGTGTGAGTGTGAGGTGTGAGTGTGTGAGTGTGAGTGAGTGTGTGAGTGTGTGAGTGTGAGAGTGTGAGTTGAGGTGTGAGTGTGTGAGTGTGTGTGAGTGTGTGAGTGTGTGAGTGTGTGAGTGTGTGTGAGTGTGTGGTGTGTGAGTGTGTGAGTGTGTGAGTGTGTGTGAGTGTGTGAGTGTGGTGAGGTGTGTGAGTGTGTGGTGTGAGTGTGAGTGAGGTGAGTGTGTGTAGTGTGTGTGTGAGTGTGTGAGTGTGTGAGTGGAGTGTGTGAGTGTGTGAGGTGTGAGGTGGTGTGAGTGTGTGAGTGTGTGAGTGTGTGAGTGTGAGTGTGTGAGTGTGTGAGTGTGTGAGTGTGAGTGTGAGTGTGTGAGCGTGTGAGAGTTAGTGTGAGCGTGTGTGTGTGTGAGTGTGTGAGTGCGTGCGTGTGTGAGTGTGGTGAGTGTGTGAGTGTGGTGTGTGAGTGTGTGGAGGTGAGTGTGAGTGTGTGAGTGTGTGGAGTGGAGTGTGAGGTGTGTGAGGTGTGTTTGAGTGTGAGTGTGTGAGTGTGGTGAGTGTGTGTGTGAGTGTGTGAGGTGTGAGTGTGTGAGTGGTGTGAGTGTGGGAGTGTGTGAGTGTGTGAGTGTGTGAGTGTGGAGTGTGTGAGTGTGTGAGTGTGTGAGTGTGTGAGTGTGTGAGGTGGTGGAGTGTGAGTGTGTGAGTGTGTGAGTGTGTGTGAGTGTGGTGTGAGTGTGTGAGTGTGGTGTGAGTGTGTGTGAGTGTGTGAGTGTGAGAGTGTGAGTGTGTGGTGTGGTGAGTGTGTGAGTGTGAGTGTGAGTGTGTGAGGTGTGAGTGAGTGATGTAGGTGTGTGAGTGTGGAGGTGTGAGTGTGGGTGGTGTGAGTGTGGTGGGTGTGTGAGTGTGTGAGTGTGTGAGTGTGTGGTGGTGAGTGTGTGGTGTGTGAGGTGTGAGGTGTGGTGTGAGTGTGTGAGTGTGGAGTGTGTGAGTGTGTGTGGTGTGAGTGTGAGTGTGTGAGTGTGAGTGTGAGTGTGTGGGTGTGAGTGTGTGAGTGTGTGGTGTGAGTGTGTGAGTGTGTGAGGTGAGTGGAGTGTGGTGTGTGAGGTGTGAGTGTGTGAGTGTGGGGTGTGTGTGGAGTGTGTGTGTGAGTGTGTGTGTGAGTGTGGTGTGTGAGGTTGAGGTGTGTGAGGTGTGTGAGTGTGTGAGTGTGTGAGTGTGGTGTGTGAGTGTGAGTGTGTGGTGTGAGTGTTGGTATGTGAATTGTGAGTGGAGGTGGAGTGTGTGAGTTGGAGTGTAGGAGGTGAGTTTGATTGTATGTGATGTGTGGTGGTTATAGTGTGGTTTTGAGTGGATTGTGTGATAGTGGTGGTGTGTGTGTGTTGTGGTGTGTGTGTGGTGTGGTGGTGTGTGTGATTGTGTGAATGTAATGGTGGGTGTGGTGTGTGAGTGTGAGGTTGGTGTGTGGTGGTGTGTGAGTGTGTGAGTGTGAGTGTAGTGTGTGAGTGTGGTGTGAGTGTGTGGTGTGTGGTGTGTGGTGTGTGTGTGGTGTGTGTGGTGTGTGGAGTGTGAGTGTGTGGTGTGTGGTGGTGTGTGAGTGTGTGAGGTGAGTGTGTGAGTGTGTGGGTGGTGTGTGGTGTGTGAGTGTGTGGTGTGTGAGTGTGTGAGTGTGTGGTGTGAGTGTGTGAGTGTGTGGTGTGTGAGTGTGTGAGTGTGTGGTGTGGTGTGTGAGTGTGGTGGTGTGTGGTGTGAGTGTGTGAGTGTGTGAGTGTGTGAGTGTGTAGTGAGTGTGTGAGTGTGTGAGGTGTGAGTGTGTGAGTGTGTGAGGTGTGTGAGTGTGTGTGTGGTGAGTGTGGTGTGTGGTGTGAGTGTGTGAGTGTGTGAGTGTGTGAGTGTGTGAGTGTGTGTGTGGTGTGTGAGTGTGGTGTGAGTGTGTGAGTGTGTGAGTGTGTGAGGTGTGTGAGTGTGTGAGTGTGGGTGTGTGTGTGTGAGTGTGTGTGGTGTGTGAGTGTGAGTGTGTGAGTGTGTGAGTGTGTGGTGTGTGGGTGGTGTGTGGGTGTGTGTGTGTGAGGTGTGGTGGTGTGGTGAGTGTGTGAGTGTGTGAGTGTGTGAGTGTGAGTGTGTGAGGTGTGGGTGTGAGTGTGTGGTGTGTGAGGTAGTGTGTGAGTGTGTGTGTGAGTGTTGGTGTGGTGTGTGGTGTGTGGTGTGTGAGTGTGTGAGTGTGTGGTGTGTGGTGTGTGAGTGTGTGAGGTGTGTGAGTGTGTGAGTGTGTGAGTGTGTGAGTGTGTGGTGTGTGTGTGTGTGTGTGTGTGAGTGTGAGGTGTGTGAGGTGTGTGAGTGGGGTGTGAGGTGTGTGGAGTGTGTGTGTGTGAGTGTGTGTGGTGTGTGAGTGTGGTGGTGTGTGAGTGTGAGTGTGTGGGTGTGATGGTGTGTGAGTGTGTGAGTGTGTGAGTGTGTGGTGTGAGTGTGTGAGTGTGTGAGTGTGGAGTGTGTGGTGTGAGTGTGTGAGTGATGTGGGTGTGTGAGTGTGTGGTGTGTGTGTGTGAGTGTGTGAGTGTGGGTGTGGAGTGTGTGGAGTGTGTGTGTGGTGTGAGTGTGTGGTGTGTGAGTGTGTGTGTGTGTGAGTGTGTGAGTGTGTGATGTGTGGTGTGTGGTGTGTGAGTGTGTGGGTGTGAGTGTGTGAGTGTGTGAGTGTGGTGTGTGAGTGTGTGAGGTGTGAGTGTGTGGTGAGTGTGTGAGTGTGTGAGTGTGTGGTGTGAGTGTGTGGAGTGTGAGTGTGTGTGTGTGTGAGTGTGTGAGTGTGTGAGTGTGTGAGTGTGGTGTGTGTGTGAGTGTGGGTGTGTGAGTGTGTGAGTGTGGTGTGGAGTGTGTGATGTGTGAGTGTGTGAGTGTGTGAGTGTGTGAGTGTGTGAGTGTGTGAGTGTGTGAGTGTGTGAGTGTGGTGTGTGAGTGTGTGTGTAGTGTGTGAGTGTGAGTGTGGTGTGTGTGGTGTGTGGTGTGAGTGTGTGAGGTGTGAGGTGTGTGAGGTGTGTGGTGTGTGGTGTGAGTGTGGTGTGAGGTGTGAGTGTGTGAGTGTGGAGTGTGTGTAGTGTGTGGTGTGTGAGTGTGTGAGTGTGTGATGGTGTGTGAGGTGTGTGGAGTTGGTGTGGGTGTGTGGGTGTGAGTGTGTGGTGTGTGAGTGTGTGAGTGTGTGTGGTGTGTGAGTGTGTGTGAGTGTGTGGAGTGTGTGAGTGTGTGGTGTGTGAGTGTGTGGTGTGTGGTGTGTGGTGTGAGTGTGTGTGTGTGAGTGTGTGGTGTGGTGTGTGGTGTGTGAGTGTGTGGTGTGTGAGTGTGTGAGTGTGTGAGTGTGTGGTGTGTGAGTGTGTGGAGTGTGTGGGGGTGTGTGAGTGTGTGTGGTGTGTGAGTGTGTGAGTGTGTGAGTGTGT
The DNA here is from genome assembly GCA_036346205.1 of Vesta saturnalis. Classification (NCBI taxonomy): domain Eukaryota; kingdom Metazoa; phylum Arthropoda; class Insecta; order Coleoptera; family Lampyridae; genus Vesta; species Vesta saturnalis. Next base: position 269,664 of record JARFJB010000015.1, on the reverse strand, counting down.
GGTAGTGTGGTGTGGGTGGTGGTGTGTGGTGGGTGTGAGTGTGGTGTGTGTGTGGTGTGTGGTGTGTGAGTGTGTGGTGTGTGGAGTGTGTGAGTGTGTGAGTGGGGTGTGTGAGTGGTGGGTGTGTGGTGTGTGTGTGAGTGTGTGGTGTGAGTGTGTGAGTGTGGTGTGGTGTGAGTGTGTGTGAGTGTGAGTGTGGAGTGTGTGAGTGTGTGGTGTGAGTGTGTGGTGTGTGAGTGTGTGAGTGTGTGTGTGTGAGTGTGTGAGTGTGAGTGTGTGTGTGGAGTGTGTGAGTGTGTGAGTGTGTGTGTGTGAGGTGTGTGAGGTGTGTGAGTGTGTGAGTGTGTGAGTGTGTGAGTGTGTGTGGAGTGTGTGAGTGTGTGTGTGAGTGTGAGTGTGTGAGGTGTGGAGTGTGTGTGTGTGTGTGTGTGAGTGTGTGAGTGTGTGTGTGTGTGTGTGAGTGTGTGAGTGTGTGAGTGTGTGAGTGTGTGAGTGTGAGTGTGGTGGTGATGTGTGTGAGTGTGTGAGTGTGGTGTGAGGTGTGTGTGTGAGTGTGGTGTGTGAGTGTGTGAGTGTGTGAGTGTGTGGGTGTGTGAGTGTGTGTGTGTGAGTGTGTGAGTGTGTGAGTGTGGTGAGTGTGTGAGTGTGTGAGTGTGTGAGTGTGTGAGTGTGTGTGAGTGTGTGTAGTGGGAGTGTGGAGTGTGTGTGTGGTGTGTGTGTGTGAGTGTGTGTGAGTGTGTGAGTGTGTGTGTGTGGTGTGAGTGTGAGGTGTGAGTGTGTGGTGTGTGGTGTGAGTGTGTGTGTGGAGTGTGTGGTGTGTGTGTGTGTGAGTGTGTGAGGTGTGTGGTGTGTGTGTGTGTGTGTGTGTGGAGTGTGTGTGGTGTGTGAGTGTGTGTGAGTGTGTGAGTGTGTGTGTGTGTGTGTGTGTGTGTGTGTGAGTGTGTGAGTGTGTGAGTGTGTGTGTGTGGGGTGTGAGTGTGTGAGTGGAGTGTGGTGGGGAGTGTGTGAGTGTGTGGTGTGTGAGTGTGGAGTGTGTGGAGTGTGTGAGTGTGTGGTGTGGAGTGTGTGGTGTGTGAGTGTGTGGGTGTGTGAGGTGTGGTGTGGAGTGTGTGAGTGTGTGATGTGTGAGTGTGTGAGTGTGGTGTGTGAGTGTGTGGTGGTGTGAGTGTGGTGAGTGTGTGAGTGTGTGGTGTGTGAGTGTGTGAGTGTGTGAGTGTGTGTGTGGTGTGTGAGTGTGTGTGGAGTGTGTGAGTGGTGTGAGTGTGTGGTGGTGTGTGTGTGTGTGAGTGTGGGTGTGTGAGTGTGTGATGTGTTGTGTGTGTGTGTGTGTGGTGTGTGTGGGTGGTGGTGGGGGTGGGTGTGTGGTGGTGTGGTGTGGAGTGTGTGGTGTGTGTGTGTGTGTGTGGTGTGTGTGTGTGTGTGGTGTGTGTGGTGTGTGGTGTGTGTGTGTGGTGTGTGTGGGTGTGTGTGGTGTGTGGTGTGTGGGTGTGATGTGTGAGTGTTGTGTGTGTGTGTGGTGTGTGGGGGTGTGGGTGTGTGGTGTGTGGTGTGTGGGGTGTGATGTGTGGTGTGTGTGTGGGTGTGTGGTGTGGTGGGTGTGTGGTGTGTGTGTGTGTGTGGGTGGTGTGTGGTGGGGGGTGTGAGTGTGTGGGTGTGGGTGTGTGAGTGTTGGTGTGTGTGTGGTGTGTGGTGTGGGTGTGTGTGTGGGGTGTGTGGTGTGTGTGTGTGTGGGGTGTGAGTGTGTGGGTGTGTGGTGTGTGTGTGGGGGTGTGTGGTGGGGTGTGTGTGTGTGGGTGTGTGAGTGTGGTGTGTGGGTGTGGGGTGTGTGTGTGGGGTGGTGTGTGTGTGTGTGGGTGTGTGTGTGGGGTGTGTGGAGTGTGTGAGTGTGGAGTGTGGGTGTGTGTGTGGTGTGTGAGTGTGTGTGAGTGTGTGGGTGTGTGGTGTGGGTGTGGGTGTGAGGTGTGAGTGTGGAGTGTGTGGTGTGTGGAGTGTGGTGTGAGGTGTGTGTGGAGTGTGAGGTGTGGGTGTGAGGTGTGGTGTGTGGAGTGTGGAGTGTGTGGAGTGTGAGGTGGAGTGGTGGGTGTGAGAGTGGGTGTGTGGGGTGTGGAGTGTGTGTGAGTGTGTGGGTGTGTGAGTGTGTGAGTGTGGAGTGTGTGTGTGTGAGTGTGTGTGGTGAGTGTGGTGTGTGAGTGTGTGAGTGTGTGGGTGTGAGTGGTGGGGTGTGTGAGGTGTGTGGTGTGTGTGTGTGAGTGTGTGTGTGGAGTGTGTGGAGTGTGGGAGTGTGGGAGTGTGGTGTGGTGTGGGGAGTGTGTGGTGTGTGAGTGTGTTGGTGGTGTGGGAGGTGTGAGTGTGTGTGTGTGGAGTGTGTGTGAGGGTGTGTGTGGGAGTGTGTGTGTGGTGTGTGTGTGGAGGGTGTGAGTGTGTGAGTGTGTGAGTGGTGAGTGTGTGAGTGTGTGTGAGTGTGTGAGGGGGTGAGTGTGAGTGTGTGAGTGTGTGAGTGTGTGGAGTGTGGGTGGAGGTGTGAGTGTGTGTGAGGTGGGGTGTGAGTGGAGTGTGTGTGTGGTGTGGTGTGTGGTGTGGTGGGTGTGTGTGTGAGTGTGGGTGTGAGTGTGTGTGTGAGTGTGGGTGTGTGGTGTGTGTGGTGTGTGGTGTGAGTGTGGAGTGTGGAGTGTGAGTGTGAGTGTGTGGTGTGGTGTGTGGGTGTGTGGTGTGTGGAGTGTGTGAGGTGTGGGTGTGTGAGTGTGTGAGTGTGTGTGTGTGTGTGTGTGTGTGTGTGGGTGAGTGTGAGTGTGTGAGTGTGTGAGTGTGGTGTGTGAGTGTGTGGTGTGTGTGTGGTGTGAGTGTGAGTGTGTGATGTGGTGTGAGTGTGAGTGTGTGGTGTGTGAGTGTGAGTGTGTGAGTGTGTGTGTGAGGTGTGAGTGTGTGAGTGTGTGAGTGTGTGAGTGTGTGGAGTGTGTGGTGTGTGGTGTGTGAGTGTGTGAGTGTGGGTGTGTGAGTGTGGGTGTGAGTGTGTGAGTGTGTGTGTGTGAGTGTGTGAGTGTGTGAGTGTGAGTGTGGTGTGTGAGTGTGTGAGTGTGTGAGTGTGTGTGTGTGTGTAGTGTGTGAGTGTGTGTGTGGAGTGTGTGAGTGTGTGAGTGTGTGAGTGTGGTGTGTGTGTGAGTGTGGGTGTGTGAGTGGTGAGTGTGGAGTGTGTGAGTGTGTGAGTGTGAGTGTGGTGTGAGTGTGTGTGAGTGTGTGAGTGTGTGAGTGTGTGGGTGTGTGTGTGTGAGGTGAGGAGTGTGAGGTGGTGTGGAGGTGTGGAGTGTGTGAGTGTGTGTGTGTGGTGGGTGTGTGTGATGTGTGGTGTGTGAGTGTGTGAGTGTGGTGGTGTGTGTGTGAGTGTGGAGTGTGTGGTGTGTGAGTGTGTGTGTGATGTGTGTGTGTGGTGAGTGGTGGGTGTGGGTGTGTGAGTGTGGAGTGTGGTGTGAGTGTGTGGTGTGGAGTGTGTGAGTGTGTGAGTGTGTGAGTGTGTGAGGTGTTGGTGTGTGAGTGTGTGAGGTGTGAGTGTGTGAGTGTGGGAGTGTGTGTGGTGTGTGAGTGTGTGAGTGTGTGTGTGTGAGTGTGAGTGTGTGAGTGTGTGAGTGTGGTGGTGTGTGGTGTGAGGGTGTGGTGAGTGGTGAGTGTGTGAGGTGTGTGTGTGTGTGGTGTGTGAGTGTGTGAGTGTGAGTGTGTGTGTGTGGTTGGTGTGAGTGTGTGGTGTGTGAGTGTGGAGTGTAGGTGTGTGTGAGTGTGTGTGTGAGGTGTGAGTGTGTGGTGTGGAGTGTGGTGGTGTGTGAGTGTGTGAGTGTGTGGGTGTGAGTGTGAGTGTGGGTGTGTGGGGTGAGGGGGGGGGGGTGGTGTGTGGGGGGGGGGGGGGGGGTGGGGGGTGAGTGGTGTGGGGGTGTGGTGTGTGGTGTGGTGTGTGGTGTGTGGGTGTGAGTGTGGGGGTGTGAGTGTGGTGTGTGGGTGTGGGTGTGTGGTGTGTGAGTGTGTGGTGTGTGAGTGGGGTGGTGTGTGTGGGTGTGTGATGTGTGAGTGTGTGAGTGTGTGGAGTTGAGTGGTGTGTGGGTGTGTGGTGTGAGTGGGTGTAAGTGGGTGTGTGTGTGTGTGTGTGTGAGTGTGTGAGTGTGTGGTGTGTGAGTGTGGAGTGTGTGAGTGTGTAGTGTGTGTGTGTGAGTGTGTGTGTGTGTGTGGTGTGTGTGTGTGAGTGTGTGAGTGTGTGAGGTGTGAGTGTGGGTGTGGGTGTGTGAGTGTGTGAGTGTGTGAGTGTGTGAGTGTGTGAGTGTGTGTATGAGTGTGTGAGTGTGTGAGTGTGTGAGTGTGTGAGTGTGTGAGTGTGTGTGTGTGTGAGTGTGTGAGTGTGTGTGAGTGAGTGTGAGTGTGTGAGTGTGTGAGTGTGAGTGTGTGAGTGTGAGTGTGAGTGTGTGTGTGTGAGTGTGTGAGTGTGTGAGTGTGTGAGTGTGTGAGTGTGAGTGTGTGAGTGTGTGAGTGTGTGAGTGTGTGAGTGTGGTGATGTGGTGTGTGGTGTGTGAGTGTGTGAGTGTGTGAGTGTGTGAGTGTGTGAGGTGTGTGAGGGTGATGTGAGTGTGTGAGTGGGGTGTGAGGTGTGTGGAGTGTGTGGTGGTGAGTGTGAGTGTGAGGTGTGAGTGTGTGAGTGTGTGAGTGTGTGGTGTGTGAGTGTGTGAGTGTGTGTGGTGTGAGTGTGTGAGGTGTGAGTGTGTGTGTGAGTGTGATGAGTGTGGTGTGGTGTGTGGAGTGTGTGAGTGTGTGAGTGTGAGTGTGTGAGTGTGGTGTGTGAGTGTGTGAGTGTGTTAGTGTCTGTGTGTGTGTGAGTGTGTGTTTGAGGTGTGAGTGTGTGAGTGTGTGAGTGTGAGTGTGTGAGTGTGAGTGTGTGATTGTGTGAGTGTGGAGTGTGTGAGTGTGGTGGAGTGTGTGAGTGTGTGAGTGTGAGTGAGTGTGTGAGTGTGTGAGTGTGTGAGTGTGTGTGAGGTGGTGGGTGTGTGAGTGTGTGAGTGTGTGTGTGTGTGGAGTGTGTGGTGTGTGAGTGTGAGTGGTGTGTGAGTGTGTGAGTGTGTGAGGTGTGAGGTGGAGTGTGTGAGTGTGTGAGTGTGTGAGTGTGTAGTGTGTGAGTGTGTGAGTGTGTGAGTGTGTGAGTGTGTGAGTGCGTGAGTGTGTGAGTGTGAGTGGTGTGAGTGTGTGAGTGTGTGTGAGTGTGTGAGTGTGTGTGAGTGTGTGAGGTGTGTGAGTGTGTGTGTGTGTGTGAGTGTGTGAGTGTGTGTGTGTGAGTGTGTGGAGTGTGTGAGTGTGAGTGTGGTAGTGTGTGAGTGTGAGTGTGAGGTGAGTGTGTGAGTGTGTGAGTGTGTGAGTGTGTGAGTGTGTGGTAGTGTGAGGTGTGTGAGTGTGAGGTGTGAGTGTGTGGGAGTGTGGAGTGGGAGTGTGGAGTGTGTGAGGTGTGTGAGTGTGAGGTGGTGTGGAGGTGTGGAGGGTGTGAGTGTGTGGGAGTGTGTGGTGGTGTGAGTGTGGTGGTGTGAGTGTGTGTGAGTGTGTGAGTGTGTGGTGAGTGTGGTGTGTGAGTGTGAGGTGTGAGTGTGTGTGTGTGAGTGGTGTGAGTGTGGTGTGTGGGTGTGTGGTGTGGTGAGTGTGTGAGTGTGTGAGTGTGTGAGTGTGAGGTGTGGGTGTGAGTGTGGAGTGTGGTGTGGAGTGTGTGAGTGTGTGGGTGGGTGGGGTGTGTGAGTGTGAGTGTGTGTGTGGGGGGTGTGTGAGTGTGTGTGTGAGTGTGTGGGTGGATGTGTGGTGAGTGTGTGGAGGTGTGGTGTGGTGTGGTGTGTGGTGTGTGAGTGTGGAGGTGTGGTGTGTGGTGTGTGGGTGTGGTGTGAGGGAGTGTGGAGGTGTGAGGTGTGGGAGTGTGTGAGTGTGTGAGTGTGTGTGTGAGTGTGTGGTGTGTGAGTGTGTGGTGGTGTGGAGTGTGTGTGTGAGTGTGTGTGGTGTGTGAGTGTGAGGGTGTGTGTGGTGTGTGAGTGTGTGTGGTGTGTGGAGTGTGTGGTGTGTGTGTGTGTGTGGAGTGTGTGTGTGAGTGTGTGGAGTGTGGAGTGTGTGAGGTGTGTGGTGTGTGGTGTGTGGTGTGGGTGTGTGAGTGTGTGGGTGTGTGAGTGTGTGAGTGTGGAGGTGTGAGGTGTGTAGTGTGTGAGTGGGTGTGTGGTGTGTGAGTGTGGAGTGTGGTGTGAGTGTGTGTGTGTGGTGTGAGGTGTGTGAGTGTGGTGTGTGGTGTGGTGGTGTGAGTGTGGTGTGTGAGTGTGTGAGTGTGTGGTGTGTGGTGTGTGGTGTGTGGTGTGTGAGTGTGTGGGTGTGTGAGTGTGGTGTGTGAGTGTGTGTGAGTGTGTGTGTGTGTGTGTGGAGTGTGTGTGTGTGTGAGTGTGTGGGAGTGTGGGTGTGCGAGTGTGTGAGTGTGTGATTGTGTGACTGCGTGCGTGTGTGGGTGTGTGAGTGTGTGAGTGTGTGAGTGTGAGTGTGTGAGTGTGTGAGGTGTGTGGTGTGGAGGTGTGTGGAGTGGTGTGAGTGTGTGAGTGTGTGTGAGTGTGTGAGTGTGTGAGGTGTGAGGTGTGTGTGTGTGAGTGTGTGAGTGTGTAGTGTGTGGTGTGTGAGTGTGAGTGTGTGAGTGTGTGAGTGTGAGGTGTGAGGTGTGTGGAGTGTGGTGTGTGAGTGTGTGAGGTGTGTGTGGTGTGGAGTGTGTGAGTGTGTGGTGGTGAGTGTGTGAGTGTGTGAGTGAGTGTGAGTGTGGTGTGTGAGTGTGTGAGTGTGTGAGTGTGTGTGGTGTGTGAGTGTGTGAGTGTGTGAGTGTGTGAGGTGTGAGTGTGTGAGTGTGTGAGTGTGTGAGTGTGTGAGTGTGTGGAGTGGTGTGTGAGTGTGTGAGTGTGAGTGTGTGAGGTGTGAGTGTGTAGTGTGTGAGTGTGTGAGTGTGTGAGTGTGTGTGGTGTGAGTGTGAGTGTGTGAGTGGGAGTGTGAGTGTGTGGAGTGTGAGTGTGTGTGTGAGTGTGAGTGTGTGATGTGTGAGTGTGTGTGGTGTGTGGATGTGTGAGTGTGTGTGGAGTGTGAGTGTGGTGTGGGTGTGTGTGTGAGGTGTGGTGTGGGGTGTGTGTGGTGGTGTGTGGTGTGTGGAGTGTGTGTGTGGGTGGTGTGTGTGGGTGTGTGGTGTGTGTGGTGTGAGTGTGTGGTGTGTGTGTGTGTGTGGGTGTGAGTGGTGTGAGTGTGTGGAGTGTGTGGGTGGTGTGTGAGTGTGTGAGTGTGTGGTGGTGAGTGTGTGGGTGTGTGGGTGGGTGTGAGTGTGGAGTGTGGTGGGTGTGTGAGTGTGAGTGTGTGAGTGTGTGTGTGGGTGTGAGGTGGTGTGTGAGTGTGTGTGTGTGGGTGTGTGGTGTGTGGTGTGGTGAGTGTGTGGGGTGTGGTGTGTGAGTGTGGGGTGGTGTGGGGTGTGTGGTGTGTGTGTGTGGTGTGGGGTGTGTGGGTGTGGTGTGTGTGGGAGTGTGGTGTGTGGTGTGTGAGTGTGTGAGTGTGTGAGTGTGTGGTGTGGTGGAGTGTGTGGTGTGTGTGTGGGTGTGTGAGTGTGTGGGTGTGTGTGGGGTGGGGTGTGAGTGTGTGAGGTGTGTGAGTGTGTGGGTGTGTGTGTGTGTGAGTGTGTGAGTGTGTGAGTGTGTGAGTGTGTGAGTGTGTGAGTGTGTGAGTGTGTGAGTGTGTGAGTGTGTGGTGTGTGAGTGTGTGGAGTGTGGTGGTGTGTGAGTGTGTGAGTGTGTGAGTGTGTGGTGTGTGAGTGTGTGAGTGTGTGAGTGTGGTGAGTGTGAGTGTGTGGGTGTGAGTGTGTGAGTGTGAGTGTGTGAGTGTGTGTGTGTGTGAGTGTGTGTGTGTGTGAGTGTGGTGTGGTGTGAGTGTGTGGTGTGGTGTGGAGTGTGTGGTGTGTGTGTGTGGTGTGTGAGTGTGTGAGGTGTGTGTGAGTGTGTGAGTGTGTGAGTGTGTGAGTGTGTAGTGTGTGAGTGTGTGAGTGTGTGAGTGTGTGGAGTGTGTGAGTGTGTGAGTGTGAGTGTGTGAGGTGTGGAGTGTGTGAGGTGTGGTGAGTGTGTGAGTGTGGTGTGTGAGTGGTGAGTGTGTGAGTGTGAGTGTGTGAGTGTGTGAGTGTGTGAGTGTGTGGAGTGTGTGAGTGTGTGGTGTGAGTGTGTGGAGTGTGTGGAGTGTGGAGTGTGGAGTGTGTGAGGTGTGAGTGTGTGAGGTGTGTGAGTGTGTGGTGTGAGTGTGGTGTGTGAGTGTGAGTGTGTGAGTGTGTGAGTGTGTGTGTGTGTGTGTGGTGTGGGTGAGTGTGTGTAGTGTGTGAGTGTGTGAGTGTGAGTGTGTGTGTGAGTGTGTGAGTGTGTGAGTGTGTGAGTGTGTGGAGTGTGTGAGTGTGTGAGTGGTGAGTGTGTGAGTGTGGAGTGTGTGAGTGTGTGAGTGTGGAGTGTGTAGTGTGGAGTGTGTGAGTGTGTGAGTGTGTGGTGTGAGGGTGTGGTGTGTGGTGTGTGAGTGTGGTGGTGTGAGGTGTGTGGAGTGTGTGAGTGTGTGAGTGGTGTGAGGTGTGAGTGTGTGAGTGTGGTGTGTGAGTGTGAGGTGTGAGTGTGTGAGTGTGTGAGTGTGTAGTGTGTGGTGTGTGAGTGTGTGTGTGAGTGGTGTGAGTGTGAGTGTGTGAGTGTGTGAGTGTGAGTGTGTGGTGGTGTGTGAGTGTGGAGTGTGTGATGGTGTGTGAGTGTGTGAGTGTGTGGGGTGTGAGTGTGTGTGTGTGGGGTGTGGTGTGTGAGTGTGTGAGGTGTGAGTGTGTGAGTGTGTGAGTGTGTGGTGTGTGTGTGTGTGTGTGTGTGTGTGGTGTGTGGTGTGAGTGTGTGGTGTGTGGGTGTGTGTGTGGTGTGTGAGTGTGTGGTGTGTGAGTGTGTGAGTGTGTGTGTGTGTGAGTGTGTGGTGTGTGAGTGTGTGGTGTGTGAGTGTGTGGTGTGTGTGGTGTGTGGTGTGTGAGTGTGTGGTGTGTGAGTGTGTGAGTGTGTGGTGTGTGAGTGTGTGAGTGTGTGGGTGTGTGTGAGTGTGTGGTGTGTGGTGTGAGTGTGTGAGTGTGGTGTGTGTGTGTGTGTGTGTGTGGTGTGTGAGTGTGTGAGTGTGGGTGAGTGTGTGGGTGTGTGAGTGTGTGGTGTGAGTGTGTGTGTGTGAGTGTGTGAGTGTGTGAGTGTGTGGTGTGTGAGTGTGTGGTGTGTGTGGTGTGTGAGTGTGTGGTGTGTGTGTGTGAGTGTGGTGAGGTGTGGTGTGTGGTGATGTGTGTGAGTGGTGTGAGTGTGTGAGTGTGGTGTGTGGTGTGTGTGTGTGAGTGTGTGAGTGTGTGAGTGTGTGAGTGTGTGAGTGTGTGTGTGAGTGTGTGAGGTGTGTGAGTGTGTGGTGTGTGAGTGGTGTGTGAGTGTGTGAGGTGTGAGTGTGTGAGTGGTGTGAGTGTGTGAGTGTGTGAGGTGTGAGTGTGTGGTGTGTGAGTGTGTGGTGTGTGTGTGAGTGTGTGAGTGTGTGAGTGTGTGAGTGTGGAGTGTGTGAGTGTGTGAGTGTGAGTGTGAGTGTGTGAGTGTGTGAGTGTGTGGGTGTGTGGTGTGTGAGTGTGTGGTGTGGGTGTGAGTGTGTGTGTGAGTGTGTGAGGTGTGGTGTGTGGGTGTGTGTGAGTGGGAGGGTGTGGGGTGGGGTGTGGGGTGTGAGTGTGGTGTGGGGGTGTGAGTGTGTGAGTGTGGTGTGTGTGTGTGGGGTGTGTGTGTGTGAGTGTGTGAGTGTGTGAGTGGGTGGGTGTGTGTGGAGTGTGTGAGTGTGGGTGTGTGAGTGTGGTGTGGTGTGTGAGGTGTGTGTGAGTGTGTGGTGTGTGGTGGTGTGAGGTGTGTGTGAGTGTGAGTGTGTGGTGTGTGAGTGTGGTGTGTGAGTGTGAGTGTGTGTGTGTGGTGTGTGAGTGTGTGAGTGTGTGAGGTGAGGTGTGTGTGTGGAGTGTGTGATGAGTGTGTGAGTGTGTGAGTGTGTGGTGGTGTGAGTGTGAGTGTGTGAGTGTGTGAGTGTGTGTGTGAGTGTGTGTGGGGTGTGAGTGTGTGGTGTGGTGGTGGTGTGTGTGAGTGTGTGAGTGTGGAGTGTGAGTGTGTGAGTGTGTGTGGGTGTGAGTGTGTGAGTGTGTGAGTGGGTGTGGTGTTGTGGTGTGGAGTGGTGGGTGTGTAGTGTGTGAGTGTGTGAGTGTGTGAGTGTGAGTGTGTGAGTGTGTGAGTGTGTGAGTGTGGAGTGTGAGTGTGTGAGTGTGTGAGTGTGTGTGGTGTGTGTGTGAGTGTGTGAGTGTGTGAGTGTGAGTGTGTGAGTGTGATGTGTGTGTGTGAGTGTGTGAGTGTGTGTGTGGTGTGGTGTGTGGTGTGTGAGTGTGAGTGTGTGAGTGTGTGAGTGTGTGGTGTGAGGTGTGAGGTGTGAGTGTGTGAGTGTGTGAGTGTGTGAGTGTGTGAGTGTGTGAGGTGTGTGTGAGTGTGTGGTGGGTGTGTGAGTGTGTGAGTGTGTGGTGTGAGTGTGTGTGTGTGTGTGTGTGTGAGTGTGGGTGAGGTGTGTGAGTGTGAGTGTGTGTGAGTGTGGGTGTGTGTGTGGTGTGTGTGTGTGAGTGTGTGAGTGTGTGGGTGTGGTGTGTGAGTGTGTGTGGTGTGTGAGTGTGTGGTGTGTGTGTGTGGTGGTGTGTGTGTGTGAGTGTGTGAGTGTGTGAGGTGTGAGTGTGTGAGTGTGTGGGTGTGTGGTGTGTGGTGTGTGTGTGGTGGGTGTGTGTGTGTGTGTGTGTGTGTGGGTGTGTGTGTGGTGTGTGTGGTGTGTGGGTGTGAGTGTGTGAGTGTGTGTGTGTGTGTGTGTGTGAGTGTGTGGTGTGTGGTGTGAGTGTGTGGTGTGGTGGGGTGTGTGATGTGTGGGTGTGTGAGTGTGTGGTGTGTGGTGTGTGAGTGTGTGAGTGTGTGAGTGTGTGAGTGTGTGGGTGTGTGGGTGTGAGTGTGGGTGTGTGGTGTGTGGATGTGGAGTGTGAGTGTGTGTGTGTGTGTGTGTGTGTGTGTGTGGGTGTGTGAGTGTGTGAGGTGTGGTGTGGTGTGTGTGAGTGTGTGTAGTGTGTGGTGTGTGATGTGTGGTGTGAGGTGTGTGTGTGGAGTGTGAGTGTGTGGTGTGTGAGTGTGTGAGTGTGTGTGTGGTGTGAGTGTGTGAGTGTGTGTGAGGTGTGAGTGTGTGAGTGTGGAGTGTGGGTGTGTGTGTGTGGAGTGTGTGGTGTGTGGTGTTGGTGTGTGTGAGTGTAGTGTGAGTGGTGTGTGGTGTGTGAGGTGTGAGTGGAGTGTGTGAGTGTGTGAGTGTGAGTGTGGAGTGTGTGGTGTGAGTGTGAGCGTGTGTGTGGTGTGTGAGTGTGTTGTGTGTGTGTGGAGTGTGAGTGTTGTGAGTGTGTGAGTGTGTGAGTGTGTGAGTGTGTGAGTGTGAGTGTGTGGTGTGTGAGTGTGTGAGTGTGGGAGTGTGTGAGTGTGTGAGTGTGATGTGTGTGTGTGAGTGTGTAGTGTGGATGTGTATGTGGGTGTGTGAGGTGTGAGTGTGTGTGTGTGAGTGTGGTGGTATTGTGAGTGTTAGTAGGTGTGTGTGTGGAGTGTGGTGTGGTAGTGGGTGTGTGTGGTTGTGGTGTGTGTGATTTGTGTGTGAGTGTGTGGTGTGTGAGTGTGTGAGTGGTGTGATGTGTGAGTGTGTAGTGTGAGGTGAAGTGGTGAGTGTGTGAGTGTGTGGTTGAGATGTGTGTGTGTGGTGTTGTGTGAGTGGTGAGTGTTGGTGTGTGAGGTGTGTGAGTGTGAGTGTGTGAGTGTGTGGAGTGTGTGAGTGTGTGAGTGTGTGTTATTGTGAGGTTGAGTGTGATGAGTGTGTGTGTGTAGGTGTGTGTGTGTTGATGTGTGGATGTGTATGGTGAGTGAGTGGTGTGATGTGTGTGTGTGTGTTTGATTGTGAGTGGTAGTGATGTGAGTGTGATGTGTGTATGTGTGAGGTGTAGTGTGATGTGTGGTGAAGTGTTGGTGTGTAGTGAGTGTTTGTGAGTGTGTAGTGTGATGTGTGTGTGTGTGAGTGTGTGAGTGTAGTGTGTGTGGTGTGAGTGTGTGAGGTGTGGTGTGTGAGTGTGAGGTGTGAGTGTGTGAGTGTGGGTGTGGTGAGTGTGTGAGTGTGTGTGAGTGTGTGGTGTGTGAGGTGATGTGGTGGGTGTGTGAGTGTGTGTGTGTGTAGGTGTGAGTGTTGATTGTGAGTGGTGTGGTGTGTGTGAGTGTGTGAGTGTGTGTGTGAGGTGAGTTGTGGTGTGTGAGTGTGTGAGTGTGTGTGTATGTGTGAGTGTGTGAGTGTGAGTGTGTGGTGTGAGTTGAGTGTGATGTGGGTGTGTGTGAGGTGTGTGTGAGTGTTGATGTGTGTGTGTGAGTGGTGTGAGGTGTGAGTGTGAGTGGTGTGTGTGAGTGTGTGTGTGTGTGTGTGTGTGGTGTGTGGTGTGAGTGGTGTGTGGTGTGATGTGTGGAGTGTGAGTGTGTGGAGTGTGTGGTGTGTGATGTGTGATGTGTGTGTGTGAGTGTGTGTGTGATGTGTGATGTGTGTGTGTGAGTGTGGTGTGTGTGTGTGATGTGTGTTGAGTGTGTGGTGTGTGTGTGTGTGTGTGGTGTGTGGAGTGTGTGTGTGAGTGTGAGTGTGTGGGTGTGGAGTGTGTGAGTGTGGGGAGTGTGTGTGTGGTGTGTGAGTGTGTAGTGTGTGAGTTGGTGGTGGTGTGAGTTGTGAGTGTGGTGTGTGAGTGTGTGAGTGTGTGGTGTGTGTGTGTGTGTGGGGTGTGTGAGTGTGAGTGTGAGTGTGAGTGTGAGTGAGTGTGAGTGAGTGTGAGTGTGAGTATGAGTGTGTGAGTGTGTGAGTGTGGGTGTGAGTGTGTGAGTGTGTGAGTGTGTGAGGTGAGTGAGTGTGTGAGAGTGTGTGAGTGTGTGAGTGTGTGTGTGTGAGTGTGAGAGTGCGTGAGTGTGTGAGTGTGTGAGTGTGTGAGTGTGTGAGTGTGTGAGTGTGTGAGTGTGTGCGCGGGTGCGTGTGTGCATGTAAGTGAGTGTGTGTGCGTACGTGCGTGCGTGCGTGAGTGTGTTGGTGTGTATGTCTGTGTATGGATGTGTGTTAGATTCCATGATACCTCCAGAACCTAACACATACGTGCTTAATATTTTTTGTTTAAGCTTGTTTGGCCTAGAGCTGATTAGCTTCAGAAAGCGAGCGGTGAAAAGGGGTTTATGAGGGTCATTTTTTGGTTTTTATCAAATTTTTTTAAAACTGCTGCATATTTCAATAGGGATAGACCTTAAATATATCGATTAATTGTGTTCTATGCAATTTTTTTATATTACGTGCAATTTAGCGCCAAAAAAATTCATAACTTATTATTTACGTGTTAGTACATATTTTGGCATTAGCTGAATAACGATTAATTTTATAAGACATATTTTTAAAAAGAATATTTGATTTTATATAAATTTTATATTGTAAAGCGAAATAAATGTAAATAATAAGAGTTGTATGTAATATACATTTAGTATATTAAAGAATTTTATGCCGTACTTCTAATCCTTTGAAAAGGTTGTTAAAATGTTTTTTTTGATTTTTGTGGTGGGATTTATTTTTTTTGGGGTTTTGGAAATTTTTAATTTTATTTTCCTTGTTCCGTTTTTTTTTTTGGTTGAAAGGTTTTCAAATTTAGGTTTAAATGTGCTAATTTTTTGGCTTGGTTTGGAATACCTCAAAAACCCTTTAAGTTTATGAGGCATTTTTTTTATTTTTTAAATTCTTAAATTGGTCCTAAAATATTTTTATGAAATAAATTGTTAGCATTTATTATGAAAAGGCAAATTCCATATTAAAATTTACGGAACCATTTTTAACTGATTTTAAAAATTTTATTAAAATTATTTTAAAAATAATTTAAAATTTTTATTTAAAGATTTTTTTTGTTTTGTAAATATTTAATTAATAATTTAAAAAAAAATTTATTGTGTTAAAGTGAACAAAAGATGCGTCGAAACTTTAGTTGATTACTTTAAAAGTTTTATTTAAGATGAAGATTAAAGAGAAAAGCCTACTTCCTTGTACATAGTTCATTAATTTTTTTAAATTCTAGTTAATCTACCTTTATCCGGTGAAAAATTTTATGGATGTTTCTAAAATCAATATTTGATAAACAAGATTATTTAACATTCTGAAATTTTACAATCAATCCTAAACCTTTTAAGTTAAGTACTGTGGGTTCAATAAAATATTTGAGGTGATTATAAACCATAACTAAGTTCAAAATATTTTTATTCAATACCAACCAGTTCCACATGAAACTGTTTTTTTCAAATAAATGTTAATTCTAGAGTCGGCATAAATGTAATATTGGGAAAGTCACCAATAAAAAGTAGAACAAATCGGAGGAAGCGTTATAGCCATAAGATTTGTTTATTCGTGAGAAATAAGTGTATAAGAGTATAAAACTCCAGAATAGAAACGCGGTGAAAGTTTTGTCCAATATCTTGTAAATAATTTGTGTATTTGTGTTACATTGTAACCTTAGATTAATTACAAAATCAATAAACCTGTAAGTTGTATACCTAATTTTACACCACAGTGTAGTAAATAACACAATAATTGATAAACGCAGATATTTTATATTTACTTAATCATTATAAATCCACGCTTAAGCCGAATACGGGAACACTTAAAAACAGCCAATCTAAATATTTATTAAGTTCCGCTGTACGTCACTGAACAAAATGACACCAGTTTTGATTGTTAGGTAACCTATTAGGATCGCAGTTATTTTAGTCGAAATAGTTGGCAGAACCGAATTTTACTATCCATGGATGTTTTGTGAAACGTTTTCTATAACATTTCACTTTTCGATAATCTTTAAAACGCCGCAGCTCTTGCACATAGATCTAAAAACTTTTTTTGAATAACATGCCTTAATAGTTTAGAGTGTGATATAATTTTTTTTAACAAAAATATCAATATTTAAATATTTAGAAGTAGTATAGCTATGGGGTTGCTGTTCCACTTTCTCGTACACATTCGCCTCGTCAAAGGTTGTTCAAGGTGAAGGTCATTGAAGATCACGAACACATTTCCTATGCCAAAGTACAAGGTTTTTCAAGCTCACATTCCCTGCGTCAAAGTCAAGGTCACGTACACGTTTCAAGCAACAAAGTCAAGTAGAATTTTCAAGATCATTGCAGGTGTAGGGGATTATACTTTATACAAGGGTGATACTAACTCCCCGTGCACGTACGCGCCTCCCGCTTCATGGTTAAGGCGTCCAAGTACAAGTGTTTTCAAGGTAAAGATCATTGAAGCTAACGTACACGTCGCCTATGTCAAACACGTTCCCTGCGTCGAAGTCGAAGAATTTTCAAGGTCACGTATACGTTTCAAGCATCAAAGTCAATTTTCAAGGTCACGTGAAGATTCTACCTTTCAGGGTTATTAATTTCAAGGTCACCAATCAATTCTTGGAATTTGTGATGGCCATGTGTCGTTAAATGTTCAAGGTCACCCGCAGGGGCAAATTTAGCAGAATTACTAATCAAGGTCACGTGATTTTCAATGTCAGCGAGCAATTCTTAAAAGTTCTAGTGGAGAAATTGTCACGCTGTTCAAGTAAATATGGCTGTGTCAAGGTGTTAATTCACCTGCAAGGGTATCATACAGATTATTGCCTATGCTAACCATATCTGAAGCTCATGCGACGTTGCAAGTCTCAAAGTCATGCACGGTTGTCAGTTGATTGACCTTTTCAAAGTTCATTCACCTTTTCACGGACGTCGGGAAATTTCATCGTCACGCCCCCCGAAATTCTTTGAATCAAAGTTCATTGACCTTTTCAAGGTCGTTGAAAATTTTCAACGTCACGTCCCCTGCAATTATAGGAAGCAAAGTTCGTTGAGCTCTGTTCATGGAAGTAGGTCAAGTGATACCTGTGTTGGCTAAATCCCCTTCAAGGTCAAATAGCAAAATAAGCATGACTACCTGCACCTGCTGCCCTCACCATTTGCTTTAAAATTCAAGGTCACACCTACAATTCGGAGAAATCAAATTTTTAAGGTCAAAAGTGATAAAGCGCAAGCTAAAAATAAAAACCCTAAAACAGGTCAAGGTTAAATAGTTGTTATATTGGCTAAATAATCATTCCTAATCAATGACTTTGCGCATTCGTGGGTGAGCAACCACATGTAAACATAGTGCAAGTTTAAGCAAGTAGTTATGCAAGCAGCAATAATGTCATTTCTGGAACGATCCAAGCTCAGAAGTTCACCGTCATGTATGGATACCCTACGTCGTTGTAGTAACAATATGAATAATTTAACATTTTGTTGTTCATGTTGTGAAAATAGTGATGGCAGTAGTAGTAGTAAGAATGAAGGTTATTCCGTTCGTAACACTGACTGGTCACCATCATAACCATTTCAACATGAGGATGAGGTATATAAACAAGCGGCCAATGAACACTTAATCGATTGTGCTTATTATAAAATACCGAACGATACTCATCATGTGAAACATATTGAAATTGGATACAGTATACACCTTAACCTTGCACCAGTAGTGCGTATGGGGTGTAGCAACTGTGATCAAAGTAATATAAATGTCCGTATCTCACTCCCGTCCCTTTATCTCTTTCCAGCATGCCAGTAATATTTTACATTCCTTTCTTTCTCTCATTTTTCCTGATTTCATTGCGCTTCTTCCGGCCTCCACCCTTATTTTTTATACCTGCACTTCATTCCTTATAACATAATATACCCAGGTGTTCCCTTCTCCAACCCCAGTGCCCATTCCCAATATTTTTCTTGCTGTCCTTCCACCACTTTGTTCTCATCCAAATTCTGATATACATCACACTTTGTATTAATTTTTCTAATAGCAGCCTTTTCCTAGGTCACTCCAAAACAATTTTTACACACACTTGTCCTATTAATTCATTGTTTTCTCACTATTTCCTTTATGTGCTCCATCCTTGTTGTCCTGTCTCATTGTATATCCCAGGTATGTGAATTCCTTCACCTGGTCAACTTCCTTCTCTCCCCATTTCCACTCTTTCTTTTTTCTTTTCTCCCTGCCTTTGTTTTATTTTTGTTTTCTTTTGTGTTTAATTCTAGTTCCTTTCTTTTCATATATCCTTCTATTGTCTTCATCATCTCCTTCATTTCTTTTTCTTCCTTGGCCACCAACACTATGTTGTCTGCGTTTCCAGCGACCATACCTTCAATTCTCTACCACAATCCTCCCGTTTGCTGCCCTCTTGATGTCTCCTACAATTCCCCCGTATACATCGAGAATAGGCTTAGGCTTAGTAGGCATCCCTGACTCAGGACCTTTTACGAATTATCTCATCTCCCATTCACCCTCACTCTGCGCTGTTTCATATTTCCTATCCTTTCTATCAGTCTTTAATTTATCTTTTTTTTTCTCAAGTGTTCCATAGCTTTTCGCGGTTCACTCGGTCGAACGCCGCCTTCAAGTCTACGACTAACGCCACCATTCTCCCACTTTTCTTATCTAGTTCTTTATATGCCGTGTTGAATAATGTCACTCTCTTATAAGATGTTATAAATTCCATCTAGGTAAACAATGTTAGGGAGGAGGCGAAAGGGTGCAGGTGGGGATGGTTTAGTGAATACGCTACTCAATAAACTTCCGGTTTAATTACATTTACCCGGTTACCAATATTGTGGTCCTGATACAAAATTAGAGAAAGGACACTAACGCCCTGACCCCGGTATTAATCAATTAGATGCACAGTGCAAACTTCATAATATCAGTTACAGAGACTACCGCGATTTAGAAATTAGACATAGGGCAGACAAAAATTTAGAAGAGAAAGCTTGAGAACGTTTTAAATCATCAGACGAAACGTTAGGTGCTTTAGCAGTCGGTACCACCTGTTACGAAACAAAATTTCCGTTACAAAAAAATACCGTTTCCAACCGTCATCTGTCACCTAATAAAAAAAAACCAGTCCCTACATATCTCCCATATCATTTTAGGTCAGATTTATTTGAACGCCTGGTATATTTAATTTTTCAAATTAATTGATTGAATAAATTTTATATGATAATATACGTATACTTTTATTAATTGAAATGTAAAATGTAATAATTTATTAACTGATTGTCATTATATTACATAAATTAAATTTTTAAACATTAAATATAATAGTTTACAATTTAACAACAAAATATTCCATGTTTCAAAGACGTGTTTCATTATCAATTTCACAAACGTGATATTTTTATTGCAATTGTCATTGATGCAGTATTAATGTAATATACAAGTTGGTGTCTGATAGCGACCAGAATTTCGTTAAATTATATTAAAGGTAAGTCTTGTTATTATTACCGTACAATTAATAACGCACATGTTAATTATTGTAACCATATTAGTATAGTTTAGTTAAAATTACGAATGCAAATATTCCGTGATAAGCAATTTTATCATCATCTATTGTTTATTATAAAAATTCAGAATATTTCAGGCATTTTATTTTAAATCACCATGTAAAAGATTAATTTTATTTAATTCCTTTCTCCTTAATTATCTGGTTGCAAACTTAAAGATAATCATCTAATTAATTTTGCGTTGCAATTTATTTTATTTTTAATTAAAACTGATTTTTCCTGTTTATTTTATAAACTTATATTCTAGATTTTTAACTGACCGCATAAAAGAAGAACTTAGTTTGTTTAAGAGTTTATTTTTGGTTTTGTTTAATTTTCTGCTACGGTATTTATTTAGTTAGAATATCTTTGGTTAGCCATTTGGTGTTTATTTTATTTAATAAATTTCATTTATCTTTATTTTGTAAGATTTTGTTATTGCATCCTGACCGTTTAAAAATAAAATTTTTGTTATCAGCGGTTGCTCAATTATCTTTAATTTTCTATTAATAAATAACGTTCTCTTCCTCCGTTTTGCATTACGAGTTGATTACTTTTTAAAAGTTTAAATCTCAGTCAGTCCGTTTGCCGCTTAATATCAGAATACGGCACGATTTAAATCTTCTGAAGCTCTGGTAGACCGACATCTTCACTGACGCTACTTGGACCGCTTTTACCCATTTAATTATCTGCGAAGAGGAATCTAGGCCTCTATATCACCAATTACCTAGATTGGCGCTCGAGTAACCCGTTTATACCGCGATAGTCCAACCGCAGTTCACCGCCCGACCCTCTCAAGACAACTTTGATAATAAATAACCGTCCGCTGAAGGTAAAAGCGTTATACACCATGAAAGCATTGAGAAAATTTGGAAGGTGGTGTAAACGTCGGTCTAATCTGAAGAAGAAGAAATGGAATGGTGGAAATTTATTATATGTACGAAAACCAAGAACTAAAAAAAATTAGGGCTAACGGAGACAGTAAAGTCACCACTTTCAACGGCAACACGTGTAGTAAAAAGTTTAGAAGGCAAGAAAAACGTTAAAGTTCCCAGGGTAATTCCCCTACCTAAGCAAGGAGGGTTTTAATCATTTCTTATTATGTTATTCGCAGGTTTATCAGCTATCGGTGCTTTAGCTGGTGGTGCATCGGGAATTGATAAAGCACTCAATGGGCTAAAAATGACAAAGCATTGTAAGAAGAGACGTCGCGTCATAATCACATGATGGAATCGATCGCTATAGGCACCGGCGGTGCACGTTATCTAAATCCATACAAATTTGGCGGTGGCTATACTTGAAACCGTTTTCAAAAAACTGAATAGACTACTCGAAAGACCGTTAACAGATCTTGATTTAAAGAAATATACAAAAAATGTACCCTTCTTTAGGAATATTTTCGTGAGAGATACCATGGCTAAATCACCATGGAGAAATGAACCTGGAATTATTAACTTAGATAGCCAAAACGGACCATCCACACATTGGGTTTGCTACAAAGGCGTGGTAACAAGGTATGGTGTTACGATAGTTTCGGTAATCTTCAACCACCAATCGAAGTGGTTATCTACTTTCGGGGATGTAAAATTTATTACAATTAAAACCAAGATCTAGAATTTAATACCATTATTTGCGGGCACCTATGCCTATAATTTTTATACAAATAATCGATATCTCAAATTTTCTCAGTTATGATAATAACATTCAGTTTAGAAGGTGTTGGTAACATAGCTAGCTATAACTTCTATCCACCGGTAGAGCTAGATTTGAACAAAAAATACGTTATTGTATTAGTGCCAAAAAAGAAGACATATAACGCCATAATTTCATGATGGAATCTATCGCTATCGGCTCCGTGTAAAATAAAGGTGGTGCAATTGATCGAAAACCATACAAATCTGGTGGTGGCGCGTTATACTTAAAATCGTTTCCAAAAAACAGAATAGATTACCCGAAAGACTGTTATCAGATGTTGGTGTAAAGAAGTACTCCAAAAATGTACCCTACTTTATGGATACTATTACGAGGGATAGCATGTCTAAATTATCATGGAAAAATGAATCTGGAATTATTAACTTAGATAGGCAAAGCACACCTGACACGCATGGGGATTGGTGAGAAAATTGAGGTGTAAAGGTATGGTATTGCAATAGTTTTGGTAATCTTGAACCACCAATCGAAGTGACTAACTACTTTCGGATATGCAAAATATATTATAATTACAACCAATCAATAGTTTAATACTGTTAGTCGCGGGCACCTATGCCTCAAATTTTTTCAGTGTTGTCAATAACATTCAATGCAGAAGGTGGTTTTTTTTTTTAGTATGCTCATTCTTATGGTTAGTATTTACTTATTTATAGCTTATATATCTTATTCGTGGACTGTTCAGGAGTCCTTCTCCTCTTCAGCCCTGGTCAATGCATGTTTGTTGGTGTTGTGATGTTTTGTTGTTATTGTATAGTTTACAATCATGAGATGTACTTATTTTTGGTGTAAAATAAAAGAAAAAAGGTTTATTTGTTTAATATTTAATAGTGAGTTAATTGGCTTAAATGTGTGTATTGTTAAGTGGGGTGTAGTGCGCTTAGTGTGATTATTAGATTCGTCGTCTAGTTTCTTGCTGGATCGTCATC
This sequence comes from Vesta saturnalis, assembly GCA_036346205.1. Classification (NCBI taxonomy): domain Eukaryota; kingdom Metazoa; phylum Arthropoda; class Insecta; order Coleoptera; family Lampyridae; genus Vesta; species Vesta saturnalis. The sequence continues at coordinate 248,534 of JARFJB010000015.1, read as the reverse complement.
GAATAGACGGGTGATGCGGAGGGCATATGGGATGTTGTCCAGGGAAATTTCTATCTACTCGGGGAGGTCGTCGAGTAGTTGTGTAAGGATTGCGGGGGGATGTTTGAATTTTAATTTAGGTTTTTTCGTGGGAATTGGGGAAAACGGTAGGGTGTGGTAAGAATCTCTTTGGTAGGGACAGTGCCGCCAAAGATTCTTTTATGTGCAAAGCTTTTCTGTAGTGTCTGGATTATGTTTGTGATGGTTGGTATGTTTGCGTGTTGTATTGTGAGGTCGCTAGGGTACATGAGAGGTAACCTGTGTATGCGTCTGAGGATTCGGCGTTCACAGGAGGCGATAGAGGAAAGGTCATTGGGGTTTATATTGGTGATTGGAAATCCATAACAGGGCGGATGTATGTTTTATAAGTGTGTAGAAGTGTTTTTGTGTGGAAACCTCTGATTCTACCCCGGAGGGTGCCCAGTAGGTTTGCGCGGTTCCTAATCCTATTGAGTGTTTTTTTAACATCGATACAATATCAATTTTTTTCAGTGATGTCAATGATATTCAGTTTAGAAGGTGTTAGTAGCTACAACATCAATCCGCCGATAGAACTAGATTTGGGGAAGTAATATGTTATCGGATTCCTTGTAATTTACGGCTGCAACAGCATTAAACACATTTATACAGGCAACGATACATTTTATTTTAGAACAGATCCATATTATTTCCAAGTGATTAATATTCCACACGGTGCATATGATTTGATGAAATTAGCGATGATCTAAAATCTAAAATACCCCACAGAAATGTTATTAGAGCAAACATCAATACACCTCTATGTGAGATAAACAGTTAATTTGAGAACCCTACAGTCTAAAATAATAGAACCAAATATTTTACATACGTCTGCGTTAGACACCCAAAGCCTTAAACACACTATTCTATACATATAGTGAAATATTATAAAAGGATCTTATATGAAATTGAAGTTTCAGTCCCACCATCTTATCGTATAAAATTCCGAGCAATACTCAATCTTTAGAAGTAAACACCGAAAAAATTAGCAATATAACAGTTAATTTGACAAATCAAAAGGGTGAGTTAATAGACTTTGTTGAAAGCGAACCATTCACGGTACGCTTAGAAAATGGGGCTGAGAATTAATCAAGGAGCAATTCCATCTTTCAAAAATTCGTACAAAAGACTTCATCACTACTATAAGTCATTAATGAGTCATCAACGCTCATTGTGGTTAACATCTGCAGAGAAATACCTTTAACGTCAATTGGCTTCAAAGGTTCTCAACGACAATGCTCAAATCATTAAACGCACAATTGATGATACTATAATTATATGTCATACTTATCTTCCATATCTATCTTCTAAATATGAACTTCCCGAAGAAATACGCATCTTAATTCAATTCAAGATCTAGTTACAGTAAGAGAAAGTACAAAGTTAGAGTGTTTTGTGTGTATGTGTATGTGTATGTGTGTGTGCGTGTGTGTGTGTGTGTGTGTGTGTGTGTGTGTGTGTGTGTGTGTGGTGTGTGTGAGTGGTGTGTGTGTGTGTGTGCGTGTTGTGGTGTGCGTGAGTGCGTGTACGTGTGTGTTGTGCGTGCGTGTGCGTGGTGCGTGGTGCGATGTGCGTGTGCGTGTGCGTGTGCGTGGGCGTGTGCGTGTGGGCGTGTGGTCGTGCAGGCGTGTGGGCATGTGGGCGAGGGTACGTGTGTTCGTGCGTGCGTTCGTTCGTGCGTGCGTGCGTGTGTGCGTGTGAACGTGTGTGCGTGTGTGCGTATGTGCATGTGTGCGTGTGTACGTGTGTACGTGTGAGCGCATGTGCGCGCGTGCGCGTGTGAGCGTGTGCGCGTTCAGCGGTCGTGCATACTTGCGTGTGTGCGTGTGTGCGTGTGTGCGTGTGTGCGTGTGTGCGTGTGTTCGTGTATGTGTGTGTGCGTGTGTGAGTGTGCGTCTGTGAGTTTGTGCATATGTGCGCGTGTGCGTGTGTACGTATGTGCGTGTGTGCGTGTGAGCATGTGAGTGTGTACGTGAGTATGTGTGTGTGTGTGTGTGTGTGTGTGTGTGTGTGTGTGTGTGTGTAAGTGTGAGTGTGTGTGAGTGTGTGTGTGTGTGAGTGTGTTAGTGTGTGAGTGTGAGTGTGTGTGTGTGAGTGTGTGAGTGTGTGAGTGTGTGGGTGTGTGTGTGTGTGTGCGTATGAGCGCGTGCGTGCGTGCGTTTATGTGTGTGTGTGGTAAATATTTGGTTTAGAAGAAGGGAAATATTAAGTTAAGAGGCTTAGTTTATAAATGCTTCTAATAGAAGCAATACCTCTAGGAAATGTTGAATATGAGGTAAATTTGTATTACGTGCGTAAGTAATAATGAACCCTGAAATTACATGAATTGTGTAAACTATAGCTTATAGGAGCGTCATGCGTCACAGTATGCAAACACACATACAATAATATAAAATAGGCAACACACGCAATGCACACACGCAATGCACAAAAAAAATAAACTATGCACATCAGCACAAGATGACACGCAATACGCACACGCACACGCACACGCACAGCAAGATGCAGCATGCAGCAAGCACACACAAGCACACGCAAGCAATACACCGCACACGCAAAGCAATTGCACACGCACACGCACAGACACGCACGCGCACACAGTACACGCACACAAATAGCACACACAACAGACACGCACAAAAGACATACGCACACGCACAACACACACAAACGCGCACACCACAGACAATCAGCAAACAGCAGCACGCACACGCAACCACACGATTACAGCACACACGCAACACGCACACGCACAACACGCACAGGCACACGCGCATATCACGCACACGCACACGCATACGCACAGCACACGACACACACGCATCAGCACACCAAGACACACATCACGACCGCAAAGATAAGACAAAGGATAGCACGCTACAACACAGTTAGACGTCATCAAAAACATTCAGCACAATCACATGAAAGATTTATGGGTAATAATGTGATAAAAAGGTCTGCAAATATTCATGTTGATTGAGTAGCATAAGTAAAAATTCAGGATGAAAATATGGCCAATAAGAGATAATGTTGTTAATTGTGGGTAATCTGTAGAATCAAAATTGTTTCTCAATTAGTTCACGTTGAAACTTATATTGATTTAGTTCATAAAGCTTATATCTTAAATTTGGGACTTGAAACATATCATGCTGTACTCAATAAAACTGTTTAATAGATGCATTTAACAAATTTTCTAAGGTTAAATTTGCAAGCAAGAAAATTTTGTTGTCCATTTTAAGGGTTGAAATTAAATTATATTTTGTTCCTAATTACTTCAATTAAATTAATTCCAGGCACTTTAATTACTTTAATTGGTTTGTCTAAATAATTTTTATAAATAATGTCTTATAACAACTTTCTGGTTTAACATTTGGTTTAAGCACAAAGTTAAAAATTATAGGCAAATTTTTAAGGGTTTTCACCAAGAAAATTCTAAAAGATCCCCAATCTATTCAGTGAAATCAAAATTTACTAATCGATTATCATCGTAAGGATTAAGTATGACCTTATTTTTATCTTATCAGACATTGATATCGCCTTATTACGTCACCATCAAATAAAACCTTTTTATAATCATTAATCGTGATGTTTCACGCTTGCTTGTGTAGAATCCTTTGGTTTTTTTACAACCTCGTGATCAATCGTGTAAGCATACATTTTCATACAAAGTCCTACAGATTCCACCACTATTTCGCCTTAATTATCGCCTTTCATTAGGCCTGGGACTTTTTATTTACTAATGGAAGTCCAAAGGTGTTTTCGGGACTATAATCAGATGTATCAAATTTAGCAATGTCCTCTTTAATGCATTCATAGATAACTGAAAAGGTGTATTTGAGACTATCGGTATCCGTGTACAGGAGCTTAGCATTATTATGAAACTTGGGTACCGTGTAACCGTAATGAAAATTACATAAAAAAGTCTTTGAAACTTCTAAAACACTGAATCCAACATATATATGTTTATTGATATATACTTCTAGCTTACTCATTTGAATGATAAGCATATTATTGTCAAACATTGTACAAATATGAAAATTGCGTTTTATTATATAAGCACGAGCACCATAGCGACCATCCCATCCCGTTACTAATTGTATGTTCTTATGTTTACATACATTTTCCATCAACTTCCCAAAAACGCTGTTAATCATTAATTTATAAAATTTTTTGTCAATTTCATTTTCAAATTGCTGACGCATGGTGGTATTTAAATCGATACATTTTTTAACCACGAGGACTGTTTAAAACGTAATATACGGTGTACTTTTACCAACTTCAATCCATATTTTAAATATACCTTCAAATTTCTGTAATGAATTACATAATTACGTTTTAGATACAATGTAAGCAGTCAGTTTTTTCATTTTGGAAACAGGCGCGGGTGAAACCATATGTTCGGGTGCTAACTGTAGATCATAGCGACTCTCATGTAATTCTATGGGATAGTCTAAATCACAGTCGACTATATAACCAATTTACGAATCATCGGGATAGTTTATTAAATCTAAAGCTTCAAAATTAGATTCGCCAATAAAAGAAAAATCGTCAAATGGTAGAAATTCTGACATGGCGGCTCCATATAAATTATTTACGTTGTAGTACATTAAATACACACTTTCGGAAGTGGGATTAAATTTTTCTCTCATGTACTTGTTAGCTTTAGCATATCGATTTGAACAAGTTTGCCGAAAGTTCTCGAAAATATCCACTAAAAGTAGAACGTCTGTTTTTAGATAAAATCAGAGTATTCCCCTAGCGTTAACCGCATGTGCAAGACTAGCATTACCGATTCCCGCATTATTAAGATGACTGAAAAATGCTTCCTTGGGAGGGAACGTGCTCTCGATTAATGTATCCCAAGTATCAAAATACTCATTAGGAAACAGGCCTTTGCGAACTAGTAGAGTAAATTCATCATCATTGTTACAATTAGCGCCAGTAATCATTTTTTACTATTTTCCAAACAGTCTGACAACTTTTCGATACTACTGCTCATAAATCTGAAAGAGTCAATAAATCTAAACTAAATTTCAGTGTCTTCTATAATTTTACTGAAGGAAATATATCTTTCTTTGTTTATGGGCAGCAGTGAAATCGAACCGGGCACACTAGCTAATCTCTAATGATGAAATGCGAATCATTACCTGATAATTTATGAAACAACTGATAGAATATGTGAGTCTCTGCAGTTTAGGTTACACGCCTGATGCGATGCCCACCGAAATGCTCCTGTAAAATGATTATAGACTATAACTTTTACGTCATAATCAGTAAATGGTTTTCCGCGAATGTGACAAATCGTGGCGATTTCAAATAGTTCAACCTGATTGGGACTTAAAGTATCCATGGGAACCATTTTTTGTATTATTTCGGTAGCCCAATGTGCAATATTTTGAAGCTCTTCAAAAAACCATTGAATACAATCGTTTCCTCTATAAAGCCTAAATCGAGATAAGGAATCATTGTATGAACACTTCAGATAGTAAACAATGCTGAAGGGTATTTGTTTGGAGTGAAATAGAGAATTACTTTCGATACCTGCCAAATTTGTACTCTTTTCTAAAATACTAAATCGGCATAAATTACAAATGGTAATTTTTCCTGGAATTCAAAATTTTTGAACTGACAATTCATTTCTGCTTTGGTAGGTAGCCTAGCAGAGCATTGATTAACTTGATGACAGTGAGTGACATGTTTTTGTAGAAGGTAATCTGAAAAAAAAATGGTTTAAGAATCGGTAACAAATACATATCTTACACTTCTTATGCGATAGTTGTTTATAAACAAGGGCTGGCATATTTTCAACCCAAGTGAAATGATATATAGTGTCATTTTTTTGTATTAATAACATGAACAATAGAACCCGCGGCGTGATAGCAGAAAGTATTAAAAGATCTACAGGCTCCCTGACATTATTTCGATTTTCACTTAATACAAATCGTAATATACTTTTTCCCTGAATGCAATACAAACCAATACAGAGGTTGCTTAACTTTTCAAATTTTTTTTTTATCATACAGTTGAATGGCAAAGACAATTGAGTCAGAATTCAAAGCATCTCTAAATTAGGATAACTTTGAACCCTTTACGTACGACGTTGCGCGGGATATAATGCTGAAACAACAGCTCATAGGAAGCAATACTCATCATTATGTTTAACATTCACTACATAGCTATTAATATTCACTTTTAAATGTAAAACTTCATGTAATGCCCAACTGGAATCCCTTTCAGAAAACTGTTCTAATTTTGTTTGTAACTTACAATACACGTTTTCATTATACCACACACTTAAATTGGTTGAAATAGCAATGGGATAATTTTTTATGGCAAAAGTCATCAACTCAATAATATGGTTTTGAGGTTTCATGAAATTTCAGCTAAAGCAACATTCACCTTTAGCATCGATTGCCTTAACATTAATTTAACCTTACGCGCAAAACTATTGTATGCATTTTTAAAAAATTAAGAGGGTCCTTGATGTTTGTTGTATTGACTATAATACCTGTAAGTAACCTGCCATTAAAACATGAATCTAGAGAGTACCAACGTAATTTTCGTGTACGTTTTTACTGGCAATTTCACTACCCGTTTTCTCCGAAGCGTTGTTTAACCGTCTCAGTCTTACGAGATAGCACATTCACAATGATAAATTAGACAACTTTCATTGGTCTCATAATAAATTCTATTTTGAATTATACCTTGAAATAGCTTAATACTAGTATTAATTATACGGATGTGTTTGCAAATCCATTCTCTGCTTTCAACAATGGAATAACGCTTCTTGCTAATTAACGATATCGCTATTACTTGGCATAACCTCACTCGTAGTTACCTTTAACTGTATCCAACAATGTAAAAATGTGAAGCACGCACTTGTGATTACGTACTAATGAACTTTTAACAAATATTTTATTGCTCTTCACAACATTTTATTTTTACAATAAATCTTCTAGTCACGATTGCAATGTATGGACTCATTTTCAACTGTATCCAATAATGTAAAAATATGAGGCACACTGGTGATTATGTAATAATGAACTTTTAGCAAATATCCAATTGCTCTTTACAACACTTTAGGTTCACAATACAATTTTTCGTAACGATTGCAATGTATGGACTGACATGACTCTTTATCTACTCATATAGATGTATTCAAGATCAAAATACGGATAAGAGCAGATAAGATCGACTAAGATCAGATAAAATCGGATATGATCCGATATGGACGGATAAAATGAGCAAGAAAAGCTTTTGATTAATGGTTTTTATTTTTAACATGCGCTTTGACCTTGAAAATTTGATTTCTCAGAATTGTAGGTGTGACCTTAAAATTTAGAGCAAATGGTGGGGGGAGAAGGTGCTTATTTTCCTATTTGACCTTGAAGAGCATTTAGACAATTCAGGAATCACTTGAACTAGTTTCATGAACAGAGATCAATAAACTTTGATTCCAAGAATTGACGGGAGTATGACCTTGAAATTTCCCGATGACCTTAAAAAGGTCAATAAACTTTGATTCCAAGCATTGCTGGGGGCGTGACCTTGAATGACTTTGAAAAGGTCAATGAACTTTAATCCCAAGAATTGCCGGGACGTGACCGTCAAATTTGCCGATGACCTTGAAAAGGTCAATAGACTTTTAGAAGGTCCATGAACTGACAACAGTGCGTGACCTTGGGCATTTCAAAGTCGCATGATCTTCAGACATGGTTAGCATAGACAACAATCTGCATGATACCCCTGCAGGTGAGAATTTATTTCTAGGTATAACTGAATTTACACCTTGAACAGCGTGACAATTTCTCAACCAGAACTTCTAGGATTTGCTTTGCTGACCTTGAAATCCACGTGACCTTAATTAGGAATTCTGCTAAATTTGTCCCCGAAGGTGACCTTGAACATTTCCCGACACATGGTCTTGACAAATTTCAAGAATAGCTTGGTGACCTTGAAATCAATGACCCTGAAAATTAGAATACCCCACATGACCTTGAAAATTGACTTTAATGCTTGAAACGTATAGGTGACCTTGAAAATTCTTTGGCTTCAACTCAGGGGACGTGTTTTATTTAGGTGAAGTGTATGTGAGCCTCAATAACCTTGACCTTTGCAAATACAGTGCTTATTTTCATACTGTATAATAAGACGTGACTTATATTTTTTAAATACATCATTTTCGATATTAACATCGAGAAAATCCTCTGAGTCGGGTGCAGAGTTCCGGGTGCCATTACAATAAAGGCATCTTCTTGTGATGACAACACCATTGTTATACAGTATCACTATACGCGCGAAATTTAAAATTGATCACGTGGGGGTTAAGCATTTGCGAAAACCCTGTACAACTGGTAGAGGCAATGATGTCATACCGTGCACTTGTTTTTTAATTGTACCTTCGCAGTGCTCGCCGGGACAAGCTTTTTTGAATATGAAATCAATATTATGCCATGGTTTACCTACGGCAGGTTACGATTCTACTAGCAATTCCATTACTTCTAACGCTTTTCTGAATATTTTTAATGTAACCATTTCGTTATCGGTATACTTCGAATAAATTATATCTCGTATTGTACGTTGTAGAATTATAGATATATGTCCGTTTTAAACTTCTGGCGAGGTTTCTCGAGAGTTTTTGGTAACGGAGGCTTCCTTCCATTAATCTAAATAATCTTATCTCGTTAAAGCTTCCGCTGTTCTTACATGTGCTACTTTAATAACAGTCTAAAATAAATTCTCTCTCGGCAAAAATACTCCTACGCGTTAAATATCATCTAGTGGCAACAATCGTGTAAACATTCACGCACATTTTCAAATAAATTTAAAGCTCAAAAGTGATCCTGTTACTAAACAAAATTCAATTCCTCTTGCATTTATTAGCAATTAGTCAAATTATTTTGTCATTGTTGAAATCCTATTAAACCCTTTCTGTATTAATCAGATTTTCGCATAATTATAAAATTACCGAATATTTAGAAAGAAAGGGAAAATCACTTTTATTCTTTCCAAAATATAAGTTTACAATATGAAACAAATTTCGTAATTATTTCTGTTGCGGCCCATGGAAATTTATTCACGTATTCGTATGTAATAGAAATGCAATTACGATAGAAAAACTTCCATGAAGACGGTAATTATAATTGTTAATCACCTAGTTTCACATATATGATCAAAATTACATTAAAGCATTTTATGTTAATCATTATTACGTATGCGTTTGTACAAATTAACCTTTGCCTTGTATTAATGCATGTAATGTGTAATTCTGTATGTACGTAAAAATAGACCATTTAAAGTTTTAGGAGTTAACCTCACAATCAGAATTACTATAAGCGCAAATCAGTTTTTTGAAACATTTTACCGGCTGTGCTTTAACCCAAAAATAATTGTGTGCATATCCATCAAAATTTAATAAAACACTTTTTACATAAACGAACAATTTTTTCCATGATTGTTAAAAACACATATTTGGCTTTATACAGATTGTCTCGATTTTTTTGGAACCATAGCTATGGCAAGGACACATTATAAGAGGTAAATAAATGGAAATATGGAGAATTCAAGTATCCGTGGTTATCACGAAATTTAATTCATAATGTCAAAAACATACTATTATTTAATATCAAGTTAATGACTTGTGACACGTGAGTAATAGTGTATTCTTCCACGAGCGTATAATGATAGCTGTTATTCTTAGCGAGTCGTGGCCTGGTTATCCAAGTGAATAACAGCTCATTATACGAGAGTAGAAGACTATACTTTCTCTACGACTACAAATAATAAAACTTTATAATAAATATGTTATTAAAAAGATATACAATTTATGCGAACTACATTATTGATAATTTATAACTAAACAGAAATAATACATAATTAAACAATCAAAAACATCAATTCTTGTGAATATTGATTGTAATATTACTACAATTAGTAATGTTCACAACTGGTGGACCTGAATTATGACATATTTACTGCACCCATTGCACTATTCGAAAGTAAATTCGAAGAAGTAGTAGGCTCCATTTCTATTGATTGGAGTATTTTTTTCGCAGTGTTCATTTTATTGGCTATGGAATCCTCTATGTACCCTTCAGCTACTGATGTGCTCTTCCAGCCGCCATGCCTTTTGAGGGCTGTAATATCTCCCCCTGCATCTACTAATATAGTAGCTGAAGTCCTACGAAAAGTATGTCCGGTGTATAATTCAGCACTCGGCAAATTTAAATAAGTGGCTATTTGTTTTCCCATCAATCCGAATTTATTAATGCCAATGTCTGCACAGTGCATTTTCCATGTTGGTAGTTTAAAAAAAGGTCTGTTTGCATTAGCTGAACGAAGATTGATATATTTCTTACATGTGTCGTGAAATTTGCCTGTAATGGTAAATTTTCGTGCAGTTTTTGTTTTCCTATTTGATGTCATAATTAAATAGGCTGATGCAAGATCTTGGATATCATCAATATTCATAGAACGGAGTTCCATACTGCGACATGCGTCCATTATTCCCATTATCAATGCAACCATGAAAATATTTTATATAAAAAAAAGCATGGCAAATTTGAAGTTATTACCTTTACTACTATCCGGTGCTTCACTAATAAATTTATTTATTTCGTTAGGAGTAAATGGTTTGGATTTCTTCACGCGATAGTCTTCCCACTGACGTTTCAGGAAAGCGCGCAGTTTGGAATAATGTTCTATATTTATTTCGTTATTTACGATTAATGTACTTTGTAACATTGAGTATATTTTCCACATGGACGAAGATTTGTATTTTTCGGAAAGTTGTGTAATGTATGCTAATAGAACGTTCTCCATAAATCTGTCATACGTTTCTTCACATTGTTTCCTTGGATTATTCGGGTAACACATTATTTACTGTGGATTTTGCCGCTTGTAGTATATCAGGCGGTGTACATGTTTCACTAATGCTGCTTTCGCCATCCGAATACATTTTGAGAAGAATGAAAGACAAACTGCGGAAATTTAATAATGGCGTCGTACAATTTGAACTTATTTATCGATTGCTAGGAGACGATGCATTGATAAGAGGATGTGATTGATTTGATTAATATACGCCCATTGTATTCCACAAATGCAGCAATATGATTTGTGTTCAGGTCGTGGATTCCGATTGAGAATACAACGGGCATGTAGAATTAATGTAATTATTATATATGGTGCTTTCAAAGAATGCCTAGACTATTTAATAGTCATAGAGAAATACATTAAAACCGGCACAAAATAGTAAATTATTATTAACACATTCAATATGATTTTCCACAAAATTAATGAAGAAAGTAGCTGAAAAACAGTTTATTGCATAAAAAGTGTTGAAAATTAGTGATTCCACACGAGTTTGCGAAGAGCGTGAAATCAAATTCCAACACGTGTTGTACACGATATTTTTCCGACGACCATAAAAAAACGCAAAGTTAGTATTTATTTTTTCAACTAAAGCTTATGGTAAGGTTACTACAATTTTGAAGACAGTTGTTGACCATTTTCTTCTTTAGTTGATACGAAGTTTTCAATTTTGTGCGTACCAAACTCACACCACTCACGCCAGAAGATCACGTTTTGTTAGCGACAATTGTTGCTGATGCCCTTCTTCCCCAAGTTTATATTGCCAGGTTCACCTTTCCTCAACATCCACAAATTCCAAAAATTCTAAAAATGTAAATTTTAGTTAGAAGGATTAAAGTTGAACGTTTACATAGCTTTGTTAACAGATAGAGATCAGAAGCTGTCTTAAGAAATGTTATAATGTTGTCACTGGTTAGGACATTGGATTTGTTTGCGACGTAATCAACTGATTCTTTTTTCAACAAAGCTCTTAATTTGTATAGGGTTTTCCAATAAGAGGTGTTATTTTGATATTTAAAGAAAAATGGAATTTTTTGAGATAATGGATCGGATGTTTATTTCATTATAAAGAGGAAGGTATGCCGTTAATAATGGAAAACAATATCAGCCAAATGGCTACCACGACCACGCTTACAGGACCATATCCTTTTCATGAAATTTTCAATAGCCAAATCGCAAAGTGACTGCCCTGTGTCATCGATAGCCTCACGAATTCCATCTTTGAGGTCTTGAATCGACGCTGGGCTGTTGGCGTAGACCTTATCTTTCACGTGGCCCCAAAGGAAGAAGTCGCAAGGTGTTAAATCACAAGATCTAGGTGGCCAATTGTGATCACCTCTTCGAGAGATAACACGGTACGGAAACTTTTCCCGTAAAAGATCAATGGTTTCGTTGCTTGTGTGGCACGTAGCGCCGTCTTGTTGAAAGTAAACGTTGTCCAGATCAATACCATCCAATTCCGGCCATAAAAAATCATTAATCATCTCTCGATAGCGCAATCCATTCACCGTAACTGTTGCTCTAGACTCATTTTCAAAAAAGTAAGGTCCAATGACCCCGCCAGACCATAAACCGCACCAAACAGTCACACGTTGAGGATGGAGAGGCTTTTCAACAGTAACTCTTGGGTTTTCCGAGCCCCAGATGCGACAATTTTGCCTGTTGACGTACCCACCGAGGTGGAAATGGGCCTCATCAGTCAAGATGATTTATCGATGGAATTCCGGATGATTTTCATGCATTTCAACGACCCAATCAGCAAAGACACGACGTTGTTGATGATCGGCCGGCTTGAGTTCTTGTGTTAACTGAACTTCATAAGCCTTAAGACCCAAGTCTTTATGCAAAATACGGTGTAATGACGTTTGTGGAATGCCCAATTCCAAAGAACGACGAGGAATGGACAAACCTGGGTTTTCTGCAACACTTTGGGCTACAGCAGCAATATTCTCAGTTGTTCTTGAGTGACGTGTACGGGTTTTATTCTTCACATCATTAACTTGTCCCAACAGCTCGAATTTGTTCACCAATTTCTGTATTGCGGTCCGACAAGGTGCTTCACGACGACCCAAAAGTGTTTTAGTTTTACGAACCGTCTCTGCCAAATTTTCACCATAGTGAATTTTAATAATTTCAATGCGTTGTTGAAGCGTGTATCGTTCCATTTTTATTAATCGCGTAGCTTTTCTTGTCAAATGTCAATAAATGACAGCTTCAAAAGTGACATCTACCGAAATAGCGGGCTATTCAGAATAACACCTCTTATTGGAAAACCTTTTAGTAAGTAGCGATGTTAATATCATGTTTTGCTACTAGCGTTTCACGGAGCACATGTTCATATGGCAACAAACTTTCACTTATTTTTGTGGCTCTTTTCACAATTTCAGGGGAAGTTAGGTCCTTCTGACCGTTCTTGTTATTTTCAACGCAGAAATGCAAGTTTCCAAATTTTACTGCAATTAACTAATAATTTTTTATTGTTCAATATGTAAATAAGCGTATTTTAACTTACAGCTGTGGACAAAATGAAGAAAGATGGACATCAATAATCATCGATCTGTGTGCAAAATGATAACACACAGCTGTCGGACAATCAGATTTCTCAAATTTTTGATTTCACACGGTGATGGCCTTCGTTCGCCTTTGTGTTGAAATTTTTTGCAATTTTAAATTTTCACTAAGGGAGAAATGTATGAAATATGGCATATTTTACAGTGGTCGTCGGAAAACTATATTAAGTGTTCAAATAAAGCAATTCTAATAAATTGAATTTATTGTAAATCTGGAAACTAAATATGTTTTCAATAAATTGTGACAGATACGGCTCAATGACTGTAAATTTAATAGTATCCATGGATACATAATTCCCCTTCAACGAACCCTACATTGTTTCTCTATCGTTCATCTAGTGTCTTTGTTGTACTTAACTGTTTGCTATCTTTCCAAAAAATAGAGATAATCTGTATAATTTTAGAATAAGTTTCTCAAAGTGTATTGATATGTTTAGTATTAGTTTTCTATTGCCTAGGATACAAAACCTTATAAACAATCAGATTAAATTTTGGTGTGTTCAATTGGTTAAAATAGAAGATCCCATAATTAATAATATCATCTCAAACTACAAAAATTGTTATAGTTTAGATTTTGAATGAAACTTTCACTTCATAAGCTCATGACAACATCATAAAACTACTAAGTTCGTATTGAAACCTATATTGGTATGTTATAACAGTATATTAGATAACAAGGGATTGAAGTGACTCATTTAATCCCGCGAATAGAGTATTCAAGGATTAAGGAACTTCAATCCCGTGGTTTCTACACTATTTTTTGCACTTCGTGGAGTAATAATAGAAATAACTATATTATCTTTAGAAAATTAAAATATTACATCTATGACAAATTTAAATTATTAGAAAAGTCACATTGACAAAGAAGCTACACTATTCAAGGTTAACGACATTTATGAATTATTTTTAAAATCCCAGATGTTTCAATGCCATAAAAAGATTAAATTAGTTTTTAATCCATAGAGATTAAAAGTAACACTTCAGTCACCGAAATGGGAGAACCAAATAGTACTTTTAATCCACGAAGTGCAAAAAACTAGTTTTACAATTATAAGCTTGTTTCAAACACTATTCCATCGCCGACTAAAATAGAAAGCAATACAGTCTAAAGTCTTTCTATTTTGTCTAAACAAATCATTTGTAATTGCTACCCTTGAAATAATAGATGCGGTGAGTATTGTCTTTTTTGCCAATTCATTATTTTACCATCCAACCGGTATAATACATATGTAGGGACAGAACGTTATGTAATCGACCTTTTTTCATTATCGCGAAATCGGCTTATTAGCACCTTTCACAACTTTTGGCCACGTTTCGCCAAGATCGACCATTATGACTGGATGTCTATAGGTGCGTGCGTATGTGTGTGCGTGTCTGCGTGTGTGCGTGTGTACGTGTGTGTGCGCGTGTGTGCGTGTATCCGTGTGTGCGTGTGTGCGAGTGGGCGTGTGTACGCGTCTGAGTGCGTGCGGGCGTGCGTGTGTGTGTTCGTGTGTGCGTGCCTGCGTGTGTGCGTGTGTGAGCATGTGCGTGTGTGCGTGTGTGCGTGTGTGCGTGTGTGCGTGTGTGCGTGTGTGCGTGTGTGCGCGTGTGCGTGTGTGCGTGTTTGCGCGTCTGCGTGCGTGCGGGCGTGCGTGTGTGTGTTCGTGTGTGCGTGCGTGAGTGTATGTGTGTGCGTGTGTGAGTGCGTGAGGTGCGTGTGTGTGTGCGAGTGTGCGTGTGTGCGTGTGTGCGTGTCGTGCGTGTGCGTGTGTCGTGTGTGCGTGGGTGTGGCGTGTGCGTGTGCGTGTGTGTGTGTGCGTGTGTGCGTGTGCGTGCGTGTGTGCGTGTGTGTCGTGTGCGTGTGTGCGTGTGTGCGTGTGTGCGTGTGTCGTGTGGCGTTGCGTGTGCGTGTGTGCGTGTGATGCGTGTGTGTGCGTGTGTGCATGCGCGTGTGTGCGTATGTGCGTGTGTTCGTGTGTGCGTGTGTGCGTGCGTCTGCGTGTGTGCGTGGGTGCATGTGCGTGAGTGCGTGTGTGCGTGTGTGCTTGTGTACGAGTGCGCTTGAGTGCGTGTGTGCGTGTGTGTGTGTGCGTGTGAGCGTGTGTGCGCGTGTGCGTGTGTGCGTGTTGTGTGTGCGCGTATGCGTGTCTGCGTGTATGCGTGTGTGTCGTGTGTACGTGTGCTGTGTGCGTGTGCGTGTGTGCGTGCGTGTGTGCGTGTGTGCGTGTGTTGCGTGTGTCGTGTGTGAGCGTGTGAGCGTGTGCGTGTGTGCGTGTGTGCGTGTTTGCGTGTGCGTGCGTGCGTGTGTGCGTGTGTGTGTGTGCGTGTGTCGTGTGTGCGTGTGTACGTATGTGTCGTTTGTGCGTGTATGCGTGGTTCGTGTGTCTGTGTGCGGTGTGACGTGTGGTGTGTGTGGCGTGTGCGGTGTATTCGTGTGTGCGTTCGTGTTGTGCGTGTGTGCGTTTGCGTGTGTGTGTGTGTCGCTGTGTGCGTGTGCGTTGAACGTGTGCGTGTGTGCGTGTCGTGCGTGTGTGTGTGTACGTGTGCTTGGTGTACGTGCGTGTGTGTGCGTTTCGTGTGTCGTGTGTGCGTGTGCGTGTGTAGCGTGTGTGTGTGTGGTGTGTGTGTGTGGTGTCGTGTGTGTGCGTGTGCGTGTGTGCGTGTGTGCGTGTGTGTCGTGTGTGCGTGTACGTATTGTGGTGTGTGGTGTGTGATTGTGTGTGTGTGTGCTGTGTGCGTGTGTGCGTGTGTGCGTGTGTGCGGTGCGTGTGTGCGTGTATCTGTGTGTTGCGTGTTCGTGTTTGCGTGTGTTGCGTGTGTGCGTGTGGTGGATGAACGTGTGTCGTGTGTGTGCGTCTGCGTGTGTGTGTGTGTCGTTGTTGCGTTGCGTGTGTGTGTGCGTGTTTGGTGCGTTGTGCGTGTGTCGTGTGTGTGGTGTACGTGTGGTGTGTGCGTGGTTTGTGGTGTGTGCGTGTGTGGTGTTGCGTGTATGCGTGTTTGCGTGTGTATGCTATTTGGCGTGTGTGTGTGTATTCGTGTTCGTGTGCATGTGTGTGTGTGTGCTGGTGCGTGCGTGCGTGGTATGCTGTGTGTGCGTGTATCCGTGTGTGTGTCGTGTGCGTTTTGTGTGTGTGTGTTCGTGTGTGCGTGCGTGCGTGTGCGTGTGTCGTGTTGTGCGTGTGCTTGTGAACGTGGTGCGCTTGTGTGCGTGTGTGTGTGTTGCTGTGTGCGTGTGTGCGGTGTGCTGTGTGCGTGTTGTGTGCGTATGCGTGTCTGCGTGTATGCGTTGAGCGTGTGCGTGTGGTGCATGTATGTGTGTGTCTGTGTGCGCGTATATGCGTGTGTGTGTATCGTGTTGTGTGTGTGCGATTTGTGTGCTGTGGTGTGTCGTGTGCGTGCGTGTGTGCTGAATGTGTGCGTGTGTGCGTCGTGTTGCGTGTGTGCGTGTGTGTGTCGTGTGCGTGTGTGCGTGTGTGCGTGTGTGGTGTGTGTGTGCGTGCGTGTGTGGTGGTGTGTGCGTGTGTGTGTGTGTGTGTGTGTGTGCGTGTGATGAACGTGTGTGGTGTGGTCGTGTGCGTGTGTGCGTGCGTGTGTGCGTGTTGCGTGTGTGCGTGTGTGCGTGTGTGTCGTGGTGGTGTGTGCGTGTTCGTTGTCTGATGTTGCGGTGTGGTGTATCGTGTGCGTGTGTCCGGTGTGCGTGTGCGTTGTGCGTGTGTGTGCGTGCGTGTGCGTGTCGTGTGTGCGTGTGCGTGTTTTGTAGTGCGATGCGTGGTTGTCGTGTGCGTTTGCGTGCGGCGTGCTGTGTGTGCTGTACGGTAGTGTGCGTGTTGCGTTGTGCGTTGCGCGCGTGTGTGTGTGGTGTATGTACGTGAGCGTACGTGCTGTGCGTGCGTGACGTGTCGTGTGCGTGCATGTGCGTGTGCGTCGTACGTGTGCTGTGCGTGGTGTGCGTGTGCGTGTGCGTGTGCGTGCGTGCGTGCGCTTGCGTGTGCGTATGCGTGTGCGAGTGCGAGTGCGTGTGCGTGTGCAGTTGCGTGTGCCTGTGCGTGCGCGTGCGTTTGAGCGCGTGCTCGTGCGCGTTGGCGTGTGCGTGTTCGTGTAGGTGGATTATTAAGGGTAGTTTTTGATTTTTATCAAATATTTCTAAAACAGTTGCATATTTCAAAGATATAAAAAAATACTTTTAATTTTTTCATTATCTGAGTAACGATTAATTTTATAAGAAAATGTGTAGACCGATTTTTTAAAGAAAACTTAATTTTATACCAGATTTTCTTTGTAAAGTTTTTTAATGTAACCCAAAATAAATATAAAAATTAAATAAGTATGATTGAAAATGCTGAAGCTGTATTACCGATACTTTTATAGAAGCGGTCGGCTTTGGCACTTTTTTATGCTCTCTGTCTCTTACAAAGGTAGCGCGATTAAGGGCGGCTTGCGCGCGTTTAAGCTTCTTTATTCTTCGTTAGCGTCGGCGGATCCGATCGACGCGCAGGTAGCGCCGGCGGAACGAATCTGCGTACAAGCAGATGTCAACGGAACGTATCGACGAGCATGTGATCGCGGCAACGGCCCGACACACATGCAGTAAATCGACAATGGTACGGATCGGCGCACGTGTAGCAAGTGGTCTCGTCAACAGCCCGACGCGAAACCAGTAAGTACAGTAGCGCGTCTCGCTATTCTATAGAGAATAGTAGTAAGGCTCAGCGGATTCTGGCTCAGGAAGTGACTGAAAGTGGTTGGAAGTGTGTGGACGATAATGAGAAACGAAATCATAAACCTAGCTGCGAAGCAAGCAATCTATAATGGCGTGAGTAGTAAGACTATGTTCACCCTGGCTTAGCAAGTGACGTCACACCAATCAGCGACGTGAGCGAGCACTTAAGCCCCGCCCCAACCGGAAGTTTGTAGTTGGAAGGTCAATGGGAGAAGAGGGCGTGGCTCCTACCGGAAGGAGCAATGACGTCAAGCCAATTGGATGCGAAAATTGGCCCGCCTTCTGTTAAGTTCAGCAAGGGGGTTAGCCCAGTAGCTGTCCAATGGGGGCCGTAGCCGCCAGGAAGAGGACTCCTTTAGAAGTCTTCAGCGGCTTCTGGTACGTTGGTTTCCAGCGCCGCCATGTTGGAATTGTTCAGCAGCCTCTGGAGTCTTCGTCTTGGACGTCATCAGCGGCTTCCGGTAGGTTCTTCGCCGGCTTCTACGGGATTCTTTAGATGTCTTCAGGGGCTTCTGATGTGTTGGTTTCCGGCGCCGTGCTGTTGAGATGTAATCTACGGGCCTTTGCAGACATCTTGTTTGTCGCTGTTGACGAGGAACTTCCCGTTTTAGGGTAAAGCCTGAAAAAATTGTTTCACAGGGATTCGAACTCGAGCAAGTCAAGCTATGAATCTATACATATCCATATAACCAACTAAGCTATCAGAGATTTAGATATGAAACGTAAAAAGTGTGATATAAGCGTAAATATTTAAGCTGACGTCAGTGATTGAATGAGTAGCTTTTCACTTGGTTGCAGTAATCAATATCCGGCGCGCGATAAAAAAAATTGCTAGTGTACAATATAATATGTAATTGCATTTATACAATTAAAATACAGATTTTATTATTGTTTTAAAGTAATAATAATAAAATAATGTTGATAAATTAGAAAAAAGACTGATGTTATGTATTTGTAAATAAATCGTATATAAAAATTAGAAAAAGACTTTGATGCTATGAATTAAAATTATTTGCATTTGTTACGTAATTACTGCATTTGATAATAAACGTGTAATTACATTTTTGACTTAATTCTAAAACAAAGTACAGAAATCAGTTAAATCTAGGGATCATCATATGATGCTGTATGTGATTCCATTATATTCTAAAATAATTAATACTAAAACATTAATTAAACATTCAATTAACATTGAAAAATTTCAATATAAAGTTTATCTATAAATATTTAAGCCGACGTCATAGTGAGTGAACGAGTAGCTTTTCAGGTTGAAAGTAGAGTCGGTATTAGAAAAAGAAGGTATACGATAAGTTGAAATGGAAACATTCCGCGCGCATAGCACCATATGTAATAATTACAATTAAATTTGAAGTAATAAATATAGGGTTTGCATTTTCAAATAAATCCTAAAATAATTCACACAAGAAGCAGTGCTTTTACTGATAAATATATTAAAGCTAATTACAACATTCAGTTAAATCTAGAAATCATCATCATCATATGTTTTAATTGAATTCAATAATAGATATAAACTTTCAGAAGCAAATTTTACCATTTAATAACATCAAAGTAATAAAATAACAATATGAGTATAAATAAGAAGTTAAAAGATATTACAATAAGGTTATCAGCTGGACAAACCACTTGTGCATCCGGTTTTACAAGTTTGTTATCAACGCTAATGGAATGTAATATAGTAATATATAATCGTTTGTTAAAATGAATCAATACGTAATTAATGAATTTAATAATAAATAGAAGATAATGTTGTTGATATGTAATAATAATAAATTAAAAAGGTACTTTGATGTCATGAATTAAAACTATTTGCATTTGTAAATAAAGTCACATATATATATATATATATATATATATATATATATATATATATATATATATATATATATATATATATATATATATATATATATATATATATATATATTATATAGTTTGTAATTAATGGTTTTAGTAATAATAGAAGATAATGTTATTTATAAATTAGAAAAAGTTTATGTTATGTATTTGAAATAAACTTTAAATTTCAATATAAAGTTTATCTAGAAATAACATCTTGAGTAATTTATATAAAATGACGTCACGAGAATGAGTGAAAGAGCAGCTTTTCAATTATGGTTGATGACAGAGTGAGACGCATTCGAGTAACAAGAAGCGCAATTTATGTGTCTAAAATAATTAATAAAATGCATTTACTGATACATATTTAATGCATGTTAATTAATATATTAACGCTAATTAACTATCAGTTAAATCTAGAAATCATTATCATATGATGCTGTATGTATATTATATTCTGTAATAATTAATACTAAAACCATTGAGTAATGTAATGACTTTTTACTAATGTTAAAACATTAAATAAACATTCAATTTACATTGAAAAATTTCAATGTAAGTTTATCTACAAATAACATCCTGAGTGATTATATAGTGTAACAATGCATGATAAAGAGAAACAGGTTTTTCCTGCTATCTAGAACATACATGTCCTCCTCAAAGTTTTAGTAAAGCTAATAAATACGTATTTTGTGTAATAAAATCCTAAAGAATTTATTTATTCAATATTAACAAATATTACAATGTATGAAAATAATGTTTATCACAAACAATAAAAATAGATATTTATCGTTGTAGAACATCAGTCATATCCGTTTTGTTATCAGCGCTACTCAAACTTTATAGTTAATAATTTAACACTCCATACGCAATAAACAATTACATGCAGATAACATTTTTAATCACATTGTACAACCTGCTAACATCACGGTGTGTGACATATTAAGAGCAATGTAACATACGACTCTTTATCAATCGTTATCACGCTTTCATCAGGTGAGTTTCAATATTACATTAAAATAAAATTAATTATGAGTAATTAATAAATTTCAGGTTTCCTAACAATTATATTTTATACTTTTACTTGCTGTGTATCTGCATGTTCATTCAACGGATGTTTTCAGGTATGTTTCATTGGTTTTACTAAATTACCTACAAAAGTGCTCACCGCTTGACTGTTATTGTAATTAATGTATCGCTCCAGGTAAGTTATATATTTACATTTGAAGCATTAATTATATCGATAAATTACAGGTTCGATAAATTAAATCATATTACTTCCTACTGCAGTTCATTCGTTCGCTAGATATCAAAGGTAAATGTTACAATTTATACTAATACATTTTAATGATTTATTTTTAGAAATGGCTTTAATCGAAAAATCAACTCTTCCTAGAAATTATTGAACATTTTACAAGCACGCAATACTCATGATGAGAATAAAATACCAAAATCATCAACGTCATCAACGCTAATTTAAACTGATCAAGACATGTGTTGGTGACTCATCATTGAGTATTGGCAGCAAAGACATCTACGAGCGTTGCAGGAAATTGGAGCGGTACAGGATACTAGTCAAGCAGTTAAGGAAACCGGCTGTAGGAGGGTTCTTCGCAATCAAGGACACAGTCGAGGGAGGATTGACTACAGCCTTTAAATCCAGGGTGAGCACTGGTATTATAATTAATTTAGGGCTAGGACATTAGGGACATTTTTAATGATAGTTTTAAGTCATTTGCAGTTAGGATTAGGGAAATTTTAGCATTTATAATAATATTTTAAAAGTTAATTTAGAATTTCTGCAGAATTCATTAAACCATCTTTAAATGTGATGATGATAATTTAATGTATAGGAATTTGGTTTTACAACCAAAATTTTAATATTTTAAGATATTATCTAGAAATAAAATTAAAAAATTTAATATCATAGTGATTACTGATGGAGCGATTGCTTCAATTTGAAGAACAGGATAGTGGTTGGGCTATCAAAAATTATTTCGTTAACTGTAAACGTAAACAGCATAACAGTAATAAGGGCATCGTACTTTACACCTTTACCACCTCAAATAAAAATAAGAGTGCGTCATTAACGTAAAAAACAATGATGAAGCCTGTTTCGGGTGAGCTTTAGCATCAGCTCTCTTTCCCACTCCTAACAACTGTGATCGTGTATCACCCTATCCCTATTATGCCGAAATCCTAAATTTTGAAGATATCAGTTTCCCATGACATTAACCAAACCCTCAATTTTTAAATAAAATCTAATTTATCCATAAACGTGTATCCTTATTAAACAGATGCAGCTAAATATAAAGCAGTACATCTTGATTATGATGCAATGTTGATGAGAACGTTCACTTTTAAGATCAGAGATAAAATGCAAACTGAAATAATTGTTTCACGGATTGAACTTGAATGCAATAAAGTCATGATGAATCTATACAATTATTTCTCATGATAAACCATTACTAGCTATCTAGTAGGTTCTTACGATATGAAACGTAAATAAGTGTATATAAGCGTAAACTATTTAAGTCTGACGTAAGTATTAATAGAGTTTTCAGTTGGTTCAGTAATCAAATCCGTAGCGCATAAGATGCCAAATTGCCTAGTGTATAGAATATGTAATTAGATTTATACAATTAATTATACATGAATTTTATTATTGATTTTAAAGATAACAAAACGACTTAATGTTGATTAAGAAAAAACGTTATGTATTAATATCCACAATAGATTAAACGAATTGATAAAGACTTTCGAGTCTATGGAGATATAAAGATATTGAGTTACGTTAATTACTGCTTTGAAATCAAAGTAATTATCAGTTTTGAATTAATTACTGAAAACAGACAGAAATGTTAATCTAATCATCAATGATGCTATTGATTCCATTTATTAATAATAATTAATACGTAAGAATTATTAATTAAATATTAGATTAACGATTCAAAGCAGTCAGATAAATTATATTTATATAATATTTAACCGACGTCATAAGTGTATGACGAGTAAGCTTTTCAGGTTTAAAGATAGAGTCGATATTAGAAAAGAAGGTATACGATAATATGTAATACGTGGTAACATTCGTACAAATGTATGTAAGGATAAATTTTACAAGATTGAAATCATATAAGATTAATAATATATATGTGAACGTTTGCAAAATAATCTAAAATTAATTCACACAAGAACAGTCTTTTACTGATAAATGATATTAAAGCTAATTACATATATTCAGTTAAAATAGAATCATATCATCATATGTTTTACAGTCTGAAATTCATCATATGATTATAAATTTAGACTGAGCAAATGTTACGGATTTAATAATCGTATAAAGTAACGTAAAATAACATATAGATGATAAGATAAGAAGTTTAAACAGCAATTACAATAATTACATGATAATGAATACGATCCACTTTGAAAAGTCATTCAAACTGGTTTTACAGATTTTTATCAAGCTAATGGTAATGTGATAATGAATATAAGTCAATGTTTACCGCGTTGAAATGATCAATGAGCAGTATTAGAATTAATAATTAACGAACTGTCACGGTGTTGAATGTTATGTCATAATAAAGTTAAAGAGGTATAACTGAATGTCATACATTAAACAATTTAAATATATATATATATATTGATAGAAATATATCCGATATATATACAATATATGTATAATTATATAATTAATAAAGTTTGTGACGGATATTTCCTATATTATGTTGAAATTAATTATTCAATGTTAAAATAAACTGTAAATTTCAAAACCAAATGTTAGAAATCATAGAATCAAATTGTCACCATGTTGAGCGGTAGTATGAAATTATCATGTCCAGCCGAATCACAGCAGAAAATATATGAATGCTATTTTAGACATTTCTAAAACATTAACGTGCGATTTCACCATAGCTTTATGCAAACTGGTTTAATGATGATTTGCATTAAATTATTTTATATATATATATATATATATATATATATATATATATATATATATATATATATAAGCCAATTATTACATGTCCCAGCCGAATCTCCACAGCAGAGAAATATATGAATGCTATTTTAGACATTTCTAAAACATTAACGTGCGATTTCCACCATAGCTTTATGCAACTTCGGTTTAATGATGATTGCATTAAATTATTTATATATATATATATATATATATATATATATATATATATATAATATATAAATATGGACACAGAAAATATAATGCTATTTAGATTTCTAAAACATTAATGATTTACATGCTTTATAACTTGGTTTAATGATGATTGCATTAAATTATTTTATATATATATATATATATATATATATATATATATATATATATATATATATATATATATAAAATAAATTTAATGCAATCATCATTAAACTAAGTTATAAAGCTATGGTGAAATAATTAATGTTTTAGAAATGTCTAAAATAGCATTCCCATATATTTCTCTGCTGTGGAGATTCGGCTGGGACATGTAATAATTGGCTCGATACCTACCGCTCAACATAGTGACAAGTTTGACGATTCTATGATTTCTAACATTTTCCATGGTTTTGCCGAAATTTACGTTATTTAACAGTTTGTATAAGTTTTTTCAAAAGAGTTAGTGGATTCTGAAAGCAACCTTGTATTCAAGTCTATATATGGTTTTAGCCAACGTGATTGGTTGAAGCTAATCGAGCGATGAACTTTCTCAAGCACAAGGCCTGGTTGAAAGCATTGCTTGAAATTGCGGTAATGAATGACATACTTAGTCTTAGAGTACAGCGTTACGAGCAGTTTCCTATTTTTACCACCAGGCGGAGTACCGTAAATTCAATTGCCCCTAGCTAAGCCACTTGAAATCATCCCGCGGCAAACATTGAGCTTGAGCCCATCTATACAAATTACCCATATCTGTGTAAATAATACAAGAGGATGGTTTTCTGGGATCGTATTCATTCATGTACTTATTGTTCGCTTTGCTGTACTTAGTCAAACATTGCGTTATCCCTCCTCTTATACTCTTTTCCACGAACAATAACATATCAACATCCGTGAGCAGCTCCAGTCTAACTTTAATATAATTTAACATACACTGCCAGGTGTATCCGGGAGCGGTGTAAAAGAATTGTGCGTTGTTATGCACTTATTTCAGAAATTTGTGCATACGTCAGCAAGTAGAAGTACACCACATGTCAGATAAACTTCGCTGTAATGACCTAATTTTTGAAAGTGAAACTTTTGCCAAACGTTCTGAGCATGCGCATAATCATTATCTGTGATATGTGATTGCCTCAACTTGCTGTAAAATTTATCCTTATCAGGAATACAGGTTTTGTTAAATTTAGCCCACGTATCTACATACTCATACGGATACACCCCCTTTTTAGTTAATAACTGCAGCTGCTCATCATTGAAATGACTCAGCGTACTGCGTAAAACTTTGAAATCGTTAAATGATAGATAGGAGGATAATTTATCTAGGGACTCGCTCATGAAGCGGTATGAATCTACAAATCAAAATTTAACTATGGAATGAATGTCTCTTACTTTAATATCATTATCTAACAAGGGATGTTCGAAACTATGACAGTGGGTGGATGCATTATATTCCAGCACTTGTACGTTGCTTAACGTTTCCATAGGTATGCGATTTTCAAAATGCTACTGTAGACTACTAGCAATTTCTATCAGGTCATTGCTATACCAATTAATACACTCCTCGCCCCTCAGCAACCGAAATTTTGATAAGCAATCGTTAAACGTGCAGTGGAGATAATATGTTGCATACGTTATGTTTCTTATACTTAACGGTATTCCGCGTTTCGTTATCTTTGAAATCCTGCACTAAACATTCCAAGTCGCAATATGAAATAAATGGCGCAGTCTGCTTGATCTCATAGTTCTTAAAATACACATTCTAACCTGGCTTTGGCATCTCTATCCTACATCTATTTACCAACTTACAATCTAACTCGTGATTACTTAGCTTAATTTGAGAACTGGAATAGTGGAGGCATCTATCGCATAGATATAATTTATCTTTATTTTTCGTTAACTGTGAACCTACTAATGCTGATAAATTTTTGATCCAGCAGAAATGAAATTTAACTACTTCATCATGATCTTTAGTTGTTCCAAGTCTCGAAACGTCATCAATCATCATATATTTCACTTTCAATTTCATCATTCTGCTGGATCATTAATAAATTAACGTGTTGCTGCTTCTTATCATTACATAAATAAACAGGTACTGCTTTATATTTAGCTGCATCTGTTGTAATAAGGAATGATGCACGTTTATGGATAAATTCAGATTTTATTTAAAAAATTGAGTGGTTTGGTTTAATGTCATGGGAAACTCGATATCTTCAAAATTTAGGATTTCGGCATAATAGGGACAGGATGATACACGATCAGAGTTGTTAGGAGAGGGAAACAGAGCTGATGCTAAAGCCCACCCGAAACAGGTTTCATCATTGTTTTTTACGTTAATGACGCACTCCTTATTTTTATTTGAGGGGGTAAAGGAATAAAGGATGATGCCCTTATTAGAGTTATACTGTTTACGTTTACAGTTAACGAAATAATTTTTGATAGATCCCAACCACTATCCCGTTCTTCAAATTGAAGCAATCGCTCAATCGAGTAATCCACGCTATGACTATTGAGTAATTTTTTTGAATTTTTATTTCCTAGATAATATCTTAAAGTATTTCAAGTTTTGGTGGTAAAACCAAATTCCCTATACATTAAATTATCATCATCACCATTTAAAGATGGTTTAATGAATTCGGCAGAGAATTCTAAATTAACTTTTTAAGTATTATTATAAATGCTAAAAATTTCCCTAATCCTAACTGCAAATGACTTAAAACTATCATTAAAAAATGTCCCTAATGTCCTACGCCCTAAATTAATTATAATACCAGTGCTCACCCTGGATTTAAAGGCTGTAGTCAAATCCCTCCGCTCGACTGTGTCCTTGATTGCGAAGAACCCTCCTACAGCCGGTTTCCTTAACTGCTTGACTAGTATCCTATACCGCTCCAACTTCCCTGCAACGCTCGCTAGATGTCTTTTGCTGCCAATACTCAATGATGGGTAACCAACACATGTCTTGATCAGCTTTAAATTAGCGTTGATGACGTTGATGATTTTGGTAATTTTATTCTCATCATGAGTATTGACGTGCTTGTAAAAATGTTCAATAATTTCTATGGAAGAGTTGATTTTTTCGATTAAAGCCATTTCTAAAAATAAATCATTAAAATGTATTAGTATAAATTGTGAACATTGTACCTTTGATATCTAGCGAACGAATGAACTGCAGTAGGAAGTAATATGATTTAATTTATAGAACCTGTAATTTATCGATATAATTAATGCTCCAAATGTAAATATATAACTTACCTGGAGCGATACAATTAATTACAATAACAGTCAAGCGGTGAGCACTTTTGTAGGTAATTTAGTAAAACCAATGAAACATACCTGAAAACATCCGTTGAATGAAGCATAGCAGATACACAGCAAGTAAAAGTATAAAAATAGTAATTGTTAGGAAACCTGAAATTTATTAATACTCATAATTAATTTTATTTTAATGTAATTTTGAAACTCACCTGATGAAAGCGTGATAACGATTGATAAAGAGTCGTATGTTACATTGCTCTTATATGTCACACACCGGATGTTGCAGGTTGTACATGTGGATCCAAAAATGTTATCTGCTGTAATTGTTTATTGCGTATGGAGTGTTAAATTATTACTATAAAGTTTGAGTAGCGCTGATAACAAAACGGATATGACTGATGTTCTACAACGATAAATATCTATTTTTATTGTTTTGTGAAAACATTATTTTCATACATTGTAATATTTGTTAATATTGGAATAAATAAATTCTTTAGGATTTTATTACACAAAATACGTATTTATTAGCTTTACTAAAACTTTGAGGAGGACATGTCTATGGCTTCTAGATAGCAGGAAATAACCTGTTTCCTGCTTTACTCATGCATTGTTACACATATATTAATCACTCAGGATGTTATTTGTAGATAAACCTTACATTGAAATTTTTCAATGTAAATTGAATGTTTATTTAATGTTTTAACATTGAGTAAAAAGTCATTACTACCCATTACTCAATGGTTTTAGTATTAATTATTACAGAATATAATGCAATTACATACAGCATCATATGATAATGATTTCTAGATTTAACTGATAGTTGTAATTAGCGTTAATATATTTAATTAACATGCATTAAATATGTATCAGTAAATGCATTGCTTCTTGTATTAATTATTTTAGAGACACATAAATTGCGCTTCCCTTGTTACTCCGAATGCAGTCCTCACTCTGTCATCAACCATAATTGAAAAGCTGCTCTTTCACTCATTCTCGTGACGTCATTTTATATAAATTACTCAAGATGTTATTTCTAGATAAACTTTATATTGAAATTTAAAGTTTATTTCCAAATACATAACATAACAGCCTTTTTTCTAATTTATAAATAACATTATCTTCTATTTATTACTAAAACCATTAATTACGAAACTAATATAATACTATATACTAATATATATATATATATATATATATATATATATATATATATATATATATATATATATATATATATATATATATATATATATATATAGAATCTCCACAGCACAGAAATATATGGGAATGCTATTTTAGACATTTCTAAAACATTAACGTGCGATTTCCACCATAGCTTTATGCAACTTCGGTTTAATGATGATTGCATTAAATTATTTTATATATATATATATATATATATATATATATATATATATATATATATATATATATGGATTCCGATATCCTGGTGTACGAGATGAAATGTGCGGATGCATACGATCTTATACGCAACAACGTTTCGCGTTTCGACACTTCCGATTTTCCTGCAGACAACCCCTATAACATTCCAAGATGCAAAGTAATTGGCTTGATGAAAGGTGAAGTGAGTGGAAGAATAATTAATGAATGTGTGGCTTTGGCATCTAAAATGTATAGCTTTAGACTTAAGGATTATGAGGTAAGGAAGTTGAAAGGTGTTAGGGATTATGTTGTAAGAGATAGGATTAGTCTTCACGATTATTTAAAATGCATAAGATGCGGGGATGTTACAAGTGTCTCTCAAAACATTATTATATCGAAAAGCCACCATGTGTATAGTATAGAACAGCGCAAAGTCGCTCTTTACAATCGCGATGACAAGGGGGGTTTGCTGCCTAATGGTATCGATACACTGCCTTGGGGACATTGCCATATCCCCGCTACTATGGATTTAGGTTAAGTAATTAGATATTATTATTACATTTTAGATTAAGAAATTGTTTATTATTGTTATTAGCTATTATCATTGTCATCATTATCGTTATTATTATGTTATAGGTTAAGAAAATTATATTATCGTTATTATTATTATTATGTTATAGGCCAAGGTAGACTAAAAAATTATTTATTACTATAACATCATTATAGTTATTGTTATGTTATAGGTTAAGAAAATTATGTTATTGTTATTATTTATTAGTATGTTATAAACTAAGGAATTTATTATTATTTTTATATCAGAAGATGTATAAAGATATACATATGTTATATGACAAATTATTTATTATACGAATATATTATATATATATATATATATATATATATATATATATATATATATATATATATATATATATATATATATATATATATATATATATATATATATATATATATATATATATATATATATATATATATATGTTATCAAAATCTGTTTTATTAATGATAATCCATGAATCATGTGTTTTGTCACACCGAGCCATCGAACATATAGCTAGTTCCCCTTATGCCTTAACACCTTCTCAACGAGAAATATATCCGGATGAGCTGTTTTCTGTAGTTCTTCAGCGTAAAATTGATCTAGTATCGGGTTAGCTTGAAGATCCTCCAGTAAACATGTAACTGGATTACCAACCTTCACCTTAGCGATCTTACACGGTTCGGTGGAAAAATTTGCAAATACTGATTTATATTTAGAGATCGGAGCGTAATCACCAACTTTAAATTTTGCTGTCCCCATTACCTTAATATTATGAAACATAGGTAAATATGTTGATCTTTAGGCTTCATTCTAATCGTGGAATGCGCTTTATTATTATATTTAAATGTAACTTCTTGCAACACATCTAGCCACTTGTATTTACCTGTAAAGTTGAATTTCTTGTATAACGCATTTTTCAACGTTCTTATAACCCTTTAAACAATGGCTACCTTTTTAACACTATACGTTGAGTAATGATGTAATGCATAACTCTTCATGAACCCTTCAAAATGTTTATTATAGAATTCACATCCCTGATCCGATTGTAAGTTTTCCGTAGCTCTACCCTCCTTCAAAATAGAAGTCATCGCTCGACAAACTTCGTTGGCATTCTTCAACTTTAGAGGGCGTGTCTATAGATATTTAGAATAGCACTGTTAGAATACACTTATGATTGCGGTTCTCTTCAGTATACGGAATTAATTCGGCTAAATCCGTCTGCCAGTGTACATCTCGATGCTTGACGGTGGTTCGTTTCCTCGCGAAATTCTTCCGCGCAGGCTTATGCAATTCTTCCACAACCGCCAACTTTAAAGACATTACTACTAGTGTAACTCGTTCTCAGTGTTATAAATATCCCTGCTGAGGATGTTTATATCGCCATATATACGATTAATTTTCTCCTCAAATTTACGATCGCGGTCAGACAATATTTTGCAATCGATAAATCTATATCACTCTTTAGAAATTTCTTACACTTATCAACATATTTTTTGGTGACTACATCCGCATCTACCATTGAATCGATAACGTTGCAGACTCTTCTACCTTGCGCATCGTAATTACCATCTTCGGTCAATTTTAGATTCGCCACATCTACGTATCCCCTAATTGCAACATCATCTTCTAGGATGGGTTCAGAGACATTGCAAAGTCTTTTACCTTGCATGTCGTAATTATCATCCCAGTTTAATTTGATATTTGCAGCTGCATGGTTTAAATGCGCTAGTGAATGTCTACCAAACTTATCGATGGACATTATTATGCAATTATACCTTCTCGGAGCTCTTCTTCGATACTAATGATTTCGTTATCATAACCAGTATGACCTGCTGCTTTCGAAGCATTCAACAGTGAGCCGTTCAACAAGTTCGCGAGGAGTATTGCAGTATACATACTACTTCACTCTATTCGACAAATTCTTCATGATGTCGCGACCGAAACGTTTCGTGCTGATTTGCTGCTTAATAACCTTACGGTATTTAGACAACTTGGTGCCCATAATTGCTCCGTGAGGGTAGTGATTCCTCTTATATGCGTTAGTTTTAGCTAGAACATTAACGTAGGCTGCCTCATCCCTCAACGTAAACTTCTTCGGCTGTTTTAATATAAGCAGCTCGTGTAGTCCGGAAGTGCCTTCATATACCTCATCCTTTATAATTAGATTAGGTCCTTCTATATACACCGGAGTATCTCCGATTGCCCATTTATCTAAATTTGCATCACAATGAAGACCGTATATATTATCAATTTGTTCTTGGTTCCCGCGGATCAGTAATTCTACATAGTGGCGAGGTAGAGGATCATATTGCTCTAAGAATTCATCGGAATGCCTGCGTCATCGAGTAATCGCGTTAAATTAGTTGACTCCACCTGCTCTTGCCCCTCTTCAACAGGATCGGTTTCAGCAATAACGTCCGCTTCAATGAATGACGGCCTAAATGTAGCAGGTGCTGGTTCTACACCGGTTTCAATGAATCAAGGTTGCAACCGGAGGTTTGAACTTGAGCGAGGCAGGTGTTGACGATGCGGCAGGTAGTTGTTTGAACTCCTATTCCAGCGGTTCTACTTTAATTTCCGCGTTAACGATTTGTTTCAAAGGACCCACTATAGGTTTACATGCAATGTCCGTTAAACGATACGTTTCAAATTCAAATCCCTTCAATAATTCCAGCTTGCCTTTGATTGCATTACGAGTCTGCGTTAACTTCCGCTTAATCACCTTATCTCGAACAACCATTGAGAGCGAGCGACTGCGTCTGAATGACTATTATAAGCAGGTGATATAGCAATCAAATCCGCTTCGGTATCTGCCGTAACCAAATCTTTTACAATGCAAGCGAAATCGTATTTATTTGCGGGCACATTGATTTAAATTGGTCGAAGTTCATATCTGTACCTACATGCTCATCATATACATGCTTCAAATTTATGCAATCTTATTTAAATAACTCAAACATATTCACATTATCGCAAATCAATTGCTTAAGGATCTTCGAGTATGTTTGACAGAGACCAGAGACCACGCCTGAGTGTCGCCCTCCACTGAAATAATCGCGAATTATGTCTTGACTTCCGGCATGAGTACATCTGCCTTATGGTTGAATGCACTATACCTAATACCCCTTATCGGATTAAGTACATGCTCTAAGTATTTATACTTTGGTTGCTCAAGCGAATTTTAAGCCATGCGGTGTCTCAAATAAGCTAACCATCACATTAGCCTTCCCGCACCCGGAAGGTCCGCAAATAATTGCTCTTATTGATGTTGGAAAGAGACGACCATGGTTCCCTGCAATTTCGGATTTCAGGAAATCATGACCATGCACAGTAGTTCATAAGGCTGTTTCGTAAACTGCATCATTCAGTTTCTGATCGTATACTGACCAGTTTACATGCCGCTCGGGAGTGGAGCATTAAACACATTAATAAACAAATTACCTGTTGAGCTGCATATTCCGGGTTATCGATATTGCAAACCAGGAACCAAGCTACAGAAACGTTTAGCTTGGGGCGATCCAGGTATAAATCATCTAGACGAAGCTTGCAAACAACTCGATATCGCATATAATTATTCTAACGATTTAATAAGCCGTCATCAACCAGACAGGTTGCTTCGAGATCAAGCCTGAAATCGTGTACGCTCGAAGGATTCAAGTTTTGGTGAGAAAGCAGCAGCCTTTGCCGTAGCGAACGCCATGAAGCTTAAAATCACCTTAGGTATGGGCGCTAAGAAGGAGAAGAAGACGAGGAGGTGCTCGTTTAGTGGTGAAGTTTTGAAACCTATTCGGAAATCTGTCAAAAGTCTGGTCAAAGATGATAATATGAAGAAACTTATTGATGTCAGCCGCTAAGATGGCTGTTAAGATTGCCGTCGGGAAGAAAATTTGAAATTACCTAAAATCATTCCGATACCTAAAACTGGCGGCTTTCTCCCATTCCTAATACCTCTATTCGCCGGTCTCTCAGCTGCAGGTGCTCTCTCAGTTGGTGCTGGCGGTATAGCTAAAGCTATCAACGATGCTTCGGCGGCGAAGAATCAATTGGAGGAGGCTCAACGCCATGACCAAACAATGGAGGCGGTAGCTCTAAGGAGTGGCAAAGGACTGTATCCGCATCCTCATAAGAAGGGACGTGCTTTATACTTGAAACCATATCCAAAAAACTTATAATCTTGCCTCGGAGAGCATTAAACTATTCCGATCTGAATAAGTACGCCATTCTTTAGAGGCGTATTTATGCGTGATGATTTACCCCATAAACCGCATCTTAATAAGTGTGCTACCGTAAACCTTGACGATTTTACAGGAAGAGGTACTTATTGGGTTGCTTTCAAGAAACGAGGTCATGATGTCATCTACTATAGTAGCTTCGGAGGTTTAGCGCCACCATTTAAAATAATTAGATATTTAAGAGATTGTAAAATTAGATATAATTATGTCAATGAACAAAATTATAATACATTTATATGCGTACATTTATATCTAGATTTTCTATATAATAAATAGCTTGAAATATTATTTGTTTATTTGTGGTCATGTCTCAAACGTTCACATTGACGGGTAAGGGAAACGTGCTCAGTGCATCGTATTTTTCGTCAATCAAACTTAATCCTAATTATCTGTGTGGATTAGGATCGTTAGGATTTTAGGGTTGCAATTCTATACGAAATATTCATGAGGGTAACAACAAGTTTCACTATATTACTAAAACTGGCGAACATAAAGAAATTACGTTTCTGAGTGGTGTATATGAAATTATGGAAATTAACAAATTTCTACAGCGTAAGATTAACCCGCATAACACGATCGACTTTATATTAAGAGTAGACAATAATACGCTAAAATCTGTCCATAACGCAGACTTTAGAAAGGAAGATTCTGTTGGTCGCATGCTCGGCTTCTGACTTAACGTCTACAGAGCAGGCCGCACCCACGAATCTGATTTGGATGGTCAAATAATTCACGCTAAAAATATACATGTGGAGTGTAACTTTACCGGAGACGCATACATGAACAGTGAGCAGCCGCATACAATCTTCGAGTTTGACGTACACGTTGAACCAGGTTATAAATTAATCAAGGAGCCGGCTACAGTTATCTATTTACCTGTGCTTACACGACGTATAGATAACATAACCTTGAAATTGTTTGATCAAGAGCGTCAATTAGTGGACTTTGGTAACGAGAAAGTAACTATTAGATTGGAACTGAATAAGTATGAGTCTTAAGAGTTTCGGCACATCGGCAGTGTGTCTCTACCTATCGTTAACCGAAGACGACGTTCTGTTTCTATGATATATCGGCTATAAAGTATTAAGACGACATGGAAGAAGCGCTGAAAGGTTTATTCACAGGGGTGAGGTACAAAGATATGATCGTGGAATGCGTTCGTCGAACTTATCATCCGTACACAACAAACGCATACGGCAACTCCGATGAGATTAATCTGGTTGTGCAAAAATCCGATCTCATTACAGCTACTTACGATAGTGTTATATATTTAGAAGGTACTTTAACCCCTAATAAAGCAAACAAAGCGTATAATATCACAAATAGTGCACCTCTCTCCCTCTTCGATGAGATTCGATTCATGTTAGGCGACCAAGTGCTTAAAACCGTACGTTTACCTGGTTTTAACAGCGCCATTATAGGATATTGTTCATATACTGCAGATTAAAGTATTTTACCGCATGCAGGATGGAGTCCGCAAAACAAGTCTCTTCAACTGTTAAACAGCACCAAGACCGCCTTCTGCGCTTCAATACCGCTCATGCATGTGTTGCGATTTGCGGCGGGTTATACGAAGCCTCTAGTCAATATACGTCAAGAGCTGGTATTGGTTCGATCCAAGACCGATGTCGACTGCTACTGCGGTGAAACGGATGCTAAGAACTTGACGAAGGTTACGTGGAAAGTTCCGTATCTAATTCCGAATGATGCTATGAAGCTGTCTATCTATCAGAAGATTTATAAAGTTTTACCGTTACAAATTGCGTTTCACGCTTGAGATATTTACATATATTCGGACTTACCCGCATCATCGTCAATGGTTTGGGCGGTGAAGAGCAGTACTGGATTTCAACGTCCTCAATGGCTACTGGTTGCTTTCTATACGAAGAAGCGAAATATTATGGAAGAGAGTGCAGCAAAATTCGATCACTTATATATCTCGAATATAAAACCAAATATTAATAATGGAGGCATCCGTATGAGCAGCAAAATTTCGTCTTCGCTGATAACAAATACGTGGATGCTTTACGAAGAATATTTAAACTTTCGAAACCAATATTATACTTCGCCACAAGGTTCTATGCCAAGTTACGAACAATTTAAGATTCAACCGATATTTATAATTAACTGTACTTGCCAAAACGAGAGTATTCATAATGTAGTTACTGATTTGAAATTAGAAGTTGAAGCATCTTCAGTCTTTGGCGCCAATACATCGGCATACTGTGTTATATCGCACGATGTATTAATTGCCACAAACAATAACATATCAACATCGGTGAGCAGCTCCAGTCTAACTTTAGTATAATTTAACATACACTGCCAGGTGTATCCGGGAGCGGTGTAAAAGAATGCCGGATCTAACTTGTGCGTTGTTATGCACTTATTTCTGAAATTT
The DNA here is from genome assembly GCA_036346205.1 of Vesta saturnalis. Taxonomy (NCBI): domain Eukaryota; kingdom Metazoa; phylum Arthropoda; class Insecta; order Coleoptera; family Lampyridae; genus Vesta; species Vesta saturnalis. Next base: position 212,493 of record JARFJB010000015.1, on the reverse strand, counting down.
GTGAATACACCACATATCAGATAAACATCGCTATGTTGACCTAAATTTTGAGTTTGAAGCTTCTGCCAAAAGTTCTGAGCATGCGCATAATCATTATCCTTTTTTTATAATATTTTGCAGTTGTTTCGATTTTTCCCGAAATTTTTAAATATAACCATACTATTAGATTGCCATAGTCAGAAAGTATCTTAAGTTTGTAAAATATGAGTAAAAAACGCTGTTATATATCTTTATTAGTTAACCTTTATGTTTACAGTATGTTACCTTTCACATTCTCAAGTACTATTTCTTATAACTTTTCTTCGAGCTATGTTGTTTAAACTTCTGTTTAGCGACACAATCATGCTACTCAATTTTTGTATAAAATAACAGTTTACACCATAAACGCGCAATCTAGGTACCGTGGTACCTATAAACATTTGTAAATATGGTAACTAGTAGTGAAACAAGAAAAAAACTAATACAAAAAAAATATATTGCTCTAAAGAATAGTGTGTTACATAAAAGGACGATTTACAAATTACAATCACAACATTTTGTTATTGTTACACAATGTTCCTTACAGATAGATCGTTTACATATTTCTAAACATTTTCGGGTCTTCCTTTGAACTCATGATGTTGATTTACAAAAGTAGAAGACGGGAACTATCCCCTTCACTTTTTACGTCACAATGGGGAACATTCCCCTCCTCTTTTTTTACTCACCTACGTGGGAGGCGTATATTTGGAGGGTGGGGTTGGCTTCCTTTCGGAGGCCTTTTTCAACCCTTGGGCGGAGTTGAACTCCTAATTAAGGTCCTTTTGGCAATATCAAGAGCCTTTTTGGCCCTATATCCTTGAAGGTTAAGTAATTGCATGTACATGCAGTGTTCTATTGGAGGGTGTAAGGTTAGACCACGACCAGCTTTTAGCTGATTGGTCGTGCGTGCACCCACCTCTGGCTTCTGATTGGTCCTTAGCCCACCACTCAGCCACAGTGCTCCGATCAGAGGACTCAATTTCTGCATTCTGATTGGTTATGGCGGGAAATTTGAATTTGTGTTCTAATAAGGGGCCCTAATGGTAATTTTTAAGACATGTGTAGATCTTCGAAATTTGTTCTCTGGCCTTCGCCCCTGTAGCCACCTTCTGGTTGGAAATGGTATGGGGCCCTAACCTTATAAGACAAATGCAGAAACTAGCACTTGGGGCTAGGCCCGTCTCGTGGCCTCCTTGGCGGGAAATTTAAAGTAATGGACCCTAGCCTCGTAAGGCAGTTATGAGAACTTGTGTTAGCTTGTCTTGGCCCCCTTCGAGTTAATATTAATTTTTAGCGCAATCTAGTTGTGTATTCTTAAACTAACGAGTGTTTTCTGTAATAGAAGTTCATCATGCACACCTCTCTTAACTCTTCATTAAAAAGCTAAACTACTAAAAACGCTTTTATTTATCACAGTGGAATGGTTGCAAAACAAGTATTATACAGTGACTGGAATATCTCATCATTTATAGCTAAACATGTAGTGAAAAACTATTTACAGAATCAAGCATTGGTAAATCATTTGTCATTCTAAAATGCAAGAACATTATCGTAAAGTCCACACACATTCGAACGGTAATCCTGCAGTGTTGTTTTGTTGTAGCAGAACTATCTAGAATTTTTCTCTAGGAAACGTAAATGATATCCCTGCGGTGCTCATCAAAAGGAGTCAAAGTATTCCCCGTAACGATTCTCGTCAATTTAGATAGTGGTCCAATACTGATCTGGTTTGTTTGAAGGATCCGTGTTTACAACAATTGTACACGGTCTAAGTGCGTGCCTGGACAGATCAGTAGATGCACATACAAGTTGGATCACGTTCTTGCGGCTAGGGACCGATTTCAAGCATCTCAATACTTGTACCGCATACATCTTTGGAATTGGTACGTGTCCGGTTTTGCATTAGTAAGGCGTTTTCCAATGTGTACATAGGCTCAACGATGTTATGGTTTAAACAGCTATACGCCTTTGCTTTCTTTTTTAAATTTTTAAGCGGCGGACTGCCAGTCCCGCAGACGCAGACGCAGACGCAGACGCAGACGCAGACGCAGACGCAGACGCAGACGCAGACGCACACGCAGACGCAGGCGCAGACCGAGATGCAGACGCTGACACAGACACAGACACAGACACAGACACACGAACACAGACACAGACACAGACACAGACACATGCGCAGACGCAGACGCAGACGCAGACGCAGACGCAGACGCAGACGCAGACAGACGCAGACGCAGACGCAGACGCAGACGCAGACGCACACGCAGACGCAGGTGCAGGCGCAGACGAAGACGCAGACGCAGACGAAGACGCAGGCGCAGACGCTGACGCAGACGCTGACGCGGACGCGGACGCAGACGCAGACCGAGATGCAGACGCTGACACAGACACAGACACAGACACACGCACACAGACACAGACAGACACAGGCGCAGACGCAGACGCAGACGCAGCGCAGACGCGCAGACGCAGACGCAGACGCAGACGCAGACGCAGACGCAGACGCAGACGCAGACGCAGACGCAGACGCACACGCAGACGCAGGCGCAGGCGCAGACGAAGACGCAGACGCAGACGCAAACGCAGGCGCAGACGCTGACGCAGACGCTGACCGAGATGCAGACGCTGACACAGACACAGACACAGACACACGCACACAGACACAGACACAGACACAGGCGCAGACGCAGACGCAGACGCAGTCGCAGACGCAGGCGCAGGCGCAGACGAAGACGCAGATGCAGACGAAGACGCAGACGCAGACGCAGACGCTGACGCAGACGCTGACGCGGACGCGGACGCGGACGCAGACCGAGATGCAGACGCTGACACAGACACAGACACAGACACACGCACACAGATACAGACCCAGACACAGACACAGGCGCAGACACAGATGCAGACGCAGGCACAGACACACGCACACGTGCACAGGCACACACTCGCACACACACACCCACGCATTTTTGTTAATTCTTAAAAAAAATGCTCCAAAAAAATACTCATAGTTTTGATTCATAGTGCGAAATCAGTGTTTCATTTAAAGAAATATAAGACATTTTCTTATGTTGACAATATAACTTCCAACTTATAGTACATAATGATCAGGTCAGGTTTTCATTGACACTTCATTCACGTAAATCGATTACTGGTTTGAAACTCATGATATATAAATAAATTGAAAATTTTGATCTTCCAATTTTAAAATGTTTTGTATTTTATTTCCATCTTTTTTCGATTGTATCTTAAACAAATTGTTACTTTAAATAGAATTTATGTAGCGGGGAGTTACTGTTTGTGTGACCTAAACCTAAAGATAAAATGAATACTTAATCCCAAATTAAAAGTTATCCTTTTTACATCACAAAATTTGTGTATGTAAATATACGTATAATCAATCTTATTTTAAACGAAGTTTCGTCATGTAAATTGAAGTTATAGTTTACTTTCTAATACGTAGAACATTCTTTATCTTTAACGTATCCGTTTTTTTCGTAGTGGTCGATTTACATCTTATAGATGACAAAATGTACTTAATAAAAATTGTACATGAAACAACATACATGACGTGTCTGGCAATTGTAAACGGTAAGTAAACATCTCTAGAGTTATAAGTTATAAGTATCAGTTTGAGATTATTATAATCTATGTGTTCCTAACATTCGCTCAGGATCAAAGTTTCACTGATAGGTCCCTACATTTTGTTCATGTGATGATACGCTATGCTTTACCAAATTTTTTTGAAAATGTTACTCATCTTTCGCAACGTTATGTTGAAAATAGACGTAAGTGAATTAGACGTATTATAAAGAGAGGTTTAGTAAATATACTTGCAGTAAAAGCGCGTTCTTTCGTAACACATTTAACATTCCATAGAAATAGCTTGATGCAATGGATAAAATAATTGTATACAGGACGTAATCTCTCCAACAGAATGCGATTTAAACACAACAAATTATGTGGACAATAGACGCAGTCTATTTCCAATAATCAGGAGTTCTTAGTTCTTAAAAATGGACCAATGCTACATTTCTATAAGAACGTTAAAATTCGTCAAAATAACCTCATTAAATTTGTTTTTATACAAAATAATAAAGAAACAATCGTTAGGTAAATTTTGAAAGCATAAAGGTTTAGAAGTAGTCATGTTTTTTATTTTTTCGTCAAAGATGAATAGCTTCATACACAGACTGTAGCACTATATTACAAACTGTACTGGGCATGTCTCCGGTGTCTTAATGGATTATCCCTTGTGTATAAAATAAGCCGGTGTCCACTCTGCATATAGAATTCAAGTACTTCATATCATGAACAGACTATAGCAATTTAGATCTCGAATGGAGGCTGAAAAGCTATTCAAATCTGTAAATACAAATTAATTTTAGGATATACTCTGTACTTTAACTTAAAATATTAAATTTAGTTAAAAAAACAACATAATTTGCACACAGAACTGATGATAAACAGTAAACATTACTTGAGTTATTCATATACAATATTCATGATATGATTTATGTGAAACCAAAGTGATGTCATGATGTACCAGTTTTGAGTGGTCATTCACTTTTGTGAAAACGCGATTAAAACAAACTTCCTTTACTGAACTGTGAATGCACTCTACTCCTTAAATATTCAAGTAATACAGAAATCGTTGCTAGTTTTCTGTGCATCAGTAAGAAATAATAATTTAGAGGGAATGTTTGTCAAATATTTTTTGTATTTCAGGTATTCAATGTTTCATTGCTTAAAGCCAACTATATAGTATCCTGACGTCAATCAAATTTTAGCCGAGAGATTTAATGGCATATCCTTTAAACTAAAATTATTGAAGATCAACATTAAAACAAGAAAACCTTTCAGACGTGTATTGAAAAATTGAACAAAATGAAAACAAAATTTACACCTTTTTAATACTAATGTAATACCTTTTCTAGTTCCTCTATACCTATAACTAGTTTAAAATGTGGCTTAAGATATAATAGTTCTTGAACTTTTAAAATAAATTACTAATTAGTCAAGAAAATTAGACCTTTTGATGTTCAAACACTTTAAATGACAAGTTCTAACCCACAATAATTACAGCACCAGACAATACAAATTCAAACGCAAAAGATTCCCATAATTTTCTTATTTACGAACGGAAGTGGTCGTTAATGGGACATATGTTGCATTTATTCATTCCTTACTGATATTACTTTAATTCCAATTATAGAAACGTGATTTAGCATAACAACGTCACTAAGGTTACGGCTAGTTTCTTTATGAGGAAACTGCAACTGACTAGTGGGTAATTCCGGAGTACAATTTTATAGTCAAATGCTTACTTAAGCGAGATGGCTAAGATTTAAAGATCATGAAAGTATTTAAAGGGTGACGAAACCTAAAGGCTACGGCCGGCTTCGTCCTTTTGTAAAGGATATCAAACTTTAACAACAAATGTTACTAAACTATATCAACTTGCATCATGAAAGAAGGCTTGTTACGTAATTCTGAAAGTTCCATCGTATTTCCCATTCTTTATCTTTATCTTTATTTGCTTATTTTTACACATATTTCAAAGCAATTGTGTTTCATGCTATTTACAGTTCACCTTTTCTTACTTAGCCTACCCTCTGTTCTTCCCTCTTGTCTCCTATCCCCTTAACTGTCTTTCTCTTTTCCATCTTTCTTCCATCCAATCCTCTCCCCTTCCTTTTTTCTCTAGTATCTCTTCTGCCGTCCTCTCCTTTTCCTTTAACACCCTGCATTCTTTCAGCATCTTCTATCTCCGTCCCTTCACCAGTATTTGTTTTCCCTCTCTTCGTTTCCACATCTAATCTTGGTATCATTTTCTTTCTTTCTCTTCTCCCTTCCCTATTGAAATATCCCGGTATCCCTTCTCCCTTAACGTTCCTATAGTTTACATTATATTTTCCTTCTTTCACCTTCGCACATTTTTCCTGCTTTGCACACCCCTTTTCTGGTTTCTTGCCCATATTTTATTCTTCCTTCTTCTATTTCTTTCCAGCATTCTTGTAATATTTTGCACTCCTTTCTTCTACTCATTTACCCCTCGTACTTTATTGCTCTGTTTCCCGCCTCCGCCCTTATTTTTTCTTCTTGTACCTCCTCTCTAATAATATATCCCGACGTTTTACTTTCCACTCCCTGTGCCCACTTTCAGTATTTTTCTTGCAGTCACTGTATCTCTTTATATTCTTTCCACCCCCACACTTCCTCCCCGTACAACACCACAGTTTTTATTTGTTTCTCAAATAATAGTTTCCTTTTCCTTATGTCCATTCCAGTCTCTCCCCTACACTGCACGCTTGCCCTATTAATTTGTTCCCTTTTCTTACACGTTCTTTTATTTGTTGTCTTGCCTCCTAGTGTATCCCAAGTATGTGAATTCCTTTACCTGATGTATCTCCTGTTTCCTCCATTTCCAGCCCTCCTTTTTCCTTTTGCCTCCCCCTCTTCTAAATACCATTACCTTAGTTTTGTTCCCGTTTACTTCCAGATCTTTTCCTTTCAAATATCTGTTCATCGTTTTTAACATCCCCTTCATTCCTTTTTCTTCCTTTGCTATTAGCACTGTCATCTGCGGATGGCAGCGACCACACTTTATTGTTTCCCACCACCAGGTCTCTTTCTTGTTGCCTCCTTAAAGTCTCCTCCAGGTCTCCTGTGTATGCTTTTGTTCAGTGGGCATCCTTGCCTCAGTCTCTTCCTTGCTACAAATCCTTTACTTAGCTCCCCATTCATTCTCACCCTGTTCTTCATTTCTTCGTATGTTTCTTCCATCCTTTCGATTAGCCTTTCGTTTATCTTTTTTTCTCAGGCACTCCCACAGCCTTTGCCTGTTCTCTCTATCAAAAGCCGCAACTAGGTCTACGAATACCGCTACCACTTTCCTCCTTTTCTTTTTCTAATTACTTGTTTGCCATGTGTTTCAAAATGTACTGATTATCTATCGTTCTTCTTCCTTTCCTGAATCCTGCCTGTCCATCTGGTAAGAAGTTATTATCTTCTGTTTCCTTGTTTAGCTTTTCCTCCTGTAGGGTCTCGTATATTTTTCTAGGCTGTGTTTAGCAAAGTGATTCCTCCATAATTCGTCACTTGCTTTTTGTCTTCTTTTTTATGTCCTTTTCTCCACCTTTCCCTTTCCCCTCTCCATACTTTGTTCATTATCTCCATCATCCTATTTGCTATATTTTATCCCCCATATATCCTCTCCTCGCCTTGTATCCCATCTTCTTCTGCAGCTTTACTTTTTTTTTACCTTCTGTATTGTCTCTATTACTTCCTCTTCTTTTTATTTGTTCTCCTTCTTAACGTATTTCGTATATTTTCTTATTTTGCCTTCGTTCTCCTTCATACACTTGCTTCCCCTCCAGTAGGTTCCTGAAATATCTCTCTCGCTCATTTATTTGAATTGCCGTTTGTCTCCATCTTCCCGTCTTTTCTTTCTTTAAATATTTCCATACTTATTCTTCCGTTTTTATACCCTTAATCTGCTGTTCCTGTTCCTCTTTATTTTCTTCCTTTTTACTCTTGCATGTTTTCTTGTATTTCTTTACTGCTTCTTTATATTCTTCTTTTTCTATCCTATTTTCCTTCCACAGTCGTAGTCTTCGTCTTGCGTTCCTCTTCCTTGCATTCTCGATCCCGCCATCTAGTGCATACCGTTTCCTCCCCTTTCCATAGTGTGAACTTGGCTTTCCCCGTTGATTCCTCCGTTCCCTCTCGCTAATTTCTCCCTCACCTTCTTGCACTCATTTACCTTCCCATATTGTTTTTTCACATTTTCCTTTGTACCTCTTTATATTCTCTTCTGTTCATACCTTCTTGATTGTGAATTTTTCCTCTCTTACCATTTCGTCTCTTTCTCTCCCTTCCATTACCAGTTACAAAGGCTGGTGGTCCGATTCGACCCTCTCCCCTACCCTAAACGTCTTCACCTTTTCATCAGCCTCTGCATTCGTTATTACATGATGTATTATTCATTTTCCCCTTGCTCCTATGTGCGTATACTCCTCTCTCGTTTTTTTCTCTATTTTCATTCATTATTTCGTTCATTATACGGGCACTAATTTTATTTTTACTTTACCCCATTGTATGTTCCTTTCTACAATACATCTTCTTTGATGTCCTTTCTCTTCTCCTTTTTGTAACCATTTTCCTTTTATTCCCCTTTATCCATCCCTTTCTGTTCTTCCTTTCCGCGTGTTGCACCATCCTTGAATATTCGTTTGGCATTTCCCTGTCCCACAACTCCGTTGTTTTTCTTCCACCAGGTCTCTTTCATTCTCACCACGTCCTGCTCCTTAACGTACCCCCAGAAATCTTGATCTTTATTTTTTAATACCGCCACATTCCAGAACAATACCTTTAATTCGTTCGTATCTTCCTGTATTATTTCCCTACTTTCCCTTTGTTCCCCTTGCTGTTCTTTTCCATTTTCTTTACTAGTTTTTCCGTTCTTTGCCGCATCGTTGCCCTACTTACCCCTTTCTCCCCTCCCCTCTTCTTTTAGTTTTTTGGCCTTTGTCCCTTCTCTCTCCCCTTTCTCTGCTTAACTCCCTCGTTCTCTCATTCCATAAATATCTTTCTCCATCTATCTCCATTTTTCTGTATCCTGCGCGTACTTTTCATTCCTCCGCTCTTCTTACCGCCGCTTTGCTCCTTATTTCTTTTTGTACTCACCATCACCCTTACCCTGGGCTCCTTAATATTGGGTCTCCGATTTTCTGAGCTCGGTAAGGGCTGCCGATTACCTTTTCCTCATCCTTATTCTTCCTTCTCGCTCTCACTGTCTTCCTATCGGATTAAAAGGCCCAAATTAAAAAATAAGATGGCTGTGGTTTCTAGGGTAATAAATTCCGGACGTAAAATTCTGCCCCATTCGGATGTCCGGGAGGGCAGAGCCCAAGCGACCACGGTCATCGAAAGTATCAACTTTCTGATTCACTACTACAACATCCGCGGTATCAGGTCTAATCTTAATGCTATTCACCAATATCTTGAACAATTACAACCTGATATTTTGTTTCTATCTGAAACACAAGTCTCCTCTGAAAGCTCCGAGTCACCCGACTCCTCAACACCACCTTCACTCTAACTTTCGATATAAAGAGGGTTTCTTCCTTAGAAAATAAAAATTTGGAGGTGATTTGGTTTAAACATTTTGGTCCTAATTTTGTGAAATTCTAATGTTGCATTTATAGGTCTCCTAATGACAGTAAATTTCAAGACTTCTTCGATTACCTTAGTATGAAAGTTGACTATCTCCTGTCTCAGTTTCCATCTTGCGATATCTCAATTGTAGGCGATTTCAATGCTCATAACTCTAATTGGCTTCAGTTTTCATCTACTACAAATCCTGCTGGTCATATGCAGAAACTTTGCTATTTCATGTGATCTCACACAAATATTTCTGAACCCACAAGAATCCCTGATAACTCTAACCATATCACATCTTCTAGATCTCTTTCTTACATCAAACCCTCTTGTTTATAAAACTTCCGTTCTTTCGCCTTTAGGTCTTTCCGACCATTGTCTAATAGAAATCATTTCTACTGTACCTAATTCCACTGTTGTTGCAAAACCGATAGAACCTTGTGGTGTTTTAAGTCAGCTCGATGGAGTAATTTACGGATTTCTTTGCAATCTTTCCATGGCGTGAATATTGTTTTAAGTCGTCCCTTCTTCGGACATCGCTCTTTCAGTATCTGAAGTCATCCTCATGGGAATGAGTTATACATTCAAAAAACAGTACCGTAGGTCATTCCGTTCCCAACCCTGGTTCAATAAGGCTTTGCTGATGCAATATCTTTAAAAAATAAATATTACATTAAATGGAAATCTAATAAATCGGTCGACAGTCATGTAGAATACATTGGTGCTAGAAATATCTGCAAAAGTGTCATCACTAAAACTCCTTTAGGCAGTCGTAAATTTTGGTCTTTAGCTAAAGCCATTAGTAAAAACTTTAGAACATCTTCATTTCCCCCCCTGACATCTATTGGCGGATCGGTAGTTGCTGATTCTGTAGACAAAGCCAATGTTTGCATCAATCTCGTGTCTCAATGATTCTGGAAAAGATGTGCCCCATACCAACTCTTCCTCATACGCTATGAAACTAATTCATTTTCGGTACAAGCTCTTGGAATCGATTATCAGTAGGCTTGATCTCAATAAGGCGACTGGCCCAGACGGTATCCCAGCTATTGTCTTAAAGAAATGTTCCCCCGAACTAGTAGCAGTCCTATCTAAGCTCTATACGATCTCTATGTCTCTTGGAGAATTTCCTTTATCATGAAAGTTAGAAAATGTTCAACTTATTCCCAAAAAAGGCGATAAGACCGAACCCTCAAACTACCGACCAATTGCCATCACTTCCATTTTGTCTAAAATTATGGAAAAAGTCATTAATCAGCAACTGCTCACGTTCCTTGAAACTAACAAACTCCTTAGTGACCACCAATATGGGTTTAGGCAAAGTCGTTCAACAGGTGATCTTCTTTCATATGTGACCCATGTTTGGAACAATACAGTAGAACAGTCCTGTGAAACAGTTGTAGTCGCTTTAGATACCTCAAAGGAATTTGACCTAGTTTGGCATAAGTGTTCTCTTGTAAAACTCACCTCGTTTGGGTTAAATGATCTGCTCATCAACTGGATTTCTAGTTTCCTTGATGAAAGACGAATACGTGTCGTAGTTAGTGGCTTTTTTTCAAAAGAAGTTAGCATTAACGCGGGCGTACCACAGGGATCCTTTATAGCGCCTACACTTTTTCTGCTGTACATAAATGACCTTATTTTTTCAACAACTAACCCCATCCATTGCTTTCCTGACGATAGCACTCTTCACTATAGTTCATCTCAGTCTACTTATAGTTATAATCCACCTTCTATGTCAAATCAAGAAATTAAAGCTGAAATGGCAAATTCAATCAACAAAGACATTCATCGTATTTTCGAATGGGGAAGCAATAATCTAGCTAAATTTAATGCTAACAAAACTCAGTGTTGGCTTGTGTCCGCCAAAAAAGATTGATCATTTCCTGTTATAAGTATGAATGGCCCAGTTCTTAAGCTTTCAGACTCTATTACTCTGTTGGGCATGACTGTATCTTCAAATCTCTTATGGGTTGACCACCTTCTGTCAGCTACCAAAACAGCTGCTCGTAAAATAGGCTTTTTGTACAGATCTAAGCAGTACTTTACCTCTCGACAACTCCTTCTGCTGTATAAGGCCCAAATTCGGCCTCATCTGGAATATAATTCTCACCTTTGGGTTAGTCTCCAATACGCTCTCGATATCGTTGATCGTATTCAAAAGAGCGATTAGGCTTATAAATGACCCGTCCTTAACTTCTCACATACAGTCCCTTGAGCATAGAAGGATGGTTTCAGTTCTTTCTTTATTATCGTTATTACAACGGCTATTGTGCTGGTGAATTACATTCTTTGATACCATCTCGGCTATCTTTGCGAGAAACACTCGGTTCGCTCATTCACATCATCAGTATGCAGTACAAATCTCCACTTGTCGTACCAAACGGGCGCAATCCACATTTTCTACCGGCTTCTAAACTCTGGAATGATCTCCCTGTTCCTTTTTCCTCTCACTTATGATATGAGAAAATTTAAGGTAGCTGTTCATAGGCATCTATTGGCAATTCATTTCCCTCTATCCATCCTCCTAATGTTCCTGAGTGCTTTAGCAGGGCCAAATTTAGCCTGTTCAGGTCCACAATCATAAAAAAAATTTCCTCCCTTGTTATCGTGGTCTATGTAAATTCCTGTATCCCTCAGTTTTCTTCTTGCCATAATCCTCCCAATTCCATTTTGGATCAATCTCATTTCCTTTGTTTATCACCATCATTTTTCTAAATTCCTTTTACGTTTATTTCTCCATCATCCCTTGTAATTTTTTCTTTTGCTTCTCCCCTTTAATACGATGTTGCTCTTCCTTTTCCTTGTATCATCATCGTCCGCTTTTTTTTCTAGTTTTTCTATTTCCTCTATTAACCCTTGTTTTCCCCCTTCCATTCCTTTTCCTTTTCTTCCATTTATTCTTTCATTTCTTTAATGTTCTTCCTAATTCCTAATTAAAAGAATCCCTTAATATTTTCTTCCATCAGCTCCCTCATCCCCCGCATTAATTCCTGTATTTCCTCTATTTCTTGCTCTTCCTTCCTCGTTTCTTTCTAGTTCTTTCCTCCTGTTCCTTCTTTTTGATATCTGGTGATCTTACAATCTTTTTCCCTTTCCCAAATATTCTTTTCCTATCCACCTCCTCTTCACCCCTCCCTCTTTTATTCATTCCCTCTTTTCCTTGACTTTATATGCCTGCTCCTTCCACGTTTATTTCGCCCCCGAGTCTGACTGTAATATTACTTCCAATTGCTTATGTCTTTTTTAATTAAATTAAACCAAGCAAGCACATTCTATTAACTATCTAATTTTAATTTTAGCAAATTCGTCCATAAAGTAAATTATTAAACAAAGTTCATATGACTTTTTTTAATCGTGAGAAACTTGCGGTTTATCCGATAATCATATGCACGAATTTTTTAAAACGTGTAATCTCATCTAATTCTAAAAAATAAATGACATACCAATTTTATTTTATTAGTGATAAGTACGTACTATATTAGATATACAGTAAAGTAAAGGTTGATTTGACGAACTGTACTCGTAACATTTCTGTATGATTCTTAATGTACTGTGGAGCGTTCTGTATCCTGGCCCTTATTTAGAGCTCCCCACACAAAAGAATCGCAAATATTTAAATCTGTGAAATGCCCATTTTGAATAGTTCTGCCTATCGATTTGTTAAACTGCACACGAATGGTCGAACGTCAATGTAAATGGTAATGCTACATCGTGTAGAAACCAAATATCGCGTCCAAGATCTAACGGCAAGTGTTCCAATAAATTGGGTCAGGTCAGGTATTTATTAGGAAGTCTAAATAATACTTATTTTCATTTAGTGAATAAGGCCATAAATCCGATTATCCTTCCCGTTCATTCTAAATCTGTTGAATTGATTAATGAATGATTTTAATTTCCATGTTATGTTTTTGACATAATACATATGTGCATTAACGTGCAGTCCGATTAGCAGTGATCGTGCAAATTTTTTCCGTTTCACTTTTCAATGTTAGAAAAAGTTTTGAATTGGGACGTGACGATTGGAAATTTTTACATCTAACTTCTGCACAATTTTCAAATATCTACAACCAAACATACCGTTTCCTTAGCTAATGCATTTAATTATTACCGAAATTTAACTGCTAAATACTAGCTACAGAACGACAATTTTAGACACTTGATAAATTAAATTTGATAAAAATAACTACGTGTTAAAAGTACACTTACTTGTACTAATAAATATCATATCGTCATTTTTTTAGAATACAGACTGCTGATTGCATTTGTGGTGTAGTAATCTTTAGCCTTCAACATTGTAAGGTTTTATAATAAGCAATACATTTAATTTGTATGGACTATTACTGTATAATATTACTTGCTTTATTAAATGTTTGTTTAAGTTCTAGTATATTATTAAATTTGTATGTAATTTCAGTTAAATAGTTTAAATTTATGTTTTAGTGACACAAATTATAAAAGTAAAATTTAAGTCTTTAGCACACAAATGAATAATACAACTGAAGTATAATATTCTTAAAAATATTTCACCGTAATTTATAACTGTTATTTCATTTTAGTTTATATAAAAGAACTGTGAGACATTTTTTAGTTTGAAATTAAACTGAACATTGTCATCTTTGAATAAATTATTTGTTCTACGTATTCATAATATGATGCTATTGTATCATAAATGTATTGTAAACACCTTTTCAGCAATAATTTTAAAATTGAGACATCAAAATCAAATGTGTATAATTCATTAAATTACATATTGTAATAGAAATAAAGTTAATAAACTCAAAAATAATGATGGATGACTATTGTCATCCACGCGATCAATGTGTTAATTACCACAATGCTCAAGGTTAAAAATGATATGTCCAGATTTATTTTGTATCTAAACCGTAACAGATATCATCAATTAAAAAGTAACAAAAGAAATTACTATTGAATGTCTCTCTTTCTGAAACTATTTTTTGAGAGTTATTTGCCTTAATATTAAAAAGTTTGTGACTGGTTTATGCCGGGTTACCCGTGTTTCGTACACTAATGGTACACTGATAATAACTCATATATCTGAAAACATGACCTCATCTGTAAGGAGTACAATACCGAATACTATCCAAATCAATCCAAGCGTTCTGTCGTTATGAATAAAATAACTTTTTCTTGAAAGATATTTGAAGAAGAATACTAGCTAAGCCAAAGGTAATTGCATGTAGGTAAGTTTCGTTAAATCGTCTTATTTTCGAACCAGGAGTATGTGGTTAAGTGATGTTCACACATTTTAGGGACACCCTGTATAGTAAATGTAAATAAGTGTACGTGAAATGCGTTATCACATAAACACACATACTTTTAATTAAAAAACTTGCGTTTTTTCGAAAAATCCGGAATTTCATGCACAATTAAAAAAAAGAAAAACAGTTTAGGCGATGTCATATAAATCACTGCATCTTATTTTACCTCATAGGAACACGAAATTTATATTTAAATGGAAAACACGTCATTATCATGCAACAACACAATGTATATTCTTAATAAATAACTACTAATAGATTGTTTCCAATAGTAGTTTTTTACCTCATGCACATGTTTTGAATGTTGTTTATAATTAGTTATATTGTAACATTAAAAAAAATTTTTTTCAATCTGCAAACATATTGATCTCAAGTAAAATATTGTTTATATCCTGAAATAAATGTATAAACATGAAACTATTCAAAAAATAAAATTGGTGAATTTATAATTTCATCTTTGTTGCACAGTGACACAAAACACTGCTTCTTCTTCTTCTTTTCTATGCTCTTTGCAAACGATTACAATATCACTTTAATTCTATACTGTTTATCCTGTTATTTATCATTTTTTCTCGGTTCCTGTTTAGGTATCTTTAATTCAATATTTTTAGAAATGATATCTTTTGTTCTGTTTCTTCAGCCCGACGTTTCATACTAGCATTAGTAAACTGATCTCCCATTTATAGCATAAGTCGTCTCTGATATAGCTTGGGATTTATCCAGTCTAAATTTTTTATAATAAATAGAACGAAGCAATTTAGGGCAGCATATCTAAAATATTCATGAAAAGTCTAAGGTCAACAGGCATTGCGTTTATGCATGAATAAGTTTATCGGTAATTTCCACACCGCATTTGATTTTTATTGTAGTCTTCGATCATAAATGTCTTGAAATAGAAGAATAAGAGTGTTGAGTTGATAAAACGTGTACAATGTTTCCTTTCTTTAGGAACATAAGAGACCTCATCGGTAAACGCAAATTTTGAAGACTTCTCTCGTTGCCAGGGAATTTTTAGCTTATTTGGTGTACAGTGCTAAGCAACATTAAATTTTCAGTCTTTAGGAATTTTACAATCTCTCAGAATTAGAAACGTTGTCGGTGATGATACCGCCACCCATACTGTAGATTGGTTAGGATAATTCTTTTACAACACGATATCCTATATCTACCACGGGTTTTCCACCAAGCACCTTTCCAGTATATACTTGAAAATTACGTAAATATGATGTGTCCACTTTAGCAAGAACCTACACTTTAATGCCATACCGTATTGGTTTCGATTTGATATATTGTCGAAATGGAAGACGGCCATGAGGTTTTCGACAACATGGTTCCATACATTCCTCATTGCTGATAGCTTATCCTGGGAATTTCTTTCCGCTTTAGAGGTTTGTCATCGACCATAAGGAAAATGTGATCAAAACGATCTCTAGACATGGAAGCGACAAAATGGGCGTCTAATACTTTTGTTGGTTATCCATATCTCATGAACACTTTCCTTCTGCATCGTAGGGTGCCTTTTAGCAAAAACTTATAAAACAGTCAGTTCTACTTTGTTTAGCGTTCCACTGTCTTGGTAAATTAGATTTTATCATTCAAGTGATAATATCTGTTATCTTCTTCATCTGTATGACAAAATATTGTTTTGAGGTAACAGTTATTGTAATTTGTAGGACCTGTTTAGCGGTTACAATTGTCTTTCAACGACGTGTTCATTTTGGTTTACGGAACCATTTCATTTGATTTAGCCAAAAGATTCATTATCACTATTGTCCTCTATTTCTACTAGTTAGGTTCTTCATCACTATTTCTTCGATTCCTTTTTCCAATTCATATTTGATTCTGGCACATTTTCATTTAGAACATAGTCTTCGTTTCACCATGCCACTGGAATCACTTATATCACCAGAATATATGGCTTGCACAGTGAGAAGTTTTGATTTCTGCCAATAAGATAAAAATATACCAACACACAATTCCGAATGTTGATATTGTACTCAACAATATATCAATTTATACGACAAAGATATCGCACTCGTGTTAAGGCATACATAACGTTAAAACCAACTCACATAACTAGAAAGATAAATACTTAGGAAAGAAGTAAAACTAGAATAATTGACACCGTGGTCCACAATATGCCTTCGGAATTTAATTAAAGTCTTGAAATAATCTAAATTGTACTATTGATTAAAATTTTAAAAATATGGTCGAATTCAGTTAACGTTATAACATTAGCAATGAAATCTGAATACTAAATTGTCAGTGGCGTATCAGAATATTTTTCACCAAAATATTCATTTACTACATAATTATACGTTACATAATAGTTATTTGTAACTAGTGGCTTTTACACATTTCTTACTTCTTTTAGGAATTGTGTGACATAAAGATCATTTGTTTGACTGGTTAGAACAGTACTACTGTCCGCATCTTTAAATGAAAATCTGTGTCCAGTCCGTAAATGCAGATATTAAATAAATACTACATAAATACAAAAACTTTCGAATGAAATTGTCTATTAAGCAAAAACAAACAATTGAATTTACTTTATTATAAGTTTTGTTATGAACGAATGTTCAAAGGTAAATATGTAATTTTTTTTAATTTATTAAATACATAAAAATTTTTAATTTGAACGTTCAAATTACTAAAACTTTATGTATTAATAAAATAATTGAATTACATTTATTTTTAATTTAGTTTTAATTATATTTACGTACATAATACAGTAGGCATATGTGTATTATTATCAGTATTTCGTCATCTCTCAAGTTGTTGTTGAACCATTGGCAATACAATAAACGCTTTTAAAAATCTAAGGATGAAAATGTAATTGACGTTTGACTGCTTATGGCCTGTACCATAAGAAAGACCTGTAATAATTGCGTATATTGAAATATGCACAATGTTGTCAAACTTTACTTATTCAATGTTTTGGTTCTTTCTTTTTATTTTATTGCTTAAACATACAAGTCAATCATTTTTTTGTATAATGCAAAATTACCTGTTTTCTGGACCAATTGTCTTAAAGGTTTTCTCGGACTTCTTCCCAAATGTGTACGTACATATTCCGCTGCTTCCTCTGTAAGTCCAGTTGTGCGACCTGTAGATTTTTTGCAAACCATGCTCATGAAGACGACTAAAAATTCTTCAAATGTGTCGACATAAACATCTAATCGATATTCTAAAAGTGATTTAGATATTCTTTCACATAATCTATGAATACTTAGTTTTCATCTACATTTTTGGGCTTCAAATAAGCTTAAAATAACGTGTCTTTTCGACAGTGAAAGGCATATAACCTAAATAAATTTATTTACGAAATGGCATAATATAATTGACTAAAGTCCTAGTTAATTTATTAAAGATTTTTGAAGAAAACTTTTATTGTACTACAAATGTAGATAAAGGAATAATTGGAAAGGCACAAATCTATGTATGTTTATGAAATGTCAATCGAAGTTGAAATAAATTTTTGTACCTAACTTCACCAGAAACTTGGAATAAACTTTTGATAAAGATTCTGTAAAAAGCAGGTTTTTTTCGGTCAATCATTGTTGATATCCTGGTATTTTACTTTTCAGATTGAATGAATCGTGGAGAAGAGTCTTACTGCAGCATAGACGTTTCTTTGAAGTTCACCAATGTAAACTAAATTTATGTTTTAGTTACAAAATTTAAAACTAAAATACTGAATATAACACATTCAGTTTGTTTTCTCGTTTAACATTTAACGTTATAGCATGTCAATTGTAATGATCGGGAGAATTGTCTGCAGAAATCTAAGCTTAAAAATTGAAGGTATAACCAAGCAGCATTAAATTAAGCAATAGACGTACCAAAATCAAACGTTATCCGTTTAAATTGTTTTGTTGATCTAAAGAGTTAAAATCCATGAAATTATTCGTCTTTGTTTTAAACCAAGAAAAATAGATGTGTCTATAAATGGAAAGAATTTCGTTAACTAGATTATTAACTTCAATTAAAAGCAACGCGTCAACTTTAAACATAATGTGTGGTATAAGTTTTGATCATTCACAGTTATACATTTAAATTTTATCCAGACTGCATTGTTTTATTTTAAATTTTTGAAGATACAGTTGTACCAGGAACGTTATATAATTTGATAATAGATTCGGAACATGTAAACAATCTTTTACAGTAGTTTGGCACCTTCATCTTGGATTTTGACGTCACAAGACCTGTGGGGACCATTTTTCACCTTATTTTCTCCTTACGTAGGACGTGTTTTCACCCTATTTTTCACATCCACGTGTGAGACCGTATTTTCAACCCTTTTTTTCTCGAAGGTCCTTTTCAACCCTATTATTTTACTTGCGCACGTAGGACGTATTTTTTCACCCTATTTTTACATCCACGTTGAGACGTGTTTACCCTTTTTTTTTCTTAACCCTAATTATTTTTTCGCTTACGTTAGGACCGTATTACCTTATTTTTGATTTCTTTTGGGTTATTTTTCAAACATTATGGTTGTATTAAGACCTTTTGACAGATAGGACTTTTGTTTTGAACGTAGGAAGTGGGCTCTTGGCTTTTAGTACTCTTCATGTAGAGCTTTGGAGCTGACTTGGGTTTTGGGTTTTTGATATAAGGTCCTTCTGGCATATAAACAGTGCCCCTGGAGGTTAGGCAAATGCACACCATACAATGTTGGAAAATAATTAATAAGATATTATTAAAATTATCGATCCTATTGCTTTAAAATGGCCATGCTATTGGATGATCTTTTACCTAAACGTTGTATTTCTAATAAGGAGGCTTGTGGCACGGTAGGGCTTCCAACTTGTTCTCACCTTGTGGCCGAGAAGTAACCATAAGATAAGTGTAATTATATTTTGATGCAATTGTATTGTTCTAACTTAATTCACTGTAGGCCTTTTACAAAATTGTATTCTAATAAGGAATTCTTGTAAGGCAGGACTTGACTTCTGGCCCTTTGAGTAAAAATTGATTTATGCCATCTAGGCGTTAATTGAACATTTTTATGAGCTGATAATGCACACTCTCTCTCTACCTTTTTTTCCTCCCTCTCTTTCTCACACACAACAAACCAAAAAAATTAAACAATTCTAAACAAATTATATCTCAAACAAATAGATGATAAATCAATAATCAACCGAATTTGTTCAGTTTGCGGAATCAGATTACAGTTAACTGAATGATTAAGTGTTTAATTGCGTGAAATATTAATTTTCCTAATGAATGATGTTATGTAGGAGATTTAACGCCACCACTTACATTAGGACATCATATCTGATTTATTTGCATGTTTAATTACATACCAACTATTTCATTGTAACGTGTTCATTACAGTTGTAAAAATTAAAGTAATAAACTTTATATAAACATAGGTTAAATTAAAATTAACATTTTTAAGAATATCAAATTTGATATAAGGAAATAAAACAAAATTTTAATTTTTTATTATATGAATTAACAATAACTATAATTTAAAAACCGTTTCCCTATATTTTTAGAGGTTTTTATACGTTACCTCATAATAAACATTTTTAAAAATTTTACCACAATATCATAAAAAACTTAATTAAAAATAATATTACCTTTAAATTTTTCCTTAACGTCATATTAAATGAATTTTTATACAACGATCACTAAAAACGTTTTTCTGAATATAAACACTAACATTAACATTTAGAAAGTAATACGAAAAACCTGAATTTTTTAACAAACTATTAAAAATTTCATTAAAAACACAAAATTTTTAAATAAACCCAATTAAATTTTAAAATAAAAAAATCATTCACAAATTTATTCTTATTTCAAAAATATTACTAAAAACTTAAAATAGTAACTTTTATACGTTTTTATTACATAAATGGGATTACAAGATTTTAAGTCAAAACTACAACCTTCGAAACTTGCTTTCCGAATCAAAAAACATACAGGATACATTAAGAAGCATAATGCGGTCGCCATTGCAACGATTTAATGCCATACCGTATTGGTTTCGATTTGATATATTGTCGAAATGGAAGACGGCCATGAGGTTTTCGACAACATGGTTCCATACATTCCTCATTGCTGATAGCTTATCCTGGGAATTTCTTTCCGCTTTAGAGGTTTGTCATCGACCATAAGTACAGGAAAATGTGATCAAAGCGATCTCTAGACATGGAAGCGACAAAAAATGGGCGTCTAATACTTTTGTTGGTTATCCATATCTCATGAACACTTTCCCTTCTGCATCGTAGGGTGCCTGCTTTTAGCAAAAATCCTATAAAACAGTCAGGTTCTACTTTGTTTAAGGCGTTCCACTGTCTTGGTAAATTAGAGTATTTATCATTCCAAGTGATAATATCTCGGTTATCTTCTTCATCTGTATGACAAAATATTGTTTTGAGGTAACAGCACTTATTACGTAATTTGTAGGACCTGGTTTAGCGGTTACAATGTGTCTTTTGCAACGACGTGTTGCAGGTTTTGGTTTACGGAACCATTTCATTCCCGATTTAGCCAAAGAAGATTCATTATCACTATTGTCCTCTATTTCTACTTCCGAGTTAGGTTCTTCATCACTATTTCTTCGATTCCTTTTTCCAATTCATATTTCGATTCTGGCACATTTTCATTTAGAACATAGTCTTCGCCTTCTTCACCTATGCCACTGGAATCACTTATATCACCAGAATATATGTAGCTCTGCACGAGTGAGAAGTTTTGATTTCTCTGCCAATAAGATAAAAAATATACCAACCACACTAATTCCGAATGTGCGGGTGGGGGGATATTGTAGGCTCACTAACATTTACACAATATATCAATTTATACGACAAAGATATCGCACTCGTGTTAAGGCATACATAACGTTAAAATCCAACTCACACATAACTAGAAGCAGGATTGCCAACAATACTTAGGAAAGAAGTAAAACTAGAATAATTGACACCGTGGTCCACAATATGCCCGCTTTCGGAATTTAAGGATTAAAGTCTCTGAAATAATCTAAAATTCGATACTATTGATTAAAAATTTTTAAAAAATATGCCGTCGAATTCAGTTAACGTTATAACATTACATTAGCAATGACTGAACCTCCTCGAATACTCCCAAATTGTCAGTGGCGTATCAGAATATTTTTCGTACCAAAATATTCATTTACTACAACATAATTATACGTTACATAATAGTTATTTTCGTAACTAGTGCGCTCTTTACACATTTCTTGGTGCGAGGCCGTTCTTTTTACGAGCTAGCAAGATAAAAATGATATTGTTTGTTCGTCAATAGGTCCATTTATTTATGTATGTAAATATGTACTATACATCTAGTTTAAAATGCTGTTGTATGTGTAACATTTTCTTGATTGATTACCTTCTTTACTAAGTGGCGTAAAACGTTCCTCAAGGGAACAAAGTTATATTTTTGTTCTTCGTCAACACTGCTTTTAAATTTCAAAATCGTCTGGATACCTATTCTGTTTCTGGCCTAGGACGGAAAATGTTAAAATTTTTAAAAGTGATACCACAGAATTTTACATGAACATTTGCTGAAAGCTGTCATGTACATGAAAGTTGTTTGACACGTAGATGGCCAATGTTAACATAACTTAAAGATGATGGGTTCACAAAACAAATTTTTTAAAATACTTTTGAAGTATTCGGAAAATTTTGAATTGAATAGAATCAATTTTGTCCATATGAAAAAATATTTTTTACGTTTGACATTGTTTATTTAATGTAAGTTTGACAATTATGATTGATGACACGATAGTAGTATAGTAGTAGTATAGTTGTGCTTCTGTATAAAGGCATTCGATTTAATTACTCATTACACCGATTTTTTTTAATTCTTCATTTTAGGAATTGTGTGACATACAGTGCGATCATTATTGTTTGACCGTGCCGCTCCTAGAACAGTACTACTGTCCCGCATCTTTAAAATGAAAATTGTGCTGTGTCCAGTCACGTAAATGCAGATATTAAAATAAATACTACCATAAATGACAAAAACTTTCGTGAATGACGAATTGTCTATTATGTAGACGTACAAAACTTGAATAATTGGTATTTCCGTTTATTTTTAATTCAGTTTTCTTTAATTATATTTACGTACATAATTCAGTAGGTATATGTGTATTATTATCAGTATTTGGTCATTCCTCAAGTTGTAGTTGAACCATTGGCAATACTCTAAACGCTTCTGAAGATCTAAAGGTAGTAATTCTTGCACAACGGTTATTTTGTAAGGATGAAAATGTAATTGACGTTTGACTGCTTATGGCCTGTACCATAAGAAAGACCTGTAATAATTGCGTATATTGAAATATGCACAATGTTGTCAAACTTTACTTATTCAATGTTTTGGTTCTTTCTTTTTATTTTATTGCTTAAACATACAAGTCAATCATTTTTTTGTATAATGCAAAATTACCTGTTTTCTGGACCAATTGTCTTAAAGGTTTTCTCGGACTTCTTCCCAAATGTGTACGTACATATTCCGCTGCTTCCTCTGTAAGTCCAGTTGTGCGACCCGTAGATTTTCCCTTGCAAACTACCATGCTCATGAAGACGACTAAAAATTCTTCAAATGTGTCGACATAAAACATCTAATCGATATTCTAAAAGTGATTTAGATATTCTTCATCACATAATCGTACTGAATACTTCCAGTTTTCATCTACATCTTTTTGGCCGCTTCGGAAATAAGCTTCCAAAATGAACGTGTCTTGTTCGACAGTGAAAGGCATTATAACCTAAATAAATTTATTTACGAAAATGGCATAAATACCCTAATTGACATACCTTGAAAGTCCTAGTTAATTTATTAAAGATTTTTGAAGAAAACTTTTATTGTACTACAAATGTAGATAAAGGAATAATTGGAAAGGCACAAATCTATGTATGTTTATGAAATGTCAATCGAAGTTGAAATAAATTTTTGTACCTAACTTCACCAGAAACTTGGAATAAACTTTTGATAAAGATTCTGTAAAAAGCAGGTTTTTTTCGGTCAATCATTGTTGATATCCTGGTATTTTACTTTTCAGATTGAATGAATCGTGGAGAGGAGTCTTACTGCAGCATAGACGTTTCTTTGAAGTTCACCAAATGTAAGTACTAAATTCTTTATGTTTTAGTTACCGGAAAATTTAAACACTACAAAATACTGAATATAACACATTCAGTTTGTTTTCTCGTTTAACATTTAACGTTATAGCATGTCAATTGTAATGATCGGGAGAATTGTCTGCAGAAATCTAAGCTTAAAAATTGAAGGTATGAGGACCCGAAGCAGCAGTTAAATTAGGAAGCGGAATAGACGTAGCCGGAAAATCAGGGAACGTTATCCGTTTAAATTGTTTGGCTTTGGATTCAGCATCTAACTTTAGAGTCTCAAAGATCCATAAGAAATTATTCGTCTGCTTAGTTTAATAAACCAAGAAAAAAGGTAGATGTGTCTCCAGTAAATGTGGAAAGAATTTCGGTTAACTAGATTATTAACTTCAATTAAAAAGCAGCGCGTCAACTTTAAACACTAATGTAGTGGTATAAGTTTTGATCATTCACAGTTATACAGCATTACTAACACTTTTATCCAGACTGCATTGTTTTATTTTAAATTTTTGGAAGATACAAGTTGTACCAGGAACGTTATATAATTTGCCCATAATAGGATTCGGAGAACTGATGTAAGAAACAATCTTATTACCATCTTATTTTTAGGTGCCTGTATGTTTTAATACCGTACGTTGACTGATTAATACCGTTTGGAAAGAAAAATAGAATAACTATGTACGTAAGATGTTCTCGGATTAGGTCCTAAAGGGTGTAAGATTGTAGTGGTAATTTTTTCTTCTATTATATTTAGAGATTTGGTTAAATGGTCAAAGTTGTGCACGTTTCTGTTTTTATTGAGATTCCGCTAACAAAAGTTAATATACAATTGAAGGTAATTTCAAAAATTGGGTTTTCTTAAAGTTACAATATCTGTAATTTAGAATGACATGAAAAATGTTAAATACGAAAATTACTTTAGCAAAGTAATACTTGGCAACAAAGGAATGAATGCATAAGAATATATAAATCGAAAACAAAATAAATCTAACAACAAAATTTATCGGCGTAAACATGTTAAATTCCAACGGGCATTAAACATTTTTCTTTACTTTTTTTAAGTAGCTACGAGATATGAGTGAGGGGCTTAAATGTACGAAGGCGTTCCCATAAATAACTCCCTAAACTCTACCTAACTTGAGGTAGTTAAACCAAAAGGTTTTTATTATTTACTTGTTAAATCCTTCAACCTTCCAACCTTCAATGTGGAAATTAAAAGAAATGAAATAATTGTAGTAATAACAATTTGTGTTCTATTGTAAAATTATACTCTTGTTTATAAGCACTCAAATGCGGGCGTAAATTGACCTTTGTGGCATAGAGTAATCAAAACTTGCTAAGCAACAATTGCACTAATTATTCAAACAAGCTTCGGTATCGAACATTTATTATTGTTAAGGAAAACCATACTTTACTATTTACAGAAAAATCTGGATCACTGGAACTGTGGCAGGATCTGTAACAAACAAAATACACCCACGTATCACACAAAATTAAAAAACACCGAACGCGTTTCGATAGCTACGCTATCATCATCAGCGGTCAACTAGGGCGAACTAAAGAAAATTTCTAACATATATAACATCAGCTGCATACAATGGGTTTTCTGATGAAGTGGTTATGAATATAGTTAGGAAACAAACATATAGGATGGCGGTTAAGAACGTAACTACATTAGGTAACGCTAGAGAACAAACAGAAGCAAAGTATGTAAAGTTACCAAACTATCCTGCTTATACGAAAGGTCTACCTTAATCTTTTCCAAAATTAATTTGAAAACAGTCACTACTTTAGCTCATATAAAATACAAACGTTTGGGACAAGTCTGCCGTAGCCGTACATATGTTTGACAAAAGTCATGTAGTAGGTAAGGTAGCATTAATCAAACATGTTAGTAATAAGAGCGAACTTGATTGCTATGAAAGTATAGAGATCTTCACAAACAAACAAATTCTAATGGATAACGATGATGAAGGACTTTTAGGCTACTCACAACTCATTAAATTTTCATAACTTTTAATTTCACGTTCACCAGATAAGCAACGAAGCGTTACTCGCTGATGGTATATATGTTAGAAATTTTCTTCAGTTCGACCTAGTCGACCGCTGATGATAATAGCGTACCCATTGAAAAGCGTTTGGTATTTCTTAATTTTGTGTGGTACGTTTGTTTACTATTTATAGAAATTAAAAGTACACAGTGTCCATAACTACATCAATATAGCCAACTATAAACACTAAAATTTATATCAGCACAACTCTCACGATCTTGCCGGAAATACTAAATAATTTGTTTGGAAGTTTTAGGAACTAAAATATAATAGAAAATTGTATGCACCGTGGGCATCACGGTCGATTATGGCTCTCGGGGGATAAAAAGCCCCCCGTCGTCGGATAAAGTGGATAAGCAGGATAGGTCAGCAATTTATAAAATTAATTGTAAAAATTGTGAATATATATGTGTGGGGCAAACTAACCGATATATCAAAATTCGCTTTAAAGAACATTTAGCTCATATAAAATACAAACGTTGGGACAAATCTGCCGTAGCCCTACGTATGTTGGACAAGCATCATTTAGCAGATAAGGTATCATTAATCACACATGTTAGTAATAAGCGCGAACTTGATTGTTATGAAAGTTTATAGATCTTCAAAAACAAATTCAAATGAATAATGATGATCAAGGACCTTTAGGCTACTCAGAACTTTCACTTTCACTTTCACCAGATAGCGTTAACGAAGCGTTACTCGCTGATGGTATATATGTTAGAAATTTTCTTTAGTTCGCCCTAGTCGACTGCTGATGATGATAGCGTAGCTATCGAAACGAGTTCGGTATTTTCTAATTTTGTGTAGTACGTGGGTGTATATTGTTTGTTTACTAATTATAGAAATTTATATCAGCACAACTCTCACGATCTTGCCGGAAATACTGAATAACTTGTTTTAAAGTTTTAGGAACTAAAATAGGATAAAACATTGTATGTACCGCGGATAACAGTCTATTACGGCTCTCTGGAGATTCAAATCTCCCCTTCGTCGGGCTTTAAACATTCCTTCGTGTCATAATCTCCTAATTATGCCCTTAATACAAAAATAACTATTTAGGATCATTATGAAACCCATGTTATAAGTTCATTACGAAAATAGAAAACGTTGTAAAAACAATAATCTATGTCAGACAGACGTTTACAACTTTTTCAGATAGATGGTAAGAGACATTAGACGCTAACTTGAGAAAAAACTCCTAAGCTACCCGATGCTAAAAATATCGATAATACCTATAATTTATGCATTTTCAATCTTATTTAATTAATTTTTAAGGCGTTTCGTATTAAAGTAGTTCATGTAGAAAAGTTTTTTGTGAAATTAATTAAACAATATGTCTTCACATTTTCTCACAAAGCGTTATTTAGGTATTGAAAAATTTTTAACAAACACTTAAAATCCACCTTTTCCCCCTAAATTACGCCTCGTACCAAAAATTGCGTACAACATAATTAATCGATATGTGTAGGTATTTTTAAACGTTTGAAATACGTATAGTATTTGATAATAATAATAATAATCCCCTCCTCTCTAGCGTTGGATTTCTACCAGAATCTAATCACCTCCATAAGAAATGAAATGAAGCTTAAGTACAAAATTTCATAGCCGATCGTGGCAAAACGTTGTCAGCGTTGTAAAATAGTGTACTTAGTCGATTTAGCGATAGTGAAGACCTTCTATACCTACATATGTACAGGGTGTCCCAACGATAGAGTAAAGTAAGTTTATGCTTAACTAGAATTATTTGTGTAAATATTGTATGGACCATGGGGTAGAGGTAAGAAGTGTGCATTTTTAATATTGAATACAGGTTAGGAAATAGAACGTGTAAAAGATTTTAAATAGAAACGTATTTATTTATATTTAATTCACGCTTTACAACTTTTTAGATTTTGTACGAACATAATAATAAATAAACGGCTGAAAGTTTCTAAATATCATAATACATAATTATGTGCAATCTTATTAAATTATTATGGTCATTTTCGTGGTAAAGTGTTCATGTGAAATGTTTTTGTATTATAAATAGTTCACATTTTCTAAAATGTATTTGGTGTGAAAATTTTTAAAAATTAATATCACTTACTAAGACCGATAGTACAAAATTGCTACAACATGGGTGTGTGTGGTTTTTTAAATTTGAAATTAAGATTTGATAAAAAAAAATTTCAGTTGGTTTTAACCAGAACTATCACCTATTAATTAATTTTATTCGATAAAAATTTCATGCCATTTGGCAAAATATCGCTTAAAATAGTCTTGTAGTTTTGGATATTCGAATTATAAATATTATATTAGTATAATAATTTATATAAAATTATTGAATGACTCTGTAAATGTAGTTAGTGGTACCAACGTTGACGTAAATCCAAAGCTGTGATACCATTCTACGAATGTCAATGAACATTTTCAATCAACTAGGGAAACTTGAATTATAGATTTGACCATTTAAACGGGAGGTATGCGTACGGTCAAAATTAATACGCCTATACTACGTTAATAGAGAACTGATTGGTAGTTTTCTCAAATGTTCCATGGATTTGGCAAATTGACTATTACGGCTATTGGGTAACCTTCTAGTAAACAAGCTTCATCGCTAAATAAATAACTATTTCAAAATCGAACTTCGACATTTTTCAAATGCACGTAAAATTTACCTGACCGTAATCTTGGTCAAATGTGACTTTTGAAGATGATAAGGTGAGCATTGTTCATAGTACGCCATCTGACCTTGTATTTCAGATTGATTGCTATTGCTCGCACACTAGTGGAGGTTTTCTTCCACTCGTTGCAATTGTTCAAATCTCCACCGAACGAGCCGTTCTCCGATAACAACTCCATGGCGTTAAATTTCCTGTTGCTAAACGAAGGTGTAATGAAACGAATAATCTGCAGATGGATGATCCGAATGGAAGCCGACAGCTATCGTACTCTGCAATTGCATCTTGCTTCCATAAATCATCAATAGCATTGCAAAACTAAATGTTCCGTCAAAGAATTCTCATACTAAATTTAGTAACAATAATATTTGAAATTTACAATAAATGACATTCAAAACGTCATCAAAATTGGACAATTATAATTGACGAAAATTTATTGCCATACAATTTCAGTTTTGAGAAGAAAGCAAATTTTAAACCAAATGAGGTAAGTCACAAAGACATGATAATTGCAGCGTTGATTAATGATATTAGAATTCAATTAGCTTGCAAAATTTTACTAGAGAAGTTATTGAAGACCAATGATAGGATGTTGGATACTTAAGCGTTGTTCGATTCACGTTTGATTTGAATAACATACTGTTCGCTAATGTTCTTATTAATAATTGGGATTTTCTTGAATATAAAAATAATTTCAAGTTTCTTTTTATTAGCTTCCCTTTTGTTAACGACTTACGTTTCGAGACATACGTTTATAAGAATCAAATCTATCCATCAAATTTTCCAACCAACGTATGGTTTCGACGTTCTGGATATTTCATTTTGTATATTTTGCATATATAGTATATATATCATATATATATATATAATTAATTATTTGTGATAATCAAATAATGAATTGAAAATTATTTGAGCGTAACTAAATTTAATATGTGTTTATTTTGACAAGTAGGAAACCTTTTAATTTGTAGCCAACACTGATTTTCATATACAAGATCCATGCAAATCAATGTTATCGAAATAAAGTAGTAAAAAAAATCGAAATTACTCGAAAACTATCAAAGATAGATATAGGATATATTTGACAAATGATAGATTTTTAATCCCGAATAAAATGAAATAAATATAGGGTGCAAAATAAACTGATGTATTGAATTAAATTTTCAAGTTAATGGTTAACATAAACTTGTTGAGAAATTAGAAATACTACTCGGTCTAAACGTTAGTATAATATAATCATTTTCAGCCGAAATATCAACGGAGTGAAAATTAACGGAAATTGCCGAATTCATCAACCCCACGAAAATGACCATAATAATATTTAAACGCGAATATCTCAAGAACTAAAATCTTTCACAATATTTTTACTAATTAAATATGTTTGTATGGACACGTAGAATTTAAATTTTAATTGTTATAAAATTTTAAAACAATGTTACTTTTATTTTAATAAGGTATTCCATCCTTTTTTAATTACACGTAATCAACATAAAGTGTTATTTAAATAAATTGTATAACATATTCCTATTATTACCTAATTAGGTCATTACCCAATGTTAAACATAAAGAGATATAGGTAATATAATTAGGGGTAGAGAATGGCTAAATAACTTTCCCTTTAATTAACCCTAAGTATAATGCGTAATTACGTATTGATTATTGTTATTCCTCAAATATTCTAATAAAATGTAGATAATTACGGGATTGCTATCAGTGTACCAGCATTTTGCAAACTGTACTCATCGATTAAACACCAGTTGTGAATTTTAAGATATATTGTATTGACCTTTGCATATTCAGGACAGACACGACCAATGTCAAGAATACTTTTGTAATGACACTAAGAAGAGCGAGGTAATAATAATATTTTTTAATAATATTAGTTTGTCATTAAGCTAATTTTTTTAATTTAGGAGGATTTGTTAGATTTATATTTAGAATGCGGCATGTTGCCAGTAATAAACACTATTGTAGAACGACTAGCAGACCAAGCATCTGATTTGCTCTACGATATCGATACAAATCCAGCAGAAACATATAATTGGTAGGAGGTAAAAGAGTAAATTTTTCTTTAAAAAGTTCGTACCAATTGAGATGTGAAATGACCGCTATCTCTTTTAATAGCGAAAGAAATTTATTATCGGTTTTACATGAGCATCTTTGTGACAGACCACCGGGGCACTACGTGACGCATTTTTTAAACTCCCAAATTAATCGTCGTAGGAAGAAGGTAACAAAATGTATCTATTATTTTAATAACGTTTTCTTCTGTGGAAACTTCTTCATTACAGTAGTTGCCTATTGTTTTGATTTCAGATCACTCTAAAAACAGGACATTTGCACACACGGATAATGATTATGGATTAGCAAATGAATCCCTCACACCCGATCTTTCAAAAGACGAGTACGAATTGCGCGTTAGTCAATTTTTGACTTGTTTGGAAAATGTCACAAAAAAAAAGATTGAAGAAGGTACCTTGACCCTATCAAAAAGTGATTTGTGGAGAGTAGAACGTAAGAAGCGTTTAACGGCATGCAATTTTGAGAAAATTAGCAAACTGCGTAAAACAACGTGCACTTCCAAAACTGTTTCCTCCTCACTCTATAACGTTTTTAAAGGGAATGCGTACACCGTCTTTGACCTCAACAGTGAGTCAAATTGCAATTAAATATTCAAGTTAAAAGTGAATACATGCGGACGCCTTATAGATGAAGAAAAACCATTTTTAGCATGTTCGCCTGACGGACTAGCAGAAGAAGCAGTGGTGGAAATAAAAAGCTCTTTAAAAAGCGGCGACGTTGATCGTGTGGAGGCATTTAACGTAAATTTAATTAATTATTGTGTTGTAGATTCCGAAAACAACAAAATGAAATTAAAGAGGAACCATAATTATTAATTTTACATATTACCAACGAGTCAAACGCTACTTTATTGGCTACACTACAACAGGAATCCTTGTTGAAGAAATTGAAAGTTACGTAGTAACACTAAATATTTTGAGCATTAAATGAAACAATACGTTTTGTTTTTTATATGGATGATACATTTTGGGAGGATCATATCGTAAAATAATTAGAAGAATTCTACTATAAGTCTTTATTACCGGAATTAGTGGATTCACGCAGATGTCCTAATTTAAATCTTCGAACTGTACATATGACCAGTTAAATTTTAAATTGTTTTGTTTGTTCACCTCTATAATTTGTTTACAATAATTTAGAAAACTTTCTTGCCCTGTTAAGTATTCTTTGTACAGCGGGGAGCCAATTGAGGGTTCTAGTAAAGAGGATACCTAGATAGGTGACTTCTTGTTGGAGTGGGAGTTCTTCCTGGTTTAGGGCCAGGGAAACGTTTCTGGAGGAAAGGTTTGGGAACTTATCTTCGGTGTAATTAGGATGTGGGAAAAGGATTGTTTGGGTTTTGGTGGAATTGACGGAGACTCCACCGGTTCACCCAGTTGGAGAAGTTCCGAAGGGTTTTGGATATGAGGTGGGAGGCCGTTTCGCTGTTCCGATTAACCGTGCAGAAGGCGGTGTCATCCGTAAACTGCGCAACGACTACTCCTGGTTGTGTGACTTTGGCAATTTCGGATGCGTAGATAATGTAGAGAATCGGGGCTATGGCAGAACCTTGCGGTACGCCTGCTGTAGGTTGGAAAGGATCTGAGAAGGTTTTCCCTAGTTTGACCCGAACTAACCGATTGGTCAGGTACGAGAGTAGGAGTTTAGAGAAGGGGCCGGGAATGTTGAGGTTACAGATCTTGTGCAGGAGACCGGCGTGCCATACCCTGTCAAATGCTTGCCTAATGTCCAGAAACACAGCCAGATTGCATTGCTCTGGTGGTCTCTGCAAGCATCCTCAACAAGGGATCCTAACACGTTTGGTTAGGACAGAAGCCGAATTGGCTGTTGGGAAGGAGGTCGTTAAATTCTAGGTGGTCTCTGAGTCGTCTCGCTAGAATCTGCTCAAAGCATTTTCCGAGACAACTGAAGAGGGAGATTGGTTTATAGGAGGAGGGTAAGGTTGGGTCGGCGTGGGGTTTGGGTATCTTGACGGTGCAGGCTGATTTCCAGTCCGTCGGGAAGTGGGATAGGATTAGGCATTGGTTGTATATATTGGAGAGTAATCAGAGGGCTTGGTCGCGATTTTTAGATTTAGGCCGTCATGGCCTGGGTCAGAGTTTTTCCCTTTTTTGAAATATGTGTGGACCTGGTCGGGCGTGATGGGGGAAAAAAAGTTTCTCGTTATCGAGTTAGATTTCAGGAAGGTTAAGGTTACGGAATTCTTGAAGTGCCTTAAACCGGTTGTCGAATTGGGGATCATCGGGGGATTGGAGGTGATGACCGAAGGAATCGCCGGGTCCCTGGATCGCAAGAACTGACGATAGAATCGTCTTTTCTCTTTGATCCAGTTTACAATGTGTTGTGGAAACGGTTTACGAGAAGTGTCGACGTTTTTTAGTGGTAGAAAGATATCGACTGCTTCCGTAATTACGGAAGTTAGGTCTCTAATGACTCTTTCGAGATCTTGGGTCGTTTGAAGATTGAGTGTAGGAAGGTTGTTAGAAATGTGTTCGAAGAAATGTGTTCGAAGAACACATTCCAGTCAGCTTTTTAAAAATCTTTAATGACTGTGTATTGAGGAGGTGTAGGGGGAGCTGGACAAAATGAAGTTTTGACCAGTATGGGTATATGATCTGATGTGATCGCCGTACCTAGGAAGCACTCACGATCGAAATAGAGAGCTATGGGTTCGGAAACTATGATATGATCTAATATTGAAGCACCTAAATGTTCGAAATACGTTGGCTGTGTGTTGGCGATTCGCAAGAGAGGCAACTGCAACAGGGCGGAGGATAGCCTGTTACCGTTGCCATTAGTTGCCGTGTCATCTAATTGGATGTGACAGGCATTGAATTCACCTAGGATGACTGCATTCGGGAGGCTAGAGGCGTAGATTAAAAGGTCGTCGGATAGAGTGTTGTGGCCGGGCAGGTTTTAGTAGGAAATAAATACTATAGGAGTGGGAGAGTGCACCGTCACAGCAACGCATTCGAGATGCTGTAGGTGCGCAGGAAGTTGAAATGGAGTGGATGGGAAGCAATTTTTAATTAAGAGGAGGGTTCCGAGTTGACTATTGTTTACGTAGGTGCGAAATGTGTTGAAGTTAAGTGTGCATCTGGGTATGAGTTTTGTTTCCGTGATGGAACGGACGTGTATATTGTGTGTTTGTAAGAAGTGTTTAAGTAAGGGGGTTTCCGACGAACACCCCTGGCATTAACTGTCCCTGCTGGGATTCCCACTGTGAAAGGAGTTAAGGATAGGGTTGGCGGATTACGGCGACCTTCATCTGCGTATCGGATACGCAGATGTTGATCCTCCGTTGGAAGCAGTTTCGGGATAGCGAGTCTAGGGTGCTGACAACCCTATCTCGCCGGTCGGGGACATCTGAAAGAGGGAGTGGTGTGAAAGTCTTTTATAGATAGGGATTCGGTGTCGGGAAAGGGTTTAAGGTGGTCTGCGTCTTCCGAGTCGGACTTTTCGGAAGCCATCTTCGACGGAGAACTGAGAGGTTCCCGCCGCTTCCGTCACTTAAAAGAGAAGATAGGGTGAGCTTCCACGCAGTTGTTATACCTTGGGTTAGCCTAAGATTTACAGGAGGAGCATCTGTGTCTTTCGCCACAGTTGGGACATCGGATAGAGTGGGTGCGACACTCCTCAGCGGTATGCCCCAACTGCGTGCAAATAGAGCAATAATTAGGGAGAGGTTGAGGGATAAGGAAGGGTTTGCAACTGTAGTATCGCCCTAACATGACGACACCGCGTGCGAGGAGGTACTCTAAGGTGGTTTGTGCAGAGGTAATGACACGGATAAGGGATGTGGGGGTATTGGTCGCTTTGGAGGTGATGCAAACGGCCTACCTCACGTGTGAAACATCGATCTCACAGAGGATCTCGGGTTCTAGGATGTCCGTATCTACGTGACGAATCATGCAGGGAAAGGAAGGCACTCTAGGAGTGGCGTTGTGAGGACGGGGACCGGACAGTTGGGTAAGGGTGACGGTGAGGTAACCGAAATGGTGCCGCAGCCTAAGCTAAGTTTAACCAGGGAAGGTTTAGGGGCTTAATGGATGTGAATAGGGATTTTTGGCTAGATATGGATTTAGGGATATTGCGAATGCAATACCTCGAGGATTGAGAGCGGGTGGGATTAGGATTAGGGGAAGCGGGTGTTGGAATCACGGCAGGTACAGGTGGCTGGGAAGATGTGGGTAGGAGGGCGGGCTGCTGCGGGTTTGCGTGAGTGTGCGGATGTGTATGTGTGGTTTTGTGGGGGCGGAGGAGAGTTTTGAGGTGTAGGAGTGTGTGGATGAGGTAGAAATGGAGGATACGTTTGACTGGGATCGTGTACGTGAGGATGGTGGTGGCGAGGTGAGGGTGTGCGTATGTGTGTGTTGTGAGTGTAGGTAGACCGGCAGCGTTGGGGGTTGGGATACAACCGTTACGGTAGCACGGTGACGACGGTGCTTAACCATCGCGGTTGTTGTTAACCGGGTTTTGAAAAAAGGAGTAAAGAAATAAATTGTTTTAAAGAAAGGCCGGGTCTCCGCCGAGGTGCAGTCTCACACCCCGAGGAATAAAGACTTGGAAATCAGAGACCCAAATAGAAAAAGGAGGAAAACAAGTGTTAAAATAAAACAATAAATTAAAATTAATAGAAAAATAGTTTTTATTAAACGCTAACTATTGTCTAACTCGACGTCGATACTGTAGTTTGCGGTGGCGGTGTCCTGGATGTTTCTTTATTTACGTTCTTCGCTCCTGCTGTATTCCGGCGCTCCTGCTTGCTGCTAGGCTGTGGGTCCTCTACTGATGACCGCTTCTTCGTATTATCTGTATGCAATCAGTGACAAATCTAACTCCGAAGCAGCGAAGATCACGATGCCGGAACGATGAGCGTAAAAACGCTAAGTGCTTTGTTTTGGAAATTAGGAGATTGTAATAATATTCAAAAAAACTCTTACGCGAGAAGGGGCTTACGTTCGATACCGAGGTTCGGACTGCCCTGAACTAGAATATAGAGAAACAATTCAAAATAACTCAAAGTTCCCGTATAGATGCACACATACCATAAAAGTACTAGCAGATATAGGTAATGACAGAATAAAACTCTACGTAAAATGCAAAAATGTAACTGATATTTTTCTGATTTCTTGTTTTCTATGTCCTCCAGGTGTTTTAAGATGTACTTTCAAATACTAATGTAGGTAATGTCAATGCCTTGAATTTAAAATAATACAATTCTTAGTGGTTTCTAATGTTTAACGTTGAATAAATACGCCATTTAGTATCAGTCTGGTCACTTGGCCGTTTCGCCAATTTCCCCATTTGCATTTAATACATGGTGTTAGCATATTATTAAATTTTTTCAGCTTTTTAATTTTTATCAATTTTGTCCATTTTTATTTCGATAAGCAAGTTAAAACTAGATTAATATGCGTTTTTCAGCATTTCTATTGACTCTGCGGGATCCCAGTCATGGTTAAGTCTTACTTTACATAAGAATGGTGTTTTATTTAAATACCATTTCTAGTACCCTAATCAGCTCAAAATTATATACTTAATAGTTTTTCAGTGCTTTCCATGCGTGCAAGAACTGATAGCTCAATTTTTACTAGTTTACTTGAAACAAATTTAAAGCTGTGTAAATTAATTCGGTGGAACTGTAAGTGCCAAAAATATAATACGGATCTACGATTTTGTCATAATGGCTATGTGCTAAATTTTATCACTCCAGCTTAAACGGTCTGACTACTATCGTGTTTACATACAGACACAGAGATACACACACACACACACTCACACACATGCGCACACACCCACTCACCCACACACACACACACACACCACACGCACACGCAAACGCACACGCATACGCATACACACGTATCATCATGTATAATTAAACTATTTTTTTTTCAAATATGTTTAAGGGATAAGATTATTTTGGCTAAAGTGAATATCTCTCTAAGAAAATACTTACGGTATTGAATTCTGGCCAATAATGCAAGCTTCTGGATCAGGACTTCGTAATAGAAATAAATATTCACAAAGTGAATCAATTTGGTGTTTAATTTCTATTACGTAATTTTGTATCTGGACTTTCCCACAGAAATCAATGATCATACTATTACTAGATGATAATTAGTTGTGTATACTGCTCACAGGCCTTCCTACTATTTATCCCTTTTCTCATTCCCATTCTGCTATTGTTGGTGTTGCATTGTGGTAGTGGTATGGTGTTAATTACAATTTTTGGTTTAATATTAGCAAGTTAAGATGTGTATGTGTAGTCTTAACTAGTCGGATTGTTCAAGTTAATTTAACAGTGTAGTTTCTTTGGGTGGGTAGTCAAGAAGTTATCTTGAAACGGACTAGTGATGGATGAACAAGCGTTTGGAATTATTTGCGTGAGAGTCAAAGGCCTCTCTTTGACTCACCGATTAGACTAGTACCATAACAAAAGTTTGGAGATACCTAGGGTGCAGGTTTTATCGAGGAATCTGCCGTACTAGACTCTATTGAATGCTTACTTAATGTCCAGAAATAGCTCCAGATAACATAGGCTCAACAATAATTAACACGTTCGTTTTAGTCGAAAGTCATACTGGGTACCCAGAATTCATTTAATACTATTTCACTGGTGAGTGTGTTTACTGATTGATAGTACGAATAATGGATATTGCTATAGGGTTACTTGCTACAAGGCAAACGTACTACTTTGGCAAGAAGAGGTGGAGTCAATGTTGACCTCTGCCGATTACAGAGAGTGTGTGTATTTTATTGTGAGGGATTCTCTCTCCGATGGTTGTTTATTTGGTATTGGATTAGTGAATCATAGAATAGGGTCATGGCAAAGCCATCCTGGATGAGGTATTTTTAGGTTCCCGACGCTTAAGACATTGAACTTGACAGTAATATGTCCGAATTGCGTGCATGTGGTACAGGCGGCAAGTAGTAGTTGTAGTAAAAGGGTTTGGAGTACTAATGTCAAAAAACGAGAACGCCGCCTACAAGGGGTTAATCAAGAGCAACGTGAGAGATGGTGATCAGGTGGATAAGGGGGGGGGTTTGGGGTGGTGTTGTTAAGACGAGTACCGAAAAGTTGAGTGGAGGTGACAGTAATATTTCCGAAATTATTCCGCAGTACTACACGATCAGTCAGAAGTTTCGAGGAGACAGGTGCCTTTGTTGGACGTCAAGTTCGTCTAAGGAAGGTATAAATATTTTCTGGAGTTCAAAGGTATGTTATGGGAGTAATGACTTCAGTGATATTGTCGATATAACACCTCGATGATTGGTGTCAGCGATTGACTTTGTTAGAGCCAGTATGGATTTAGTGCACGTAAAAGTTGCACTAGCTGCGGTGTACTTGTATGTTGCGTTCTTGTGGGGGCTTAGTGGATGTATGTCAACTGTAGACATGAGTGTTGATGTGGTTGAGACTGAGGAACCATTGGATTGTGAACAGGCCAGTTCGGACCATGGGGCAATTAGAGAGTCGGTGGTCGGTCTGCGACGGGGTTAGGGAACGGGAAGAATCCGTAATTGTGGTGCAGTAGCGACTCTGCTTAACCATCACGATTTGTGTTAGTTAAGTGTTGAGATAATGGGATAGCAGTACTGTGTGTAACGGAAGAGCGGGCGTGTCCGTCGTACGGAGAAGGAGACGGAGACGGAGACGGAAACGGAGACGGAGACGGAGACGGAGACGGAGACGGAGACGGAGACGGAGACGGAGACGGAGACGGAGACGGAGACGGAGACGGAGACGGAGACGGAGACGGAGACGGAGACGGAGACGGAGACGGAGACGGAGACGGAGACAGACGGAGACGGAGACGGAGACGGAGACGGAGACGGAGACGGAGACGGAGACGGAGACTGGGGCGGAGACGGAGGCCGAGGCCGAGGCCGAGATAATGTTGAACCTAGTATACTATCAAGTTTTAATCGCACATCCTATTTGATTTTAACTATAAGAAAAGGAATAAGCTTGAAGAGAGGAGTTATAAAAATACGTCATGTGTAACGTTGGTTTCCAATGCATTGACACGTTTTTTTTTAAGTATATATGGCCCATATGTATACATTTAAGAAAATTTCATATATATATATATATATATATATATATATATATATATATATATATATATATATATATATATATATATATTTGAATTTTTCTTAAATTATATTCCATGTATACTTAAAAAAACGTGTTTCGGTGAGGCGGAGACGGAGGCCGAGACCGACATAATGTTGAACCTAGTATACTATCAAGTTTTAACCGCACATCCTATTCGATTTTAACTATAAGAAAAGGAATAAGCTTGAAGAGAGGAGTTATAAAAATACGTCATGCGTAACGTTGGTTTTCAATCCATTGACACGTTATTTTAAGTATACATGACCCATATGTATACATTTAAGAAAAATTTACACATATATATATATATATATATATATATATATATATATATATATATATATATATATATATATATATATATATATATATATATATCACGTTATACGATGCGAGGCACCAGTGCCTCGAATGAAGTTCATCCATAGTAGCGGTGCGAGTCACCGGTGACGCGAAGAAATGTGTTCTTGGTTGACGGTACGAGACACCGGTACCTCGCTATACATTCTGTTCTTAATAGCAAAGTAATTTTGTTGCGGCCTACACAAACGATTCAATGTTTGTACGCTCGTCTGCTAGATAGTGTACTATGTATGAAGCTAATTTCGTTTCCCAATATGAACAACCAGTAGAAAGAAATAACGTAAATCAGTAATTTTTTTCTATTTTTATTTATTTTCTTACAAATAAACAGAAACACACATAATAATAATCAAAAACACACATAACATGTTTATCAAATGTTTAAAAACCTAATGGATGCTAAATTCAAATTTTATGACATTTATTGAAACATGGTAAACATAGGAATAGCTTATCAGAACAAACAGCGCAATACGTAGGGACCTGTTTGGCTTTCCGATCAGCTTCCTTTTTGCCTTTTTCGGTGTATATTTTTTGATAACACTGGCGACAACGCTTTCTTGTTTTACGAACTGGTCTTGGAGCTTTTTCTAGGAAATATTGAGTTTTCTGAGGAACTGTTCTTACTTGTGGTGGTAAAGTGTCTTCTGTCACTAAAATGTCAATGATTTTTTCTCTAAAATGTAAGAGAGATATTTTTTTTCCACCACCAAACTTTCTGTGTAGCACACACGCATTTACAACACAAGTACCAAATAAAAATTCCATAGCCACTTAACAGTTTTTCTTTTACTGGAATAGTAAGAAGACAGCTGATCGGATAAGTCAACCCCCTTTTTGCCTTTTTGTAACTGATGACAGAATCAGGTTTATTGACAAATTCTCCTCTCCAATTTTTTGTAACTTCAGTCAGTTGACCTTTATGATCATTACATGAAGTGAGCATTAGCACTTGACGTTTATCCTGCCATTTTATAAGTTTTATGCCTATCTTGTTTTGAGTGCTACTCACTTCTCCCTTCTTTAGTTTTGTTCGTATAAATTCTTTTGGTAGTTCTCGTCTATTACTTCTCAAAGTGCCACAAATAAACATTTTATTGTCTATTAGCTCTTTTGCAAGTGGAATACTTGTATAAAAAATGTCGACATATATAATACGACCTTTACCTAGTAAAGGTTCTGACAAATTTATGGTAACATGATGGGAACGTCCGATATCAGACTTAGGTGCGTTACGTTGTTTACCAGAATACATATTTAAATTGTATGTGTAACCAGAAGGCACACATAACTTGTAAAGTTTAATCCCATACTTATCAGTTTTATTGGGTAAATACAGTCGAAAGGCGACAAGGCCTCTGCAAGGCACCATCTCTATAACCAAGGATTTCCCTGGTTCTATAATAGATTTAAATTGACCAACAAGTAGATTCAATAGAGGAGTAATTTTAAAAAGACGTTGACCATCATCTGTTTCGTTATTAGAAAAATGCCAGTATTTTAATACTGACAGAAAGCGGCCTCTTCTAAAAGCAGTACTTATAAAATCATTTTTATATATTAATTTCTTCGACCAATGTAGTTTTATATCTGGAAGACCATTGATTCCTATAAGCATAGGAACTCCTAAAAACTTCCTCATTTCAGAGTTAGTAATTTCAGTCCAATTATTTTTTACCCTCGGTTGAGACTTTGTAAGCACGCATTGATTTGCAAACCTGTTTGTTTCAATTACCATGAGTTCCAAGACTCCTTCTGGCATATAATTTCTAAATAATGAGTAAGGATCATCAAGTTTTAAATCATTAATCAGCGGAGTATCACCCGTGGAATATTCGTCAAAGTCGAAGTTATTTTCCACAATAGGACCCCATTCTGGTAAAATTTCATCGGGCTCATCATCCTCTTCTACTTCAATTTCACTTGTTTCTTCTGTTGATGACTCACTCGATGAGTTACCTGAATAATTAGGATCCGCGTCACTGTCATCAATAGAACTTTCTCCACTAGCATCTTTATATGAGAGAGGCTCTGTCACAGAAACGACATTATCACTAGAATTATTCTCGACCGCCACTGTGTAATTACGATCCGAGTCATTGACGTCAATAGAACTTTTATCACCTTGATGTGAAGTAGGCTCTGGTAAATCAACATTTTCAAAAACATTGTTTTCCACAGGATCTTGAGCCGATGTTGAAGCAACGTTTTCATCAATAAATGGATTTGCACTGAAGGCTAACTTTACAATCTTTCTACTCCTAGTGCTAACATTATAACAATTATTTCTTTTCATTTCAAAACAAAGTTATCGTTAAAATACTACGAAACTAGAGCAGAATAACTGATTTGCAGAAACAACAAACAACGATGTACACGCGACAATCGGTAATATCGATCTG
The DNA here is from genome assembly GCA_036346205.1 of Vesta saturnalis. Taxonomy (NCBI): domain Eukaryota; kingdom Metazoa; phylum Arthropoda; class Insecta; order Coleoptera; family Lampyridae; genus Vesta; species Vesta saturnalis. Next base: position 171,247 of record JARFJB010000015.1, on the reverse strand, counting down.
AGAACTGCAGAGCTTTACACGCAACGAGGCACGTACGTCTGGAATCCCCTCCCATGGTTGTTTCGAGGCATCCGTGACTCGCACAGCCAAAACTACACTGTTGTGCCGAAGCGAGGCATCGGTGACTCGATGAATACTCTTGTATGGCGAAGCGAGTCACCAGTGCCTCGAATTTTTTTTCTTGTAAAAATTTGTTACTGTTGGCTAAAAACCTATAACAAACGCAAAAACTGCCGAAAAACAAATATTTTTAAACAAATCAAGGAAAATATTTTTTCTGCCCATGGGATGGCAATATACATTTATACACCCGGCATGTGCAAAATCCAAGCCATAAGAGCTGTCGTACTTAACGTTAATATATATATATATATATATATATATATATATATATATATATATATATATATATATATATATATATATATATATATATATATATATATATATATATATATATATATAGGGTGGCGCATTAGTACGACAAAGCCCCATACCTCCTTTATTTAAAGAAATATAAAAAAAAATTAATACAAAAGTTGTAAGGTATGTTCTGGTGCATAATCCAAAAATATTTTTAATTATACAGGGTAGATCATAAAAGCTTAGAAGTAATTTTAATTTTTTTTTTAAACAGAAAACCCTATATATTACTACATATTTAGAGTCTAAATACAATTTTAGACACATTTTATGTATAATGTCATATACCTAAGTCTAACCGTTTTTGACAAATTTCAAATTTTTTGTCAAAAACGACGTTTGCAGACCAAAACATAGGTGGAAATCTTTTCTTAACGAAGCCTTTATCAATTAGTTATGGTTGGTTTCCTTGGAAATGGGAACCTACTCTAATGGGCTGTATTGATATTTTTGTAATACATTCATACAGGGTGATCAAAATGGACAATAAAAGTAGATTCAAAAAACCTATAAAGTCATTTTTTATGAAACCCCTATTTTTAATTCTATCTTATTTAGCATTAAATATAAGGGTGACTTTGTGAAAGAGTCCAAAGAATTGTAGTTTTTGAAATAATGACAATTTAACATTTTTTTATTGTAAAAAGGATGTAAGGCTTTCAAGTTTTGTTGTTAGTTGGCCGTGACGGCGGGGCGCGGCGAAACAAAAAAAATCGAGCACTTCAGATCGAAATATTACAATTTATTGAACCCCATGTAAATAATTATTTTATTAAACTAACTTAAAGTAAAGACAATATTTTTTTGATTCAACAAATTATGTCCTAATCCTAATCATAAACTTATCACCTCTAATGTAACAACTAAACCTGTAACTAGTTATACAGATAAAAGTACTAGAAACACGTCAAATACGTACTACCTAATAAGTTGTTCGAAATGTCCGCCTCTTTCTTGAATACACAATGCAATACGTCTCTCAAACTCGCTGCTTAAATTTTTACACATTTCAACACTTATGTTTTGAAAACAGTTTCTAATCCTAATCTTCATGTCTTCCTTTGTTGTAGGTGGTACTTTGACGTACCATTTTAGTAAGATCTGGGGATCTAGCAGGCCAAGCAACAGGCCCTCCCCTCCCAATCCAACATTCTGGAGATCTAGCATTTAAAAAAGTTATTATCGGACCTGTATGATGTACTGGGGCCCCATCATGAAGAAACCACATTTCTTGTTGCGTATCCTGAGGCACTTGACGCAACAAATTAGGTAGATGGTTTTGCAGAAAGTCCAAGTATACTTCCCCTGTTACTCGTTGATCAAAAAAATATGGTCCAATTACATGATTACCGACAACACCTCCCCAAGCATTTAAAGACCATTTAGTTTGAGAAGTATATCTTACAAAATGTGGATTTTCGGTAGAATAGTAATGAAAATTGTGTCTGTTTACACTTCTGTTTCTGTGAAATGTGGCCTCATCTGTAAATAAAATCAAATGAACAAAATTTCTTTGTTGGTTTATTTTGTTTTGAGTCCATTGACAAAATTCCAGTCGTCTTTGATAATCTTCAGGAACCAACTCTTGAAGTAGTTGAATGTGAAAGGGGTGCATTTTTTGAGACTTCAATATCCGCTGTACCGTATGTCGTTCAACACCAACCTGCTGAGAAATGGGTCGTTGTCCAATATATGGATTTTCGGTAACTGTCAATAGTACATTTAATTGATTTTCCTCAGTCTGTGCACGTTTTCCCTAGTATTTTTTTCATATAACACATTACCAGTTCTTGCAAGACGCTCTAAAAGCTTTTCAAATGCCCTTCTTTCAGGTTGCCGTCTCTCTGGAAACCGTTGTTGATACAGTCTTCTTGCTAAGAGCGTACTCTTATCACTAGCTCCCAAAACAAAAATCATATCAACCATCTCGGCTTGCGAAAAATTCATTATTTACAATTTTAATTCAAGTTTTAAATCAATTTGCTATAAAATACACTAATGCATTACACAAATTGTCAACTGACAATAAATAATGACGTTTCTGTTATTTTTATATGCCATGCCTCGCCGTCACGGCCAACTAAAAACAAAACTTGAAAGTCGTATAGCCTTTTTACAATAAAAAAATGTTAAATTGTCATTATTTCAAAAACTACAATTTTTTGGAATATACACTCTTATACAAAGTCACTCTTATTTTTAATGCTAAATGAGATAGAATTAAAAAAATAGGGGGTTTCCATAAAAAAAATAACTTGCTTTTTGAATCTACTTTTTATTGTTCATTGTTTATCACCCTGTATGAATGTATTACAAAAATATCGATACAGCCCATTAGAGTAGGTCCCCGTTTTCAAGAAAACCAGCCATAACTAATTGATAAAGGCTTCGTTTAGAAAAGATTTCCACCTATGTTTTGGCCTGCAAACGTCATTTTTGACAAAAAATTTGAAATTTGTCAAAAACGGTTAGGCTTAGGTATAGGACATTACACATAAAATGTGTCTAAAATTGTATGTAGAATCTAAATATGTAATAATATATAGGGTTTTCTATTTAAAAAAAAATTAAAATTACTTCTAAGCTTTTATGATCTACCCTGTACAATTAAAACTATTTTTGGAATACGCACCAGAACATATCTTACAACTTTTGTATTTAATTTTTTCTTGTATCTCTTTAAATAAAGGAGATATGGGACTTTGTCACACTAATGCGCCACCCTGTATATATATATATATATATATATATATATATATATATATATATATATATATATATATACTGCTTGAATTGAAAATACATTCTCATTTAAACTTAAAAAAATTAACTGCATAATATTGATCACATCTAACTGTATTTGCGGGCCCGGATCTTCTCATTCCCGCTGGTCAGATATTTATGGGATCTAGCAGGGTGATGTGAGACAAATAAATTACAAACTGTTACTATATTTACCGGGTTTTAACTGAAACTAAACAAATTCTTTATTAAGGTTTTTTTTAATTAAGCAATATTATAAGAAATTAAGTAATATTACAAGAGAATTGAATATTATTTTGAAAATAACTGTGAAATAAAGTTAAACTGTTAAATTTTTCATGGGATCAGCGGTTCCTGACCTTACAGACGAGGTAGCTATCAGCCGAAACCTGTCGTTCTGCTCTACGCACAATCGTCATTAGTGAATTAAAGGCAAAATGTATGTATGTCCTTTTTAATCCGCCTGACTCTTAATAATTCACCTCCTTCATTATCAAAACCTCAAGACTGCTGCTGGCAGATCTAGGTTTGGAACGCTGGGTTGTTCCAGAATTTCCCAAATTGGGCAATGTAAGTTCAAGCTCGTCTGACTTCAGTCTAGCAAGGGGAACGTCGTCTTCAGAATCATCAGCTGTAGCAGTAGTTTCTACGTAGTTTTCATTAAACTATAAATTTTCTATGATAGTTTCAATTTCCTTGCGTATCACATTCCTTGAAGGTAGGTTAAATGTCTCATATTGTATACATTTATTACTGTTTTCTTCGTATTTAAGTGTAATACATCTTCAGTCAAGTTAGTTCGCCGCTCGACAATCCGTCTCCTCAACGAGTTAACAAGTTTTTGGGCTAACAGAATATAGAGATTTTCAATTTGCGAATAACCAATCTTGAAATAGATTCAGCAGTAATGATATTAGGGACTCGCCTACATAAATATTCTATAGTTTGTTTGACAGTAATATTCGTTCTAGAACCACTATCACATCATATTCCTGTTCAGTGAATAAGTAATCTGGATTTGCACTGAGCCCCAAATCAACCAAAGCTTTAGAAACACATAATATTACTTTGTTGAGTATTGTTATCATTTCTGTTTTACAATTCAGCAATCAAACAATGTTTTTCCCATGTGTTTTGTCATATACGTCTGCAGATTTTTGCAGGGATATTTTAAAAAAATTCTTAATTTCTTTATAATTTCTGCGTACTCCATGGCTAGGCATACGTAGCTTGTAAGAAATGATAAATCAAAGCTGCGATCTTATTCATCTGCTAAATCATCGTCATGATTCTCATACGTTTCGTCATCGACTGCCTCATTTTGTAGAAACATTTTCTCATTATGTGCTTTAGGTGAAGAATATTTTTGTTTATAAACTACATCCACAATAGACGGTTGGGTGCCATGGATATAACAAAGCTGGTTATCGGTTCAGCGGACTTGCGCGCCATCCCTAGGTTCCATAAAATAAGCTTTTCCTAATGCGTGAATATTTACATTTATATAACGCCTGTAGAGGTCCATCGTCGAACGTCAGCGCAAATTTATGGTTACTGTCTTTCAGCTTTAAAATACCTTTAAAATCGGTGATTGTCAGGGTTGTGCCATAGTTTATAACAGATTTAATAGCATTAGGAGTAGTTGATAAATTATAACTATCAACTCTCAAAAGATCTCGCAAATTGTACGAAGTACAGAACATTCGCAATGCAAACCATCTTTGACACCATGTCTGGAACCTTTTTTTTGCGACGGTATTGTCTTCTCTTGAAAAGTGATCAGTGATTGTACATTTCTTTACCGAAGTTGATAAAGCACACGACTCCGAGGAATCAGACGATGATGAACGTTATAAAAGCAGACGCAGCGGCAGTACCTGGTGACCTTGACGAACTCTCCGAATCATTAAGTTTGGTATTTACTTTATGTTTCGATTTTCAATGCACATGCAAACCTTTAGTGGAATCTCTGGTCGTTCTGATTTTTGATGTACACAACCGGCATTTTGCTGTCTGAACCTTCCACCTTCAAAAACTACTTCCAACAGCAACAGAACTAGAAAAGTCTTTACACGCAGTTTCCGTCGTTATTATCACTATCGCATAATATATTTCAAATTGTCCAGTACAGTATAAAATAGGTTCCATTTTCAGGTTATGGCGTCGGGGCCACTCTGAAGACAAAGACTCTTCTGAGGTGGAGGATTTCACTGGTGAATAATCTCAGCTTGATAGCGTTTTGAAAAACGATCATAGTTCCACTTCAGATCAAGTAGGCACTCTTTCGAATAGTGAAGAAGATAGTGATTTCGTGATCAAGAAATTAGTTCAGATGATGATGAAGTACAACCTAAATGTTTGGGAGTTGCTGTCATTCCTAAAGAAATGAAAATGGATACTTATGGAATTCAGAAGAACGGAATAACGCTGTAAGAATTGCCAAACACAATATTATAATAAAATTGCGACTTCTTTGGGCAACAAACCTAGAGCTGGTGAAATCAACGTTATGACGAATACAGAATGGACAACAGTAACATCAACCATAATAATCCTAATACCACAAATTACTAATACTAATACTAATGTTATTGAAATTAGGATTTTCTGTGAACTGTTTCTGCTAACATCAATTTATCAGTCTAGCCATAAAAACATGTTACCTATTATTATTTTCAAATACACGTATAGGTCGACCAATATTCAGAGTAGTAATGTATTCAAAGAAATTTGAAAAATTACTTATCTGTATTAGATTCGATGATGCCGCCACCAGAGGTCAACGCCGTCAAAAATCTAGGTTCAACACTGCATTGATGAAATGTTGATTAGTTTTAGAGGGCGATAATCTTTTAAAATATGCCCAATAAACGTACGAAATGTGGACTGAAACTTTGGTGTTTGACAGATACTAGAAACTCATATTTCTCCAATGGTTACATCTATACTGGTGAAGTCAGTGATGGGAAAAGGTTATCTGACAATAAAAGAAAACCCACGCGGACAGTTCTGCGCCTAGTAAATCCTGCAGAAAAACTAATAAAAATATTACTGTCGATAACTGGTTTTCATCAATAGAACCTCTTGATAAGTTAAAAAAAAGGGGTCGAACGTTTACAAGAATATTGACAAAGAGTAAGCGGGAAATTTCTCGTGAATTTTTATCATCACCTAGAGCACCAGTTGGATCTACCTTGCACCGATGCTCCGATTACAACTTTACTATAAATTCTCATATCCCAAAAAAAAAAGAAAGCTGTACTGTTGGTATCCTCATTACATCACATAAAAGTAACAGACCCTGGGAACCAACTGCCTGATATCGTTCAATAATGCGACCAAAGGGGGCTTTGATACACTCTATTACTTCTCCAATTATCCTTCAGGTCGTTGTACTCGTCGTTTGCCTTAAGCAGTATTTTATAGAGTGATAGGCATATCAACAAATAACACATACGTCTTATTTTTGCATTACAAAGGTACTGCTCCAAAATGCGTATCAAACGACATGCTATACAACTTGTGACGCCTCACATGAGGAAAAGGCTAGAAAATGCAAAACTGGACAAAAAATTTCAAGCCCTCGTCAAAACTGCTCTAGAAGTCGATATTAGGCAAGAACCATCAACATAAAGACGATGAACGTCTAGAAGCGAAAAACAAGTGTTCGTTGTATCCATACCAAAAGAAACGAAGAACCTTTTATAAATGCTGTACTTCCCATCAGCCCATTTGCCTCGAATATGCCAGCAAAGTGTGCAAAAACTATATTGTTCACTAAGAAGATATATTATTTTTTTTGTAGTTACTAATTTTAAGCAAAATTTGTTGTTAACTACTATATTAACTAAACCTTTCGAAGCTATACATTGGTCTTACCAATCCATGGGTGAAAGTTGTCACGTGTGGATGAAATTTGCCCTAGCGTTTTTTTCTAACATTAGGATATTTAAAATGTATATGTAGAATTTTGAATTAAAGCGTTATTGCCGAGAGTTGTTATTTTAAAGCTTGTTATCGCAGTATCGAAAGGAATTAAATTTCATGGTGGTTGAAAATAGATTTTTTTAAGTAACGTATGTATGGGTGTAAATTTGTTTTTAAGATCCAGCGTCCTTTACGTATGTTTTTTAGAATAAATTATTCGCGGACTACCCTATATCTCAAATTACAAAAGATTGCGTCATATTGCACCACAAATAATTCATTAATCACCGCTGACGTGTATTTCTAAAAGCCAGCAAGTTTTGCACGTCAGAGCAATTTAAACCAATCCAAGAACGGCATCCCCCGCACGGTAACCGCGAAGCCGCCCACCGATGCACCCTTATAAACCCGCGACGCGCGGATCAAGAAAGGGTAGAAGTAGAAGTAGAAGTAGAAGTAGAAGTAGAAGTAGAAGAGAAGTAGAAGTAGAAGAAGTCGATGTCGATTCATCGATTCGTCTGATCTCCCCTACGTACCAGAGAAGAACATAGTCGTGAATACCTGCTCGCCGTTCCCGATGTCCAGTAGCCGCCGACACCGATAGCTTCGTGTAAGCACCGACCTGCTAATCGCTTCCGAGGAGTCCATCGCGACCGTGTGATAACGCGCACCACCTCGCGCCGGGCGACCTAAAGTTTAATCCCGAACTGCAATTAAAAGACAAGTAAGTTCTAGAGTTATAAAATCTAACAATTTACAATCAAAACACTACAGAACGTAAATAACGCCGGGCTTAGTCTCCAGGAGTTATAACGTTAACATTACACCACCACATACACAAATAGTGTCACGCAGGGTAGATCCCGACGTCACTCGCAAACACTTGAGGGTAAAGGTTTGATACAGGGCTGTAAAGACCTACGACCTTTTTCTTAGTTAAACAGGTTAGACAGGCTGTTGCCTTCCGTCTACTGTTGGCACTAAGACCCCCGCTTAATACACCTACATCCACTACATACAGACAAACACAATAACCAAACACGGTGTCTTTAATCGCAGAAGAGTACACAAGAGACATGTTGCATAAATTTGTATTCAGAATAACCATCGCGGAATACCTTGGGCAAAACAGTTCTTAAATAAATTAAGAATATACGCCGGAAATTAAAACATTAGATAATACGTAAATTATCCACGGTTTAACGGTAGTTAATAATATAAATACGACCTGGTGTATCTTACTAGTTAACTTAGTAAAAGGATACATTTAAAAGTAAATTAATTTTAGTATAGCGAGTATTTCGTTTACTTTATAATTTGTAGATAATTAAATTTAGTTACGCCGTTAGGACGTAATCCAGTTGCTTAAATAATCTAAGCGCATTCTCAAACCGGTTATAATAATTATAGACCAGAGAGCTCGCCTTCGTGTACGTGAATCTTCCGCGTATATTCCTTCATCGGAGAACGACATACCTGCTTCAGCGCTCCAGAGATACTGAAGAGTTTAAATATACCATGCGCAGAAACCGAGACCAGTATTGATTTTCTCCCGTGACCTAGAAACAACTCGAGTTCGTTACGCTGGCGCCCCCGACCAAACTATATTGAGGCTCCGCGCCCTCTTCCGTAAAACAGGACCGTAATATAAATTTTAAATACTAGGTAAGGAGTAGATTAAGACACTAAATATATTTGTTCACAGAAACGACTTCGCACCCATTAACAACTTCCCCAGGAGAACGAGAGGAAGGAGCTCTAAGGACCCGATTATATATTTAGTTTAATTTGTTAATAATATTTTTGTGTTTTGTTAAATTACTTAATAATATACGTCTAAAACCACTTTGGTATAATTATTTAAGGTGACAGTGTAAGCCCACTAAATAATACGAACCACACCCCGTTTAATAAGGATTTATAAACACGACTGAGCATAGCCGAGGCAAAATAAAACCGCGCTGGGTTACCGTCAAAGGAGGGCGGTTATATATAATAACTCCCTAGATTCAAAAGGGGCCTTATAAAGTTTACGAGTTCGCTTAGATACTGAATTGTTGCTGGTGAGAGTATAGAAAGTTTGTTTGAGTAACAGGGTCTCTGATTGAAAAACAGCGTATGTACGTCTCGTTTGTATATTTCAAGTCTGCTTCTTTCCTAGGAAATGTCCACAATGCGGTTTTATTATAGAAGGTCTTTATGTAATGATTAAAAAGGATGATGTGGTCTTTTGGGCAAAGGGGAGCTTTGTTTATCAGTTAGTTGAAATGAAGCTGTAGAAATAGGTTGGACGGTGAACGTATGATGTGAACTTAGAGCACATTCAATTTATTTACATTATACCTGGGTATTTGAATCTATCGTCAGGGATTTTTTCCCGTCCATCTTGTGTAGCCCTTGAAGAGAATTGAATCATCCCGGGGACATTTTGTGTTGTATTTCATTAGTCGCAAGTGACATGTTCGTGTACATTGAAGAGGATTAGTGTTGATTTTAGTGCTTTATCCTCATATTTGGGGTAAATTGAGCTTTAGCGGATTCTTATATCGGTAAGTTCTCTAAATTTATTAGTGCTTTACGAAAGTACATACGCGTTCACAACAAATAACAGGTTGCTGTAAATATAATTATCGCTATTAAAATTTTGTGTACGTAAGTGACAAAGAACGTTTTGTAAATAAACCAATGGGTATTTGAAATTCTAACTTATATTTACACGAATTTAATGAGGAAAATATTTAAGCGAAACCCAGGTTATTAATAACCTTGTTTTAGTGTGTTTACGTGTTTTGATAAGTGTTATTGTCGATGTACAACTTTTATTTCATATTGAATGACTTTGTAGTAAAGTATATTAGGCAACTCAAACATTATGTATATTAGTTTCTTTAAAAACCAAAATCTCCAGAATATGAGTTTAATACCACTTTTACTTGATTTAAATTTATTGAGCTAGAAGTTGATTTAGTAGCGCTTCAATTTGTGCACTGGAAAATTACTAAATGTGTCACTCAAAGCGGATAGAGGCTTAATCGTGCTTGATCGGCAGTAAAATTTTATGTACAATTAATGCAAATAAATTAAATTATTTTCACCCTCTTCGGATTTATATCAAGTGGGATAAGAAATAATTATGGTATTTATTGAAAAATTTATTAAAAAGGATGTGAATATATCCATATAATTCTAAAATAATCCATGTGACTATTAAATCGTAACGAAATTAACACTAGACTACGCTTATGATTATCTGTGATAAAAACACATTAATTAAATTCGTGCAATGAAACGAATAAATATGGTAAGCATGTGATTTATTAGTAGCAATTTCCAACACTGTGTATATTGAATGCTTACTTGGAAGCTTATTTATTACATAATCACAATTTTAGAATATTATTTACATGGGGGCTGTCATAATTCATAATTTCAGAATCCAATAGAATAAGAAGTGAATGGGTCTATCTATAACAACACATGAAGTCCAATTATTTGGTCTAAGGCGACCGTAACTTACATTAAATTACTTTAATACTTTTAAGAAAAGTTATATTTATTGTATTTTTTTAAAACTTTTGTATGATAATATGTTCGCCTAACAAGACATTACCACATTCAAAGTGAATTTTGAAATCATTTCGTGTTATTATAATACGTTAAATAATGTAATGATTCTGATTCCATAATTAAAATTGTTTACGTCCTCAATGAATATGTTAGTTTTAGCCACAAAACTATTACTTTGATCAGTTTAATGATACCAGTATGACGAATACAATAAGTTATTTCATTGTAAATTTCCATAAATAAACTTTTTTTGACGAATTGTAGCTGACAGCTTATTATAAAAACAATTTAATGGGTGTTCTCGTTCAATTTCAATACCATCTGTTATTCAAACTAAAGTTATACTTTATGTAGGTGCAATGAATCTTTAAATAAGTATTTGCAGATTTAATATGTTCAATAGACGAGTCGTTTACTTTATGAAGATTCGTAATGAATTGATAAATGAAACACAAACTTTACCTTTGTAACAGCTAAATCTAGGAAATTAATTATACTCTTTCCTTCTATTTCAAATTTCATTTTTTGATGTAAATTATTTAAAAAAGTTAAAAACTGCAGAATTTGTGTGCCTGTGCAAGTTCGTGCGCGTGTGCGTGTGCGTGTGCGTGTGCGTGTAGGTGTGCGTGTGCGTGTGTGTGTGTGCGTATGCGTGTGCGTGTGCGGGTACGAGGGCGTGTGCGTGTTCGTGTGCGTAGGCGTGTGCATGTGCGTAGGCGTGTGCGTGTGAGCGTGCGCATGCACGTGCGGGTGCATGTGCGTGAGTTCGCGTTCCCGTTCACTTTCGCATTAGAGTTCGCGTTCGCGTTCGCGTTAGCGTTCGCTTTCGCGTTCGCGGTCGCGTTTGAGTTTGAATTTGCGTTCACGTTTACGTTTGCGTTTGCGTTTGTGTTTGCGTTTGCGTTTGCGTTTGAGTTTGAGTTTGAGTTTTAGTTTGAGGTTGAGTTTGAAATTGTGTTTGAGTTGGCGATGGAGTTTGCGTTTACGTTTGCGTTTGAGTTTGAGCTTGAGTTTGCGTTTGCGTTTGTGTTTGCGTGTGCGTGTGCGTGAGCGATTGCGTTTGTGTTTGGGTTTTGGTTTGCGTTTGGATTTGTGTTTGCGTTTACGTTTGGGTTTTCGTTTGCGTTTACGTTTGCGTTTGCGTTTAAGTTTGAGTTTGTGTTTGCGTTTGCATTTACGTTTGCGTTAGCATTTGCGTTTTCGTTTGCGTTTGCTTTCGCGTTTGAGTTTGTGTTTTCGTATGCGTTTTCGGTTGGGTTTGCGTTTGCGTTCTCGCTTGCGATTGCGGTTGCGTTTTCGTTTGCGTTTGCGTTTGCGTTTACGTTTGCGTTTGAGTTTGAGTTTGTGTTTGAGTTTGCGAATGCGTTTGATTTTGATTTTGATTTTGCGTTTGCATTTGCGTTTGGGTTTGCGTTTGCGTTTGCGTTTTCGTTTGCGTGTGCGTGTGCGTGTACGTGTGCGTGTGCGTGTGAGTGTGCGTGTGCGTGTGCGCGTGCGCGTGCGCGTGCGTGTGCGTGTTCGTGTTCGTGTGCGTGCGTGTGCGTGTGCGTCGTGTGCGTGCGTGGGCGTGCGCGTGCGTGTGCGTGTGCGTGTGCGTGTGCATGTGCGTGTGAGTTCGCATTCCCGTTCACTTTCGCATTAGAATTCGCGTTCGCGTTCGCGTTAGCTTTCGCTTTCGCGTTCGCGGGCGCGTTACCGTTCCCGTTCGCGTTAGCGTTTACATTCGCATTCGCGTTCGAGTTCGAGTTTGAGTTTGAGTTTGAATTTGAGTTTGAGTTTGAGTTTGAGTTTGAGCTTGCGTTTACGTCTACGTTTGCGTTTGCGTTGGCGTTTGGGTTTGAGTTTGAGTTTGAGTTTGAGTTGGAGTTTGAATTTGAGCTTACCTTTGGGTTTAAGTTTGCGTTTTCGATTGCGTTTACGTTTGAGTTTGAGTTCGAGATAGAGTTTGCGTTTGAGTTTGCGTTTGCGTTTGCATTTGCGTTTGCGTTTGCGTTTGCGTTTGCGTGTGCGTGTGCGTGTGCGTGTGCGTGTGCGTGCGTGTGCGTGTGCGTGCGTGCGTTGCGTGTGCGTGCGTGTGCGTGTGCGTGTGCGTGTGCGTGTGCGTGTGCGTGTGCGTGTGCGCGTGCACGTGCGTGTGCGCGTGCGTCTGCGTGTGCGTGTGAGTTCGCGTTCCCGTTCACTTTCGCACTAGAATTCGCGTTCGCGTTAGCGTTCGCGGGCGCGTTACCGTTCCCGTTCGCGTTAGCGTTTGCATTCGCATTCGCGTTCGAGTTCGAGTTTGAGTTTGAGTCTGAATTTGAGTTTGAGTTTGAGTTTACGTCTACGTTTGCGTTTGCGTTGGCGTTTGGGTTTGAGTTTGAGTTTGAGTTTGAGCTTGAGTTTGAAATTGAGTTTGAGTTGGAGTTTGAATTTGAGCTTACCTTTGGGTTTAAGTTTGGGTTTGCGTTTGACTTTGCTGTTTCCCTATCCGTTTGAGTTTAATGTTGAGTTTGAGTTTGAGTTTGAAATTGCGTTTTAGTTGGCGATGGAGTTTGCGGTTGAGTTTGAGTTTGAGTTTGCGTTTGCGTTTGCGTCTGTGTTTGCGTCTGCGTGTGCGTGAGCGTTATCGTTTATGTTTGAGTTTGGTTTGCGTTTGCGTTTGCGTTTGCGTTTGGGATTAAGTTTGCGTTTTCGATTGCGTTTACGTTTGAGTTTGAGTTCGAGATAGAGTTTGCGTTTGCGTTTGCGTTTGCGTTTGCATTTGCGTTTGCGTTTGCGTTTGCGTTTGCGTTTGCGTTTGCGTTTGCGTTTGCGTTTGCGTTTGGTGTGCGTGTGTGTGGTGCGTGTGTGTGTGTGTGCGTGTGCGTGTCGTGTGTGGTGTGTGCGTGTGTGTGTGTGTGTGTGTGTGTGTGTGTGTGTGTTGTGCTGTTGCACCTGTGTGTGTGTGTGCTGTGTGTGATATGTGAGTGTGTGAGTTCGTGTGGTGTGGGTGTTGCGTGTTGGTTGGGTGTGTTTGGAGTGTGGTTGTGCGTGTGGTGTGTGCGTGCGTTGTGCGTGCGTGTGTGCGCGTGTGCGTGTGCGTGTGTGCGTGTACGTGCGTGCGTGCGTGTGCGTGTGCGTGCGTGCGTGTGCGTGTGCGTTGCGTGTGCGTGGTGCGTGTGCGTGTGTGTGTACGTGTCGTATGCGTGGTGCGTGTGCGTGTGCGTGTGCGTGTGCGTATGTGTGTGAGTGTGCGTGTGCGTGTGCGTCTGCGTGTGCTTGTGCGTCTGCGTGTGCGTGCGCGTATACGTGTGCGTGTGAGCGTGCGCATGCGCGTTCGGGTGCATGTGCGTGTGAGTTCTCGTTCCGGTTCACGTTCGCATTAGCGATTGCGTTCCCATACGCGTTAGTGTTCGCTTTCGCGTTCGCGGTCGCGTTACCGTTTGCGTTCGCGTTAGCGATTGCATTCGCGTTCGCGTTCGAGTGCGCGTTTGAGTTTGAGTTAGTGTTTGAGTTTGAGTTTGAGTTTGAGTTTGCGGTTACGTTTACGTTTGCGTTTACGTATGCGTTTGCGTTGGGGTTTGCGTTTGCGTTTGTGTTTGCATTTGAGTTTGAGTTTGAGCTTGAATTTGAGATTGAGTTTGAGTTGGAGTTTGAATTTGAGTTTACCTATAGGTTTAGGTTTGTGTTTGCGTTTGACTTTGCGTAAGCCTATGCGTTTGCGTTTAATTTTGAGTTTGAGTTTAAGATTGCGTTTTAGTTGGCGATGGAGTTTCCGTTTACGTTTGCGTTTACGTTTGAGTTTGAGTTTGCGTTTGGGTTTGCGTGTGCGTGTGCGCGTGCACGTGCGTGTGCGCGTGCGTGTGCGTGTGTGTGTGAGTTCGCGTTTCCGTTCACTTTCGCATTAGAATTCGCGTTCGCTTTAGCGTTCGCGGGCGCGTTACCGTTCGCGATCGCGTTAGCGTTTGAATTCGCGTTCGCGATCGAGTTCGCGTTTGAGTTTGAGTATGAGTTTGAGTTTGAGTGTGAGTTTGAGTTTGAGCTTGAGTTTTAGTTTGAGTTTGAGTTTGCGTTTACGTTTACTTTTACGTTTGCGATACCGTTTGGATTTGAGTTTGAGCTTGAGTGTGTAATTGAGATTGAGTTTGAGTTTGAATTTGAGTTTGCCTTTGGAATTAGGTTTGGGTCTGCGTTTGAGTATGCGTTTGCGTTTAATTTTGAGTTTGAGATTGCGTTTGAGTTGGCCATGGAGTTTGCGTTTACGTTTGCGTTTGAGTTTGAGTTTGAATTTGAGTTTGCGCTTGCGTGTGCGTGCGTGCTGTGCGGGTGCGTGTGTGCGTAGGCGTGCGTGCGTGCGTAGGCGTGTACGTGCGTGTGCGTACGTACGTGTGTGCGTGGTGTGCGTGTGCGTGTCCGTGTGCGCGTACGTGTGCGTGTGCGTGTACGTGTGCGTTTTCGTGCACGTAAGCGTATGCGTGTGCGTGTGATCGTGCGCATGCGCGTGAGGGTGCATGTGCGTGTGAGTTTTCGTTATATTTCGCTTTCGCGTTCGCGGTCTCGTTACTGTTCGTGATCGCGTTATCGTTTGAATTCGCGTTCGCGATCGAGTTCGCGTTTGAGTCTGAGTATGAGTTTGAGTTTGAGTTTGAGTTTGAGTTTGCTTTTGAGTTTGAGTTTGCGTTTACGTTTACGTTTACGTTTGCTTTAGCGTTTGAGTCTGATTTTGAGTTTGAGCTTGAGCTTGAGTTTGTAATTGAGTTTGAGTTTGAGTTTGAATTTGAGTTTACCTTTGGGATTAGGTTTGAGTTTGCGTTTGACTGCGTTTGCGTTTGTGTTTGCGTTTGCGTTTGAGTTTGTGTCTCTGTGTGTGAGTGAGCGTGTGTGTGTGTGTGTGTGTGTGTGTGTGTGTGTGTGTGTGTGTGTGTGTGTTGTGTGTGTGTGTGTGTGTTTGTATGTGTGTGTGTATGTGTGTGTGTGTGTGTGTGTGTGTGTGTGTGTGTGTGTCTGTGTGTGTGTGTGTGTGTGTGTGTCTGTATGGTGTGACTGTGGTGTGCGTGTAGTGTGTGTGTGTGTGTGTGTGGTGCGGTCGTGGTGTGTGTGGTGGAGTGTGCGTGGTTGCGTGTGCGGTGTGTGGTGTGAGTGGTAGCTGTGGTGCGTGTGTGTGGTGCGTGCGTGTGCTTGTGTGGTGTGTCGTGGGTGCGGTGTGCTGTGCGTGGTGTGTTCGTGTGTGTGTGCTTGCGTTGCGTGTGTGTGTGTGTGCTGTGTGTGTGTGTTGTGGGTATGTGTGTGTGTGTGCGTGTGTTGTGTGTTGAGTGTGCGTGTGATGGAGGTGAGCTGAGTGTGATGTGTGTGTGTGTGTGCGTGTGTGTAGGTGTTGCGTGTTGGGCGTGCGTGTGCGTGTAGTGTGCGTGTGTGCTGTGCGTGTGATGTGCGTGAGTCGTGTGCGTGTGGTGTGCGTGCGTGCGTGTGGTGTGCGTATTGGTGTGTGGGTGTGCGTGTGCGTGGTGTCGTTGCGTGTGTGTGCGTGCGTGTGAGTGTGCGTGTTGCGTGCGTGTGTGCGTCTTGCTGCGCGTTCGTGCGTGTGAGTGCTCGCGTTCGTGCATGTGCGTGCGTTGTGTCGTTGCGTTGCGTCTGCGTTAGGTTGCTTCGCGTTGCGTGTTCGCGTTCCGTTGCGTGCGTTGCGATGTGGTTGCGTTGTGGTTTGAGTTTGGTGTGGTTGAGTTTGAGTGTTGCGGTTACGTTTACGTTTGCGTTTGCGTTGGTGTTTGCGTTTGCGTTTGTGTTTGCATTTGAGTTGGTTGGTTGAGTTTGGTTGAGTTGAGTTGAGTTTGTTTGAGTTTACGTTTAGGTTTGTGTTGCGTTTGACGTTTGCGTGTGCGTTTGCGTTTAATTTTGAGTTTGAGTTTGAGTTTAAGATTGCGTTTTAGTTGGCGATGGAGTTTCCGTTTACGTTTGCGTTTACGTTTGAGTTTGAGTTTGCGTTTGGGTTTGCGTTTGTGTTTGCGTTTGCGTGTGCGTGTGCGTATGCGTGTGCGTGTGCGTGTGCGCGTGCATGTGAACGTGGGCATGCGCGTGAGGGTGCATGTGCGTGTGAGTTTGCGTCCGATTTCGCTCTCGCGTTCGCGTTCCCGTTCTCTTTTGCGTTCGCGGTCTCGTTATCGTTCGCGATCGCGTTAGCGTTTGCATTCGCGTTTGAGTTTGAGTTTGAGTTTGAGTTTGAGTTTGAGTTTGAGTTTGAGTTTGAGTTTGAGTTTGCGTTTACGTTTACGTTTACGTTTACGTTTACGTTTACGTTTGCTTAGCGTTTAGTTTACGTTTGTACGTTTACGTTTCGTTTGTACGTTTACGTTTACGTTTACGTTTACGTTTACGTTACGTTTACGTTTACGTTTGCGTTAGTTTACGTTTACGTTTACGTTTACGTTTACGTTTGTTTACGTTGCGTTTACGTTTACGTTTGACGTTTACGTTTACGTTTACGTTTACGTTTGACGTTTGACGTTTACGTTTACGTTTACGTTTACGTTTCGTTCGTACGTTTCGTTTGCGTTGCGTTTACGTTTGCGTTTGCGTTTCGCGTTTCGTTTGAGTTGGTTTGAGTTTGATTTGAGTTTACTTGGTTGTTTGGTTTGCGTTTGCGTTTGCGTTTGCGTTTGCGTTTAATGCGTTGAGTTGCGTTTGAGTTTGCGTGATTTGCGTTTACGTTTGCGTTTGCGTTTTGCGTTTGAGTTTGTTCGTTTGCGTTTGCGTTTCGCGTTCGCGTTCGCGTTTGACGTTCGTCGTTTCGTTCGTTTGCGTTCGTTGCGTTTGAGCTTCGTTTGCGTTTGTTTGAGTTTGAGTTGCGTTTGCGTTTGTTTGCGTTTGCGTTTGCGTTTGCGTTTGCGTTTCGTTTGAGTTTGCGTTTGCGTTTGCGTTTGCGTTTGCGTTGCGTTGCGTTTGCGGTTTGCGTTGCGTTTGCGTTGTTTGCGTTTGCGTTTGTTTTGGTTTGCGTTGCGTTTGCTTTGTTTGCGTTTGCGTTTGCGTTTGCGTTTCGCGTTTGCGTTTGCGTTTGCGTTTGAGTTTGAGCTTTGCTGTTTGCGTTTGCGTTGTTTGCGTTTGCGTTTGCGTTTGCGTTTGCGTTTGCGTGCGTTGCGTTTGCGTTGGTTGCGTTGCGTGCGTTTGCGTCGTTGCGTTGCGTTTGCGTTGCGTTGCGTTTGCGTTTGCGTTGGTTGCGTTGCGTGTGCGTTTGCGTTTGCGTGTTGCGTTGCGTGTGCGTCGTGCGTGTGTGTGCGTGTGCTGTGCGTGTGCGTGTGCGTGCGTGTGCGTGTGCGTGCGTGCGTGCGTTGCGTGTGCGTGTGCGTGTGCGTGTGCGTTGCGTGCGTGTGCGTGCGTGTTGCGTGTGCGTGCGTGTGCGTGTGCGTGTTTGCGTGTGCGTGTGCGTGTGTGCGTGTGCGTGTGCGTTGCTGTCGTGTGCTTTGTGTGTGTGCTTGTGGTTGTGTGTGTGTGTTGTGTGTGTGTGTGTGTGTGTGTGTTGTGTGTTGTGTGTGTGTGTGTGTGTGTGTGTGTGTGTGTGTGTATGTGTGTGTGTGTGTGTGTGTGTGTGTGTGTGTGTGTGTGTGTGTGTGTGTGTGTGTGTGTGTGTGCATGAATACAAATATGTTTAAAAATACACGACTTTCACTCAAAAGATAAGAATCTTATTCTTGTTTTTAATTTATAAACTAATGTTTCCGTTTCTTTTAACGTTGATTTTTACCTCTTTATCATGATTTATCTTCTTTCCTTATACGCCCCATAAAATTCTTGTGTGAGAAACGTCTTGTAATCTTTACTCGGCATTCTTCTTCTAGTTGGTTTATTTTTCACGACTTGAAAAATACTTTCTTGTGTGTTTTTATGCACGAAAGTATCAAACACATAAATAAATAAAACACAAGTAAAAATAAAAACGTTGTTATAGCGACCTATGTGTGATTAAATTTAGCTCAAATTACTATTATCACAGCTTACAATTAGATCACAATAAAATGAATTGCTTTTAAGCAAAGGTGGATCCGTTTTAATGTTGCACACCATCCAGGCATAAACATAACCTAAGAAGAAGTTATCAAACTTATTTCGCAACTGAGCTAGTTTTAATCATCTAGAAATCATTTCCAACTTGTTTTTCTATCTTGCAATTAGAATTCCTGTGAAATCACCTTTCCCATTTAGTTATACTCTTTTTGTCTATAGATCCTTATCAGTTGCGCTTCCAGACAGCCGCTCTAATAATGCACTCGAACTACACCTAGCTCAGGTTTAATCCAAATTCATTAATAAATAATTAAAATAATTATTTATGGTACTAAATCGTGTAGTTGTTCTATTTCTGATATATGAACTTTCAAGTTTATATAAAAGTTACAGTTATCGTCCTCAGTAAATGGTAGTAACTGAGATGTCAAACTAAATTTATGAAGAATGAAAGCGCAAGTACAAACCTGCTATTAATATAGAACAAATCCATAAACGTATAAAGTCAACTATGGAATCTAATTCTATTTTAATAAAGAATAGCTAGAATAAATTACTGCCTAGAAGATGACAAAAATGATATATTTAAGTTATGTTGTAAGTTTAAAGTTATGAAGTATTTTAGTTTACAATTAATAAAAGCCCTTCTCAAATAAAACCACGTAGCTTTGATAACACAGCTCCTAAGCTACGAAATGGGGAAAAGAATCTATAAGAGAACACATGTAATTAAACACATTAACCAAGTAAAACACACAAGAATTTAGTAAAACACGCATCAGATGAAACTAAATCGGTAAATTTATTATCAAATCAAAATGTGTTCAAAAGACAAAAAGAAAACGGTGTTCATTAACCAACTAATACATCACTCCCATAAAGTGTCCTAAAAATGAAAAAATGAACAGAATCATCCATAATGCTTTAATTATTATTTAAATTGAAAGAAAGTATATAATTATTTACCTCTTTCCAATACAGAAGTAAACAGAAGTTAAGTAGTAACTTGATAAGTTGGTAAAAATTTTGATAGTGCACCACGGCACCGTTTTTAAGGTAATATTTCAATTTCTATCGTTTATATATAGCTGCCTTCATTCATCTGTCAGTAACACATGTTTTAATTTTTATTAAACCAAATACATATTTCGTTTTGGTAAGACAGTAATCTCTCTTTTACACAAATATTATAAGGACCACTTATGTTTTTATTATTATTAAACATTTCAGTAAACCCTAAACGTAATAGAAACACTGAAACCTTAAATATCACTCAGTTATATCATGCAAGAGAACATTTATAATTACAGTTACCAAAGTCAACGTACTTGTAAATAAAGAAATGTTAACACACTTACCATAAACGACTTCCGTAGATATCGTCTTTACTGCAGCATCAAGCAGGTATCAGATTAGCATATGCCCCCAAAATGGTGTAAAAGATATTATTGAAGTAATCAATTGACACCGGTTGTCTTTCACAACTTGCCCGACAATCAGGTTGTACAAAAAGAAGATAGTATGAAGTACTTATTAATATTCGCATGAAACATTGTATTCGTAATGGATGAAATACGAAGATATTGGTTTTCTAAACTGAAATTACGGTTAATTGTAGTAATTGGATATAGTATTAGACGGCAAGGCAAGCTAAAATGGGTAAAATTTGGTAATGTTTCTAGATAAAAAGCATGGCATACCTTGTTAACGTGAATGAAAAATATATCCGTTGAAACGTATCAATAAAAGATAATCCATAGAGAAGAAGTAATATCCATCATCAAATTAAACTTTGATAAATCTCACATTAAGTTATGGAGTTTACAAAGCTAGAAAAATTTAAATCTTTCTTCTTTTCATTCACGAGAACCATCTGTAATTGATGATTGTGAAACGACTATAATGAAAGTTGGAAACAAATATAAAAATGTATTCGATGATATTTAATAATTCAAATGAAGTGTAACACTTAGCATACCCATTAATATCGAAATTTGTCAAACGTCGTAAAATGAGTTAGGTACTATGTCGATATGACGATAGTGAAGAAATCCTGTTAAATCTACATAACTACCACATATGTAGGTTGGACTCCAAATAGGATTTTGTACAATTGAAGAAAGTATTCTATTTTAACTGTACAAAAAATGCAACAGTAGTTATTAAACTGCAAAATTTAAATAGTTTATTATAACTTGATATATTGATTTATATATTATAATACAGTTTAGATAATCGTTGGGCTTTTTATTATAATGTAATATTTAAAAACCTACGTTTTCTGGGATTATGTATATGTAAGTGAACCAAGTATTTAAATTTTATGTAGTTTACAAAGCTTTGTTGAATATTTATGTTGAAATGGATGGTTCATTAGTGAAAAATATGGCACAAGTTACAGATTGGAATTAAGCGCTTGAAATTCAATGTTGGAAGGAATGTTAGATTGAGCTTTTAAAAATTTATTTTAGCATGGTTAATGGAGTTTTATATTAATATTAAATATGCTGTTTATCCAAACATGAAAATTCAATGGAACTGGAACTTTGATTATAAAATACACAATGTTATTTACCGAAATTCGTATTAATGCTGGATTATTTGATACATATTT